>CM055821.1:21686492-22119433 GCA_029582265.1 Zoroaster sp. YZ-2022 | reverse complement strand
AGATCTTCTGGGTTGCGGTTATTGTTTATTCTACACATGCAGGCAAAGAATTTCAGCTGCTGTTTTTCTATGAAATCTGTCATGAAGTCCGGCACGCGTGTAATTTTCAAGATTTTTTCGTTCGCGTGAACAAAACCCCAATCAATATCTTCCTCTTCCTCTTCATCAACGACCTCTTCAACCACATGGTCACCTTTTTTCCCCTTATCTGACCTATGAGTGACTACAATCATACAAAAATATAACGTGTGACAAGAACCCAAACATCGAACAACAAATACAAACTGCCCACAGTACTAGTCTGACTTAGAATATAACACCCCAAGGGTAGAAATTAACTTGAATTTTACGGTAGCCCACAGGACTAGTTATGTCAACATTTGACTAGTCCTCATTTTTAGTAGTCCTGAAAAAAAAGGTGAATATAAATACAAGAAAAAGAAATGAACCGTGAGCTGGTCAGCAACATGTTCTTGCTAAGATCATACTGAATGTTTTTGGCATATTTTTATTTCATTTTTTTTCACTAGCCCATCGGACTACCCAAACCCCAGCAACTAGTAGTCCTGTTTCTAAAACCAACTGGCCTCGGACTCATGGACTAGTGTTAATTTCGACCCCTGCACCCAAAAATCCACAACATAAAAAAGAATACAATTCAGAATGGAAGAAAGTTTTACAAATATGAAGCTATGTCACGATGAGGATATGTTAGTCAACAACCTCGTGTTTATGTTTATTAGATGGCACTACACATTCTTTGTCGGAAATTACAAATGAATATTCACAATTCCTTTTTAGAAACTTGACTGTTTGAGCTGACTAACAGGTATATTTCTATAGATATGTCTTTTTAGAATGACATTTTACCAAACGTGTACTTGGTCGTTGACCCTAACCCCCTAGGTATTCTGGCGAGGAACCTCCCTGAATCCTCCAAAATCCATCAGTGCACTTTTGGAAACATGCCCTCATCTTCAAAATGCACCATGCATTTTTGTTGATCTTTCATTTTCAGCACTTATGGCCTGTACTTCTTGCCAGGTAGTAATTTTGCCCCATTTGACAGTGCTGAATTTTCCCCAAAAAGTGCCCCTTGGAGGATTTTGCTGGATATGGGGTGGTTAGGGGTGGTTTCTAGTACTCCAGTTAGTACTTCTTTTCAGAACTAATTACTACTCAACTGAGAATTTCACATGGTGTCACCGCAAACAGTATTTACTTAATATATTTCTAGTTTTCAAGCCAATTTTTGATCCTGTGGTGGGTTGTGGGTTAGAATTCTGGTGTCGCCATCTCCCATTACTTCAGTAAGTATTTAAAGCTAAGTAACAGACTTGTATGACTCAAACTTGAGTCATTTTGAGCAACTCTGACTGCAGTCACCATGTACAATGACTGGGACTCGGACATTACCCTTGTGACTCAAACTTTAATGCAAAATGACCGCTGTCAAATTTTAACCGATTTTCTTTTAAAACCAGTATAACTAATTGAATTTGAAGAAGACTTCTTATAACAGAAATGAGAAATGCCATTATAATTTTGTTATTTATTATAATAAGATAACAAACTTACCTCAATGTAATGACAGTAGACTACAAACGGTCGCGATGGGGCCAAGAATTTGAATAACTCTGCGAAAATTGGGAAAGGTTGGAATCTACATGCAAGCACTAACCTGGAAAGAAATGATATCATAAACATCATTATCCAGTCAATCATGGTAACAAAAAAGGATTAATAAGAGTATAAAAAGAGACAATTTAGAATAGATTTTAAATATATGGTAAGTGGTTATGAGATGCTTTGTGGTCTACAAGTAGGTATCCTATGTCAGTGAATCCTGTTGGTAAGTTTGATGTAATTCCAACATAAACCACACCCACTTCGCACGTGCTGGCTCCAACGATCATCGGAAGCCCATTGGAAATGCATTGACCACCCTTTTCTTGAAGGATTTATGCAAGAAATTAGAAAGCTTGGGACTTGCCTTTAACGTATGTGTTGTAAAGACTCAATATCTTATTAACAAAAGTCAAATTCTGCCTCAAGAATCACTTTTGAACATTAAAATCAAGGAATTTAGGTTTAATTACACACAACGATATGCCAGCTTTGGAACCGGGAGTAACGAAAGGGATGCACGTACTACCAATGCACGGGTGTACTACCAATGCACGGGTGTACTACCAATGCACGGGTGTACTACCAATGCACGGGTGTACTACCAATGCACGGGTGTACTACCAATGCACGTACGTATTACGTATCGACTTACGAACAGTATATTAACATATGAATTGCTTGTGTGATTAAACGTCTTGCACCAAAACTACGATTGCTTGTGATTTTTTTTGTGCAGTTTGACAGCACCGATGTACAAGCTCAATGTAAACTGAAATGGGTGGATCTTTATCACTTACGCATCCATCTTGGTGGACTGAAGGAGGTTGCGGACCCGATTGAGACTTTCTCTTCTCCTTTGCTTCCTGGCTTCTTTCTCAGGATTCTATTGAGAAAGACAACAAAAAAAAAAAAAAAAGTATTTTATTGTAGACATATGCGGTGATAATGCCATTGGTTATGACTATAGAATACAGTGGGTCAGAATTACCTGGAACATTATGGTAGCTAGGACCAGAAACAACTGACTTGTACTAGTCCTCCTTAGTTTTTTAGTAGCCCTCTGAAAGGTCATTAACCCTAACTCCCTAGGCCCATTTGCTTACACATAACATGAATCCTCCAAAATCCTTCAGTAGTAAAGCAAGCACATGACATGTATGCACACGTGTTTCTAATCTGTGATACATGTACATGGCCAGGGACCCTCCCTGCATGCATGGAGCAATAAACAGTGTCCACTGATCCATGCACTGACCTTGCAATCACTACAACAAACATGGATGTACATGTACCATGGAAAGGCAAGTATGCCTAATAACCTCAATCCTCCAAAAATCCTTCACTTTAGCAAAGAGCATGTAGCATGTAACCTCAATCCTTCAAAATCCTTCACTTTAGCAAAGAGGATTTGGGAGGGTTAGGGTTAAACTACAATCAAAGAGAGTCAATTAAAAAAGAAAAATAATTATAATTGTTCTAAGTTCTGTAGTTTACTGTCTCAAAACTGAAATTTACGAAATCATTAAAACAAGTTTTCATTTTCTCTGCCGTAAAAAAGATATTCCACACACTGTCCGCGAAAAACCATTGTAAGTTTTGTTTGAATTGCGATGGTGTTTTCTTATACTCCTAGAAGCAGCTTTGTCAACATTGCCAATGTTGAACCTTCCCTTTAAAATAGAGCAATAATTAGAGAAATATCTGGAAAAGTTAGTTATTAATTTTATTTTCTATTCACATATTACTTACCACTTGAAATTTTCTTTTCTGTCCCTGCTTCACCTCTGCTCCAGACATGCAATCCGTTTCTTTAGCATCACTACACAGACCGTCTGTGCCTTCATCACAGTCAGCCATGTTTGAAACCTCCTCACTACCTGATAAATCCTCTGTTTTCTCAGACGTCCCAAGCCGCACGATCTCTTCATTTGTCTTGGCACTTGAACAGTCCTTTCCCGAGAGTTCAACATTTCCGGACTGAAGACCATCTTCATCCATCGTTGGTTCCTCGCTTTTCTTACAAGACACGAGCGCACAACTGGTGTCCGTGTCCGTGTCCCAAGACATGTTCCGTCCTGGCTCATTGCCATCTTGTGAATCCTTGGAATCGATTAGATGGAGTTGATCGAGAGGGAATGAACACAGCGTATCCTTGTAGCTGTCCGGAAAGTTGTAGGCATCCACAGCTAGTCGCACGGGGGCATTCTCAGAGTGCAGTTGGATGACGGTGCCTTTACCGGCCATCCTCTCCATGATCGCTCCCAGGAGTAACCCTTGGCATGTCTCCATTATCATCACATTGATGCCACTCTGAATGTTAGCGGAGGTGAGTATCTGAGCCAGAGTATCGATACGAAGGTGGCTGGAAAAGACAAGAGAGCTTTCAATGATAGGTGTTACACCAAGCCTTGAAATTCCCGCATATGGAGTGCCATGGTCCAGTGGTTTAGTGCATTGGATTTGTGTTCTGATGGCCGAGTCGTCAGAATGTGGGTTTGAATCCCAACCGTGACCATGGTGCTTGTGTCCTTGAGCAAGACACTTTACCATAATTGCTTCTCTCCACCAAGGAGCAAATGGGTACCTGTGAGGGCCGAGTTGGTTGTTGTGTTTGATTAGCCCTGTATGCGCTGTAATGGCAGCAATTGAGCTGCATACTCCCCAGGGAGCTGAGATGGTTTCAGGAAAGATTTATGAGCCTGATGAGCAGGGGTAATAATGTAATGCGCCTTGAGCACCAGTTTGGTGGATACGTGCGCTATATAAGTCCACATTATTATTATTATTATTATTATACCCACTTACCAGAGGTATTAAAGTGGATTTTTTAGGCGGTAAGTGATTTCAAAAAGTGGGTAAGTTGCTGGGTAAGTGGATCCACGCTTTTATGTCATGTCCCATAACACAACATTGCCAGTCACTGATGGTGCTGTGAAAGTAGTGAAACCAGTAATTTCCAGTATGCATACATGTACAGTATATGTAGCTGGTGTCAAAATACTGCAAGGTGTGATTAGTACAAATTTGTGGTGTTCTTTTTTTTTAAATATAAACCGTTTGCTTGGAAGAAACTTTTGGAAACTGTAAGCGACTTTTGGAAATGGGTAAGTGAAAATACAAGGGTGGATAAGTGCTGGGTAAATGACAATTTTTTTTTTAATTTCGAGGCTTGTGTTACAGAGTAGAAGCTTTTGAAGGAAGCTGTAAGGTCTTTCATGACAGTGGTACTCACACGTTTTTTGAGGGTGCCCTTGTTCCATACATTTCACACAGCAGAATTGTGTTCGGTCTTAGGATCTGAAATCGCATAAGATGCCTGGTAGACAATACAATACAATATAATAACATTAGATCATTTACTGTTATCGTTCTACGTCAAACTCATCTCACGTTATGCGCACATTATACAATGCAGTGTAGGGGAAACCATTATGGTAAATGCCGCGAAGTTGCGGGTTTTGTCAGAGCGGGTCACAAATCTCAATCAGCTTTGACTGTATGAGGGTTAATTCTTAGTACCATGGTCGAGCGGTTTGGTGCATCGGATTTGTGTTCTGATGGCTGAGTCGTCAGAATATGGGTTCGAATCCCAATCGCGACCATGGTGCTTGTGTCCTTGAGCAAGACACTTTACCATAATTGCTTCTCTCCACCCAGGGGTAAATGGGTACCTGTGAGGGCAGAGTTGGTTGTTGTGTTTGATTAGCCCTATATGCGCTGTAATGGCAGCAATTGAGCTGTATACTCCCCAGGGAGCTGAGATGGTTTCAGGAATGATTTATGAGCCTGATGAGCAGGGGTAATAATATAATGCACCTTGAGCACCAGTTTGGTGGATACGTGTGCTATATAAGTCCACATTATTATTATTATTATTATTATTATTATTAGTCTGGTTTTCAATCCAAGCACCGGCCAAGGACAAATCAAGCTTCACTTTGACGGTGTACCGACAACTCCCTTGTACAGCAACATGAACATGGGAAAGATCAGCTCTGATACCTGCAGCTACTTTCATAGAGCTGCTAAGCAGAGAATTTTGCTAAGCAAATAATTTCGCTAAGGCGTCTGGTCCTTATAGGGCCCATTGAGCAATCGTTAAACTGTTGGAAGACGATTCAATGGTCCAAAAATTGTAACAACAGTTTAATTTTGCCCTACACAGATGTGTGTATAGCACTGTATACTCACCAAACTATAAATATCGTCATTTCATCAAACTATAAACATTGCGGAACCCGCTGCTATATATAGGATTCTAGCCAGCCAATTGACATCGGGCAAGTTCGGTGGTCGAGAGGTTAAGACGTCTGCACTAGTAATCAGGAGGTCGTGGGATCGAATCCTGCCTGAGTCGCCTGTGAAGTTTTTTTCACAGACACTCGGAAAGCACCGAGTATACAGTGCTATACACACATCAGTGTAGGGCAAAATTAAAATCAATTGTTTATCACCCGACGCAAGAATTTCATCAAACTATAAAAAAAAAAGTTTGAACACTCCTAGCAAAACTAGCCCTCCTGGGTCAGACAATAGGGCTATTAAGGGATTATCAGCCCCCAACAAACTCCAAGGACTTCTACACACGCACAAGGACAAACCGGATCCCAGCAACAGAGTGGGAGTCTACTGGATCCCCTGTGAGTGTGGTAAGGTCTACATTGGCGAGACAGGGCGGAATCTCCCCATCAGACTGAAAGAACACCGAGCACACGGCCGCAGAGGAGATTTTGAGAAGTCAGCCATCGTCAAGCACTCACACATCAAGGACCACCAAATCGACTGGCAGGCAGCCCAACTCATCACACCCATCGACACATGGCACCCCAGATGCATCAGAGAGGCCATCGAGATCGTCAAACACGACACTGTGCCACAGGACATCGGATTCTACATCAGCGATATTTGGCGACCACTACTACGGACGGAAGGATCTTCTATATCCGAAGTCCACACCCCACCCCAGACTGAGGGATCTCCTATATCCTAAGTCAACCACCCTCCGTCCCCCTGTGCTTGTCTACAACTGATTCGGTTCAGTGAGCACACACTCCTTCCCCCAACTCCTAGGATACTAGTCTCAACAGTTCCCGCCTGCACGCCTCAACGAACTAATCCTGTCATCGCGTAATCCTCCAGCAGCCTACTTAAGCAGCAGCATTTCCCAGAGTCCGGCATTCTCCTGAGGACAATCAGAGCACACTGATCGAAGCGTCGAGTTGTACCTCTAGTTCTTTTCAGAACTAATTACTACTCAATTGAGAATTTCACATGGTGTCACCGCAATTAGTCTTACTTATTCTGGCCAAAATAAAAAGTCTTCAGTTTCTGGTCATAGGTCGGCTTCAAAATCATTGGAGTGAACCGTTTTTGTTTTTTTTCTTTTTTTTTTTGGTAATCTTTTTTATTTTTGGCCAACCAGTGAAATATGTTACGTATCTTATACATGTATTGGAACCAGACCAAATGTCCCATACACAAAGTATGGTGGCTAAGAGAGGCCTCACAATTCAGGCAAACGTTCATACCCCTATGTGAAAAAGTCATTTAAAACACAGTACGGCAGAATTCCAATCGATTCAACCATTTCCGATGCAATTGGAAATCGTTTCATTGCACGGAGACCAGAAACCGGAGACTTTTTTCTAAAGGCCGGTTCATAGAACAACGGTGAAACAGCACAATTCTGTGATCACAGAAATTCGCTTTCGCATTCACATTAAGTGTGAAGGTGCCTGAAGGCTTTGGACAGCCTCACCGCATTTTAAGGGAAGCTTTCATCTGGGGCTGGAATCATTTTGGAAACTCACTTGTCTCTCTTTCTCTTCAGATACTTGGCTTGGGAGTATATCGTCTTCTCCTTGAAGCTTTTACTGTTCTCCACAAGCTGTTCAATAATCACCTACACATATCAAGACATTAACAAACAAACAAAAAAGATGACAAAAAACAGTGATCAAACGTGTTGTCTTATTAACCCTAACCATGCTCAACAAGATGCAACAAATGTAAAAAAAAGTTGTTGCGTGTTGTTGCCCTCAGCAAAGAACAAAAGAACCATTGTTCTAGCTGGTGGATCTTGTTGCATTGAGCAGCCTGCACACTTTTCTGTTGTTGCATTTTGTTGCATTCAGCAGGGTGTCTGTGAAATGCCTGTAGGGGGGGGTTAGGGTTTAACCCTCCTACTATAGCTGAACTTTAGTGGCAAGTAGCTACAGTGGTCAAAATCAGTCAACTGCCTGTTTTGACTGTTGATGTGCACACAGGCATTTTTTTGACTGGTTTTTACTGTCATTTTGATCACCCTGAACAATACCAGACAATGATTTTACCAGTCAAAAAATGGTTGACTCATTTTGACCTGGTAAATGTACTTACTACACGTAAGGTTTGACAGTGTTTGACTTTTAAGTGCACTAGATATACCTTGGCAAGTATATCAACATTTTGACTGATTTTGACCATTGTAGTAGTAGGAGGGTTAATGTAGAAATTACCCTATAAATACATAACCAGCAAGTACAGACTTTACCAATCTTTTTGAGGTAAGTAATCATTTTACTTTATTAGTAACTGATCACATCTGCAGTGATATTATGTGAAAGCACATATGCAGTGTTACGTTTTGATCAAACAATTTACCAATCAAAATCATATCTGTCTATTAACCCTAACCACCCCCAAATCCATCAAAATCCTCCAAGGGGCACCCTTTTGGAAACTGGTACTTTCACCTCTTCAAATGGGACAAAATTACTACCTGGCAAGAAGTACAGGCCATAAGTGCTGAATATGAAAGATCATGGTGCATGGTGCATTTTGAAGATAAGGGCATGTTCCCAAAAGTGCACTGATGGATTTTGGAGGATACAGGAATGTTCCTAGCCAGAATACCTAGGGGGTTAAGGGTTAAGAGCTTTCTTCAAAGATCATTTGATCTCTGATCTGTTTATACATATTTATATGAATATAAAATGAATTTTTATGATTTTGTCAGGAATATAAGCACTCACTGAACTGAAATGTTCACGGTTCAAATTTCTAAGCATATTTCTTGATTCTCATCAGTTTTAACCAATACTGTATAATGATACCCTTTAAACATGACACAATACAACAGACGTCTCAATTACCTCTCCCGTCTTGCCTTGATTTCTAAGTGCCCGGATATCCTCATCACTGAGTTTCTGTGAGCATTTATCGTCGTTAAGAGAACGGTTGTCTGTTCCTCCCTCTGTGAAAGTACACCACAAAAATGACGAAGATGTTGACATGAAATCTCACTTGTAATAAGAAAATAATCAATTACAGATCAACAGGTGTGGAGACTGCAAATATAGTCAATAAGATCTTGTAACCATATATGGGCAAAATGTTAATATTAACCCTTACCCCCATATAGGCATTAATAATAATAATAATAATAATGTGTGGACTTATATAGCGCACGTATCCACCAACTATAATGTGCCTTGAGCACCACTTAGTTGGTGGATACGTGCGCTATATAAGTCCACACATTATTATTATTATTAACTAAGTGGTGCTCAAGGCGCATTATATCATTACCCCTGCTCATAAGGCTCATAAATCATTCCTGAAACCATTTCAGCTCCCTGGGGAGTATACAGCTCAATTGCTGCCATTACAGCGCATATAGGGCTAATCAACCAACTCTGCCCTCACAAGTACCCATTTAACCCCTGGGTGGAGAGAAGCAATTATGGTTAAGTGTCTTGCTCAAGGACACAAGTGTCACGGCCGGGATTCAAACTCATATTCTGCTGCTAACACCAGAACTTGAGTCCGGTAAGCTAGACCGCTCAGCCATGACACTCCGCATTTCACAGACACCCTGCTGAATACAACAAAAATGCAACAACAGAAAAATGTGCAGGCTGCTCAATGCAACAAGATCCACCAGCTGCAACAATGGTTCTTGTGTTTTCTGCTGAGGGCAACAAGATGCAACAGTCGATTCAGAAATTCCATGGAAACAAAAATTATACAGGCCAGTCTTTTCAAGCTTTCAGAAGTGAGAAACAAAAGCGAACTACTTCAGTGGTTAGCCAACTGTCAGATCACAAAGGAGCCGCCATAACGTTACAGGGTCCAGACCCAGAACTCTGCGTCGGCTCTAAAGCAATCATGCGTGAATGAAAAAAATAATCGTGATACTATCAAAAATTGTGATATATATATGTTTGATGATATATCGTGTATGAAAAAAACATTATATCACACAAGCTTAGTGTGTGTGAGTATATAATCAGAGATGGTCTTATTTACAGTGGCCTTGGGTGGCACTCAGTTGAACTTGTAAGATTACTTGGAAAGGATAGCAGTGGCTTGTATGCAGTAAAGGTTGGTGAAGAACATATTGGAAATTTAGTGATCGAAGTGGCCTCCATGTGAAGTAGGGTATTTAATTAACCCTTTCATGGTAATATGCGCCATGTTTTTGACAAGGCAAATTTTTTTTATTTTGAATGCTCATTGCCGTCTGCGACCCAGTACTCAATCTTCACATGAAGTTCGAGCACTGGGTTGCAGATGGCAATGAGCGTTCAAAATAAACAATTTTGCCTCATCAAAAACATGGCACATCACCGTGAAAGTGTTTATTAAAAACCTAACCACCCCAAATCCTCCGAAATACTCCAAGGGGCACTGTTTTGGGAAAAATTCAGCACTGTTAGAAACTGGTACTTTCACCTCTTCAAATGGGGCAAAATTACTACCTGGCAAGAAGTACAGGCCATAAGTGCTGAGTATGAAAGATCAATGAAAATGCATGGTGCATTTTGAAGACAAGGGCATTTTTCCAAAAAGTGCACTGGTGGATTTTGGAGGATTCAGGAAGGTTCCTAGCCAGAACACCTAGGGGGTTAGGGTTAAGGAATATTTGTATTTAGTTCATTAGCCCACCTTGAGTATCTTCATCCTCTTCACAGTCTGGAGAGATCTGCTGTAGATTATTACCACATACTTCCCATGTTGTCCCGTACGGCTTACCGATTGCTTCATCCAGATAAAAGTGTTTCTTCTCCAAATGCACCCTCCTGTTGGATTTTATGATTATTCAAAGAGTGATTGGGTAGAATGTCGTATCCAACCACCACTGTTTCTCATTCAATATAACCAATAATGTAATCTTACCTACCCAGTAAGGTGGAGAACATATGGATGATGATGGACATATACTTCAAATTATTCCAGGATATTTATTTCATGAAAAATCAGGCATTTTTGGTATACGATGACTTCCTCAGTCATGTCAGTCTGATCTTGTCAACTCCCCCATTAGTGACCAACACGGTCATTGTACATGCGCAGTGGCAACTATAATAGGATCCTTCTATTTTCTGAAGGGGGAATTTTTTAGAAGGGAAATAAAGTCCGAAAAGTGAATTTTAAAGATAGTGTTCGCTTTCTGTACCCCCAAAAATCGATAGAATCATTTTTTAACTGTTAGTGGTTGCAAATAAATTCAAAAAAAAACCTTAAAAATAGGGTTTTCAGTTTGTACATGCTTGACCGAAGCCCTCCACACGCACAGCGCATCGCCCGCAACAAAAAACATCAAAATTTTAAATCAAAAAATTCTATTACTTTTACCTGTCGAAATCTTACATGTAATAGCTCATTGGAAAGCTTATAGTCTCAGCTATCCAACAATGTACATAAAATAGCAATCGGAAGTACGTGCGAAAGGCTAGGTTTTTATGAATGAACCACTCTCGTCCCGCCCAGCCTTTCGCGAAGTGTTCCGAGATCGGGCACATTCGGCCCGTAAAATTTGCCGCGCTCTGCTGAGGGCATCCACTTCGGAGCTGTCTCCGCGCCCAAGTACATTGTGATTGACAAGAAAACGGATTTCCATATTAAGTCAAAGGGCTCCTTTACATACCCATGCTTGCTCGATCTCCACAGCTACTCTACAACCGAAGTTATGAAGAGATAAAAAATTAAACACCGTTTTTCGAGGTGAAATTTTTAAGTTGAAAGGTAAGAGCGATGGCTGAATGGATTTTACACCTCTTTTCTATCATACGTTAAAGTTTTGAGCGGAGAGTGTATTTTTTACACCCTTTCAAAAGCTCTTATGAGGGAAACGAGCATGAACGCTGTGCGTTTGTATCACGGTGTGTGTAGGCTGATTCAATGGTTTTGTTGCCATTAGGGGTGTACACAGTGTATGGACAGTCGGGCTTCATCGAATGCTGTATACTAATTGATAAAATAAAACAGGATTCCTCAAAAACTACTCGTCCGATTTTCTTGATTTAAAAACCATTGTATTTCTTTCATCAAGACCTTTAATTTGATATAAATATTGAGCATATTGGTTTAGGAATAATTTTTCACCTGAAAACCCTATTAAAAAGTGGCAGTCGGATACAACATTCTTTCCAAGCGATTTATTTTAAAGCCTCTAACGAAATGTTACACTTAACTTGTTATGGTATTCTTGAAAAACATAATAACCACAGATTCACATGAAGCCTAGGAAAGAATGTCAAATTCAACTGCCACTTTTTAAGAGGTTTTTATTCAACCACTAACTAGGCCTAACCAGTAACTGTTAGAATTGCTGCACAATTTTTTGTATTTTTATTGTAACGCTATCGTTGTTAGGCTATTTGCTAAGCCATCACTTGACGTTAGTGAACTTATAATTAAGGCTTAAAAATAATTATGAAACTAGTCTTGAGCAATTTTGACTGACTTCGTGGTGAATACGACGAAATTATCAAATATCACAACTGGTGAAGGTGAAACACACCGTTTAACAACTAATGCCTGGCCATGCATGCCAATCATATGCCAGTGCGTTACGAACAGTTTACAACTGATACCTTTTCCTCCATACTTGATGAAGTCTCAAACTCTTTCCCTTTTTTAAGATCACATTTTGTCCTTGCTTAATAACACTAGTACTGGAAGCCATTACGGTAAAATTCAGTCGGAGTTTTGAGTCCCGATGAAGCATTATGTGTCAAGTGTCAACCTCTGCATGCTCGATCTGGAAAAGTTTGACGACCTTTGATTTGTTCGTGGTTCGTGTGGCCTTGTTTTATTTCTCCAATAAAGTAACGCGCCTCGCTAGTTAGCGCGTTGGATTTATTCTTTCAAAAATACTGGGGATAACTTTTGACCAGTCAACAGTGGTGTCTAGATTCCTCTTTCGTTACTCAGATACCTCGGTGTGTTTCAAGATACAAGGACAATTGATTAAAGTTAATTGTGCATTGGTCAACAAATTTATTAAATTCAATTTTCGCAATCCGATTGTGATTTTGTAACAATAATTTATTGAGCCATTGACTTGACTTTGAAAGAAAAAGCCTGCAGGGTCTTGAAGAAAAAGAGAATGGTCGTTTGCAGGAAATCATATTTGAACGGTAAGCTACTGATATCACCTTCACCACCACTGTTTATGATCACCATAATTACGGTGATGATGATGATGATGATCATTATCATCATCATCACCATCATCACCATCACTATCACCATCACCATCATCATCCTAAATCGAATCATTTTACTTGCAGAAAAAAATACTAAAATTTTTAAGGTTGAAGGGGAAGATAGGCCTACAACACAGTTTGTGGTTAACTACGTTAATTTCAATATACTCTTAAACCTAAAGTGTTCAATCAATTTTTCAAGAGTTCGGTGAGTGACAACACGTTATAAAGTTAAATTCAACTCAAAGAAAGTATTGAACCAACACGGAGTCAAGTTAAATCTAACATTATCAATGTTAATTCAACACTTTTAAAAGTTAAACCCAGGGCCGGATTTAGACATGTGGAGACCCCTGGGCAGCCTTCAGTAGTGGAGGCCCACACTACCTTAGAATACTAGTAAAAACTAAAAGGTGACAAGAGTCACAAGACATAGTTACGGTCATCCATAAAGTAAATTTTTTCAAGTAGAAAGAATCTGAATAAGCAAGCAAGCAGGTCAATCATGATCAATCATAACAAGAATATAGTACAGTACATATATTTACAGACCAGCCTACAGTTCAGGTCAGCCTACATTTTTCCTTACAATTTTTTTTTTTTCATGAAATATGTGGAGGCCCCTGGTTGTGGAGGTCCCTGCTTGCCCAGTCCTAAATCCGGCCCTGCATGGTTAAACCCGACTTTGTATGTCACTGACCGAACACTTTCAAATGTTGATTCAATACTTTAGTTTTAAGAGTGTAGTTTCAAGAAATATAAACTTGTCCGTACCATGAGTGGCTTTAGCCTTGTTCGGGGGCGAATGTGCATAATTAAACAAAAAATTAAGAAAAACTGTCAGTACATGTTTCAAATTCGACATAAACATTTAGCACTATACACAGAATAATATCTCAAGATGAGTGGTAGGTGTGCCAATTACAAGTCTTTTTTTTAATTTTTTTTTTTTAGAATATTGAAAATCTGGTAAATTACCAATTTATTGCAGGTCCTGATGTATTAAATTGTACTTAATGGCCATGCTTTAAAAAATAAATAAATAAATTTAAAAAAAAAAGGCTTAGTCGTGTCATTGTGAAACATTTACATTTTGCACGTGTTTTCCGTAAAATGTTTCCATTGAACCTTTATTTAAAAAAAAACTATTATTAAAATTATGAGATTTGATCTTACTAGTAATACTTGTACTATTTATTTGATGCCTATACAGATTACGATCACTTAAATGCAAGGTTCATCATTGGTTATGCTGTCTTTTTGAGTAATTTCAAGAGAAATTATTCAGTATAATTTTGTGTAAATGCGTGTTATTTGGGTTTGGACCTCCATGCCGAATAACGGGTTCATGGATAGATCCAATGCAGCTAAAAAATGGGGCATGGCAAACCCAAAATATAAATGGTCATTTTCTTGGCAAATATTTTTAAAAATTAAAAATTAAAAAATTATTATTATTTTTTTTTTTAAATACCTCCCTTCCTTAACAAGCAGTCCAGAAAAGATAGACTTGTTCTATGATGATGACGATTTTTGTATTTTATTAAATTAATTTTTTATTGTTTCGGTTTTTTTATGGGGGATGGGCACTTTTTATTACACTGAATATTGATTTTTTTTCTTCTTCATTCGTCACAAATAGAATGAAAGTTGTCATCGTTAATACATGGCTTCAACTGACCGTCCACGCGTTGGTACAGGTAAACGGGTCATCTACAAAATCAGTGACAGCAGGCAACATCTCATAGGCCCATCCCGGCTGGGATCCTTGGCCAAGATTTACCATCCACACCCGCATAGGCCTACATCTATTGAGCAACCGATCCACACTCACATCCCTGAACTACCCCTCGATGACACCACAGGAGAAATTCTGATTCATCAGGGGGATGTCTCCGGGCAAACGGACCCGCAGTGTGCCGGCTTCGTTGCAGCCGGGTGCTGGGGAACATCGCTGGACATGACCCAGGAGAGCCCAGCTCTAATTGAGGGGAACCACCCGATATTAAACGCCATCATCGAAGACAGCCACCATCCCGTGAGTTGCGCTGCTTCAGAGAGCCAGGATTTTCACGGGGGGATTAGCTACAGCGCTAATCCCTCTGTTTTGGACCTGGTCCCCGAATTACAAAGACCACAATCTTATTACCACATCAGCAGTCCCGGATCAAACACTTCAGTGGGTTCATTTGGTTGGACGGACGGATTGGACTGGGGATTTCCTTCGGTGGGAATATCACAGCAATGGTCAGGTCACCTTAAAAGTGTCCTGCTAGACGTGTTCAACCCAACGAGTGAAAGCAATCTGCCAACCATCCTGCAACCACGGTGTAAGAAAAGTCCCGGTACCTCGGCAGCTTTGTTTGTTCCCAGCATCATGGCATCGATTTGGAAGCAGTACTCTGAGGAGACTAACCCCGAGGGCGGCTTTTCAAAGCCGCCTATTGTCACCATCAATGAGGATTTTGCCGTGCCTATATCAAGTTCCAAAACTAAAGACTTCAAACCATTGAACAAGGGGAAGAATGCCAAAACTGCCAGCCGTTCTGGATCAGTGGAACGACGACTGATGAGGGGGTGCATTCGTCAAAACCAAAGTATTCACGGGCAAAATGTCATGGCGGGTAGCAGGCTTACTCGCCACCGTCTGCTGAAGTACTTCCTGGCCAGCTTTAAAAAAGAGCCGGCTGCAGTGGAACTACAGGACATGAGTTCATACTTACCAAGCGATTTCTCCCCGTGTGACCGAAGACCTTATGAACCTGAAGAAAACCCACACGGTGAAGTAATATTCTTTCATTACAACTCCGATGGTACGGACTATACTTGTACAAGTGTTCCCATATCCAGCCCGAAGGCTAGCCGTAAACAACGGGACACCGGTGACATGAAATGCCGCAGCAGTTCTTCTTCTGAAAGTACGTTGATCATTGAATGTTCGGACAGCGAGGAGGAAGAGGAAGAAGAAGAAGAGAAAGTTATAGAAGCAGTTTTGATCCAGGACATCGATCACAACAGTTGTGCATGCACGAGATTCTCCAGCAACCTTGCTAACGATGGATGTTCTGTTGATGTGGAGTCGAGTAGTTTCATCAACAGGCCCCTATGTAACGAGTACACGGCGGGCCTTTCTAACGGAAACATAAACAGCAACTGCCTGCAAGACGAAGGTGCTGCCGGTCAAATTGAAAGGAAACGTAGGACAAGTACTCTCAGAATGCCAAAGATCCTCAAGAAAAGGAAAGTCAAGTTTGCTTTGCCCTCGACGAACCACAAATACACTGGACCGAGAATACTGGGGTCGGAAGACGGCGATGAACCTTACCACACTGTGAAACAAACGGGAACACATAAACGCTTGAAACAGAGAGAAACTACAGGGGCAAAGGCTGACGATACTATACAACGCAGTTGTTCTTGGGAGCCGTTCGAATGGCCAGATAATTACATCGATGTTAAGGTCCCACTGAGGTGGACACCTCCTGGGTTAGATTCAGACATGGAGACCTATATGACAGTGGCTTCGACGTACGTCCCCACCGTGTATGTCAAACTATACGTTCAAGTGCCACCAAAGACGCATCTCTGCGAGTTGAAGACGCATCTGCTCATCTGCATTTTCAGGTCTTTTTTCACGACCACTGAAGGCCTCCACATAACCTGGGTCATGTCCCTACAATCACATGTCTACAACTTGTTATACATGGATGTTGCCAGGGTGCGTTTCAGGCGAGATTCCAGCGGTAGGCCGTGCCGGGCCTGTCTGCTGCTGTCCAAGGATGCTACAACCCTGGTGAGACATAAACGTTGCTGTTTACTCACCACTGTCACAGACATCCTCCAGATTGCTCCCGAAGAACTTCTCGTGCTGGAGAAAGAACCAATCAAAAGATGGAGCGACGTGGAGAAAATAACTAATGGAAGGAAAACTTTAAATCATGCAGTGCGGTAGGAGTACCCTATACAGATATATTTTCATTTAGAAAAAAACCTTCGATGATAGGTCAAAGATGCATGCGGACAGAGCACCCAAAGGCAAGAAAACATTTATTGCCAATCGTTGTACGAGGGGCGGATCCAGAGTGTCTGAAAAGAGGGGGCACTGCCCAAAAAAGAGGGAAGGGCACAGCGCGAGAACATGTGAACATTAAAATAATAGGGATACGCGCCCTTTGAATCTTTGGATCGCCACGGTTTCCACAGGATTTCAAATAGCCCATTCGACCAGCTTTTGAGAGATGCCAGTTTAAATATCTCTGAGGTATTCTATTCAACTCAATAACTGTTTTTAATTAACCCTAACCTTCCCAAATCCTCCAAAATCCTCTTTGCCAAAGCGAAGGATTTTGAAGGATTGATGTTACATGCTCTTTGCTAAAGAGAAGGATTTTGGAGGATTGAGGTTATTGGGCATACTTGCCTTTCCGTGGTACATATACATCCATGTTTGTTGTAGTGATTGCAAGGTCAGTGCTTGGGTCAGTGGACACTGTTTATTGCTCCATGCATGCAGGGAGGGTCCCTGGCCATGTACATGTATCACAGATTAGAAACACATGTGTGCAGACATGTCATGTGCTTGCTTTACTACTGAAGGGTTTTGGAGAATTCAGGTTATGTGTAAGCAAATGGGCCTAGGGAGTTAGGAAGGATTCAGGTTATGTGTAAGCAAATGGGCCTAGGGAGTTAGGAAGGATTCAGGTTATGTGTAAGCCAATGGGCCTAGGGAGTTAGGGTTAATATTCAGTCATTTTACACTTTTTGGTAAATGTTTCAAAAGCATCGGTAAGAATCAAGAGATTTATATAAAAAACCAACCTGTGAAAGGTTCAGCTGATTTCATTGGACGACAGAACAAATATATTGGAAATTATTTCATTAATTTTACGAAAACGATAGCCCCCAAGACAGAAATATTTCCAGGGACGTTTGGTACCATCATCAACTGTACACCACGTAATTTTTTTTTTTTTTTTTTTAAACATTATCATACTTTATGAGATTTAAGACCAGCGGTGTGAAGCGGCTTTAAGGCAGGGCCGGATTTAGACATGTGGAGGCCCCTGGGCAGCCTTCAGTAGTGGAGGCCCACCCTACCTTAAAATACTAAAAACTAAAAGGTGACAACAGTCACAAGACATAGTTACAGTCATCCATAAAGTAAGCAAGCAGGTCAATCATGATCAATCATAACAAGAATATAGTACAGTACATATGTACATAACAGCAAACGAAACGTCACCCCCTAAATTTTGTTAAGTAATTATATTATTAAACATAATAAATATACAATGTTGTGGGATGGTTGGCTGCCAGGTCAACCAAATTTGCCACATTGTGTTCGTGTTACACTCCATACTCATAATATTCTTCATTAAACAAATTATATTAATTATAAAATGAAAATAATAAATATTTTTAGGGGTGACGTTTCTTTTGCTGTTATGTATATTTACAGACCAGCCTACAGTTCAGGTCAACCTACATTTTTCCTTACAATTTTTTTTTCTTCATGAAATATGTAGAGGCCCCTGGTTGTGGAGGCCCCTGGGCAACTGCCCAGCTTGCCCAGTCCTAAATCCGGCCCTGCTTTAAGGGACACATCATGAATTCATTTCAGATATAATTTATCTGTGAAATATGCTTCCTCGGATTATATTGTCAAATGTGTCAATTTGACATTTCTTGTTTTCCATTCCTCGAGTATTAAAAATGATGTTCCCATTAAAAAAATTAATTTAACGGAAATAACCGGTTAAATCGTGAAAACATCTGGTATATGTGTGTTTTTCCATATACCCCTCAAATAAACAAATATATTAGTCAATTTTTACTAACGCAACTCTTTGATCAAAGGTAATATATCAAATGATGTATGCGCAAAATGCAGTTTTTCCCAAGAGGTAACCTTATTGGTAATCGTGTAAAACCACACTTTTCTGAAAAGATGAAAAAAATGAATTTTTGATTAAGAAAAGTTTTATGCTGAAACAGTCATTCCAAAACTTGACGAGTCCTTATTTGGACAAAGGAAGAAAAAAAAACCTTGCTGTTTGAAAAAATATAAGATTTATTTATTTGAAATAGTTTTGAGAATGTGTATATGTATTACATAATATTATGATTTTTTTTCAAGCCAAACCGCAAATTTATGTGTCGGGTGTACAGTGCGCATTTATTTTTCATGCATCAAGGCTTATCTATATCCGTCTTCTTTAATTCCCTCATTTCAAAATGTAACAATACAACATACGTGAACACCATGTCTATGCACTGGCCTAGCGGCCGCCCCAACTTGTTGGCAAAATAGTGTCTGTCGGTAAATTCACAAACTTGTGTTGGTATTTCTGAACTTCGGGAATTCATATCTGTATATTGACATAATCTGTCGGTTCATTTGAGTTTTGTGTCGGTAAATATACCCCCTAAAAATGTTTCCACCACTCTGAAAATCCCTGGCTACGACACTGTGTCCATGTCGAATGTGCAGTGAAGTAACTGTCAGGAACAAGATGGGATTGATTTCTTTAGTAGGAAGGCTTCAAAAACCAGGTCTTGTACCCCCTGAAACGCCGATTTATAAATGGAAAGCTAGTATCACACTGCATGCTCGAACAACAGTCGCGTTACTACTCACAATAGTTGACCCAACTTTGAACGTCCGGATCATTTCTGGCATGTCTGCTCGTCTATCTTCCATGACCTACATTATTTCTTTTAAAAACCCAAGGTAAAGGTTGTGAACTGGTAACAAAACAAAAAATAAATCGTTGGTATATATACTCATAAATCAAACCATTCTGCGAAGTGAGGTGTTAAAGCCGGTATACACTTGTGTGTACAACCATGGAGGAAGGAATTTTCCTTCCTCCATGGTACAACATACATGTAAAATGTACAATTAACCAGACAACATGATAGTGAATCTGCAGTCAGATTTTTGGTATTCATTCCAATGTAAAACTATACATCGCCAGAGGACAGACATTCATTTGTACTGAAATTATAACACCTCGGACAGAACTCTTTCAAGGGATGTTTGACACCATTTTCAACTTTACACTAAGTCAGTTTTGTGTAAATCTGTGATTATTTTATATTTTTTCGCGATTACTAATAGTGTGTATAGGGGGCTTTAGTGTCATGAGTTTTTTTTAAGGTTGGGGAATTGGAAAAGGGATCTCTCTGTAAGTGATACTTTTAAACTTGTGAATATTGTTATCAGAAAGAGTTTAAAAACATGTTAATCTTAACTACCCCCAAACCATTCAAACTCCAACCTCCAACAGCAGGGTTTGTTGGATTTTGATGGACTTTGATGGACTCGGTACTGTATAGCCCAGACAGGGATACTTTACATGGGGCTGGGTGTCCCAATTCCAGCTAAGTCCAACAGTTGGGTGGCAGTGTTACTGCATGGTGTTGGATTTTGGCAGATTCAGGAAGGTTCGTAGCCAAAATAGCCAAAATAGCTAAGGGGGGGGGGGGGGGAGTAGGGTTAATGCGATTTGATGTATATAATACATTGCAGATGCTCTGAAAATAAATGTAATGTTGTGGTAGGATTACATTACAAATGCAACCAGACGATACCAATTCAACGCTGAATTCAATTCACCAAAAAAACACCATTATTGAGTTAAATGTTGACCCTGAAACAACAAGGTCTATTTATTCATAAATTATTATTGACATTACAATCATGAAAAAATATACAACTTATTAAGACCTACATTATTGCAATTTGTCCAACAATTGCCGAAAGCAATCTGAACCAGAATGAGATACGTAACTTCCACTATCAGAAATAGATACAACAGTAAGATTCCTATTTTTATCTACATATATAAAACTTCCTTTAAGAGTGCAAAGCCAATGTTGGCATCAATCTAGAATTCCTTTTTGCCCATCACTTTAAGATTAATATTTACCCGTTTGAATTTAGGACAGATACTTGTGACTAGATTCCGAGTTTCATTTTCACTATTTACTTGAAACAACACAACAGTAATGTCCATCTTGAGTCAAAGTGAGTTTAAAGTATACTTATAAATAATTTTTGCCAACATTACCAATTTGTACATTTTCATAAAAAATTAGGGATCATTCCACTGGCTGTTTTAAACCACATAAAAAAAACCTCTTATATTTAAGTATCATTCAGTGCGCACAAATGTAGTACAAGATAAAATGTGAATAATCTTCAATTAAAGGATTAAAAACCAACAGAAATTACAGTCTGCCAAGAAAAGTCAATATGGAAAAAAATTCAAATTCGAAAAATATTTCGAAAAATCCACTAGAAGAGTTTTAGAAAAGATTATTGTATGATGGTCAAACCATTCTTTCTAAATTGATTCAATGGATAAATTGCTATATTCTAAGGGTTCCAAAATAATAAATATCTATTATAACATCAACATAGAAATTCATCACAGTATAATAATGCAGTCAAAGATCAAACAAAATTGGTTGCATTTTCAGTGCTAAGTTAGACTATACTACATGTGTTAAGAAAACTTTTTTTGGGGGGGGGGGGGGCTGTGAAAACAAATACAGATTTGTTACCATTTAACTCACATAAAATATTTATTTAGTTCATTATAAAAATTAGGGAAAATTGAGCAATAAAATTAATCTTAAACTCTTCATGTACATTTATATAAACCGAAGAAAAGTCAATATGGAAAAAAATTCAAATTCGAAAAATATTTCGAAAAATCCACTAGAAGAGTTTTAGAAAAGATTATTACATGTATTAAGAAAACTTTTTTTTGGGGGGGGGCTGTGAAAACAAATACAGATTTGTTACCATTTAACTCACATAAAATATTTATTTAGTTCATTATAAAAATTAGGGAAAATTGAGCAATAAAATTAATCTTAAACTCTTCATGTACATTTATATAAACCGAAGAAAAGTCAATATGGAAAAAAATTCAAATTCGAAAAATATTTCGAAAAATCCACTAGAAGAGTTTTAGAAAAGATTATTGTATGATGGTCTAACCATTCTTTCTAAATTGATTCAATGGATAAATTGCTATATTCTAAGGGTTCCAAAATAATAAATATCTATTATAACATCAACATAGAAATTCATCACAGTATAATAATGCAGTCAAAGATCAAACAAAATTGGTTGCATTTTCAGTGCTAAGTTAGACTATACTACATGTGTTAAGAAAACTTTGGGGGGGGGGGCTGTGAAAACAAATACAGATTTGTTACCATTTAACTCACATAAAATATTTATTTAGTTCATTATAAAAATTAGGGAAAATTGAGCAATAAAATTAATCTTAAACTCTTCATGTACATTTATATAAACCGAGCATCAAAAGAAACTTATCAAATCTTTGGAAGGACAATCATTAAAATCCTCCACGGAAAAAGGAAAAATATTTGAACTCGGGTAAACTTCAGTAATCTTGTTTATTGACATGTGCTTAGTAAAGATTACTGTGGAGGATTTTAATGAGATTTGATAAGTTTCTTTTGATGCTCAGTATATATGGTATTTGCCAAAACCTGGCCTTCAAAACAACATTCCAGTGAATTTGTTAAAAGTTTACAAAGTACAAACTCAAGCATGTACCGTTTGCAAAAATGACAGTCGTCATTTGTCACTTAAAGGTCGTCCTTCAACTCGACCCAATAAAAAAAAAAACACAGCACAGGTTAACACAGTGAGCCCTTCATTAGAAACACATAATGCTCGGTAGAGGCAACAGGCTTTCCACAATTGAAAGTCAGTAAGCGTAAAGCCTTTTCGCTACCATTGTTCCAAAATGGTGCGCCCGAGCATGCAAAAAATCAACAAAGCTGGGCGCAGTGCGACAGGTCTTTGGTGTGGTAAAGAATGCAAACGTTATTGGAAACCTACTGAATTCATGTTAGTGATACGTAACATAATGTATGTTTTTGAGTGGGAAGTCATGTCAAGGAAATTACCATTTGAAATTCAGCTTAAAATCTACTAACATGCCAGCCTCTAGTACCTTCAAGAAGTTGGTTGTACATGCCATCTTCATGCGATTTTTTTATTTTTTATTTTTATTTATTTATTTATTTTTTTCAGAAGGCTGTGGGGGTTAACCATATTTGCCTTATTCATGATACATGTAAATATGTAATTCTCACAACCATACTCTGTAGCTTGCATGCACCAGCGAGAAAGCCCAATAAATCTGATAGTTCCAAAAGAAAAGATCTCTCCTGACATAAGGAATAAATAAATGAATGCACATGTCCATTAATTTACCTAAAATACAATGACATTTGTAAAGCAAGGTTGCCCCTGCAAACGGACAAAATTAGGCAGGTTACTATAAGGAGCATGTACAGGTACACAACCTCTTGTATTCAGGGAATAAGACATAAGATTAAGTAAGACTAATTGCGGTGACAACATGTGAAATTCTCAACTGAGTAGTAATTAGTTCTGAAAAGAACTGGAGGTACAACTCAACGTTTCGATCAGTATGCTCTGATCGTCCTCAGAGTTTCTCCTGAGGACGATCAGAGCATACTGATGAATAAGGCTAACTCATGAATAAGGCTGAATACGTATGAAAAGGAAACGTTTCAACTATTCATGTATGTGTGTACATGTTCTTGTTTTCCCAGGGGTTGACCATCCCTTCAAAACTACAAATAGCTGCATCCTGTTTTTTAAATGAACAATGCACGTGATTGTCCAAGCATAACCATAGTTTCAGACTGGTAGTCATGGTAGTTGGTTTTGTAACATTGTAGCATTGCTTAAATACAAAAAGTTACCATTTGACAAAGAGTAACATTTGACATTTCTTAAAAAAGGATATCAACTCAAACAGAAAGATTTCAAGGTATTTTTTATATCATCAACTGACACAAATAGATTTTTTTTTTTTTTGAGAATGCAAAGGTATACACTGCCTTCTACACTCAAGTGATTTAAAGCCACACTTGAATGGAAATTTCTAAAACAAGAAGAGTTTTGAACATTGTTTGTTATATATTAAGGTATTATTTCATTGTTAATATGATTTTATTACGCTGATGTTTTTTCGTAATTTGGATTTAAAAAATTGGGCCCCATTCTTTGGTTTTTGAAAACCTTTCCCCACTCCCGCCGTTGGCGGTGCACTTCCATGGCACCCTACGAAATCAATACTGAAGCACCAGCAGCCATCTTTTTCCATTGTGTTTATGGCTCACAGGCAACTCAATGAATAATGTATGAGACTGATGACGCGGGGGCTTTTTGCAGAACTCGGTGTTAGGGAGACGTAGAATGCTGGTTTTAATGTTTGTTTTTTTTACATTAAGGAATCATCTTTATATGAAGGTTAACATAAATATAGTAATCATTATGGAGTGTGGAGTGCCATGGTCGAGCGGTTTAGTGCATGGGATTTGTGTTCTGATGGCCGAGTTGTCAGAATGTGGGTTCGAATCCCAGCCGCGACCGGGGTGCTTGTGTCCTTGAGCAAGACACTTTACCATAATTGCTTCTCTCCACCCAGGGCAGAGTTGGTTGTTGTATTTGATTAGCCCTATATGCGCTGTAATGGCAGCAATTGAACTGTATACTCCCCAGGGAGCCGAGATGGATTTCAGGAATGATTTATGAGCCTGATGAGCAGGGGTAATAATATAATATGCCTTGAGCACCAGTTTGGTGGATACGTGCACTGTATAAGTCCACATTATTATTATTATTATTATTATTATTATTAAGCATATATTGAATGAATTTGAGAGAGAATTAGCCGTGCTCAGTGCCGGCCAAGTGTGGATTTAACAGAAGCTGTCACAGAACTCAACAAAAATATTCGTATTGGCCAAACTGACCCAACATAAGTGTTATGAGATTATGTACTTTTAGTTAATGAACAAAAATGTAACAGACAGATCATTTGAAATCTTCTAGGTTCAGATAACAGTTTGATATTAAATACACAGTACAATAATTGGGCAAAAAAGCAAGTATACACGTGTTGTAAAATGTCTGTAAATGAATCCATACTTTTTAATTCTATTTATGCATCCACAGAATTGATTGTGGGTCCCTTAATCAATTCATTCGGGCACATAGTTACTATTAAACTGAGCTATTTTGTGGAAGAAATCTCACTCCAATATTCCAATGAAAACAAACAAAATAGAATAGTGAAAAACCACAAGGTGATAAATCTTTAACCCTCCTACCACTACAAGTGTCAAAATCAGTCAAAATGTTGATATACTTGCCAAGGTATATCTAGTGCACTGTCAACCCTTACATGTAGTAAGTACATTTACAGGTCAAAATAAGTCGACCGTTTTTTTGACTGGTAAAAGCATTGTCTGGTATTGTTCAGGGTAGTCAAAATGACAGTAAAAACCAGTCAAAAATGCCCCTGTGTGCACATTTGGGTCAACAGTCAAAACAGGCAGTTGACTGATTTTGACCACTATAGCTACTTGCCACTAAAGTGCAGCAATAGTAGGAGGATTAACCCTAACCACCCCAAATCCTGCAAAATCCTCCAAGGGGCAATTTTTTGGGGAAAATTCAGCACTGTTGGAAACTGGTACTTTCACCTCTTCAAATGGGGCAAAATTACTACCTGGCAAGAAGTACAGGCCATAAGTGCTGAATATGAAAGATCAACAAAAATGCATGGTGCATTTTGAAGATAAGGGCATGTTTCCAAAAGTGCACTGATGGATTTTGGAGGATTCCGGAAGGTCCCTAGCCAGAATATCTCGGGGGTTAGGGTTAATGTAGGCAAAATGGGTAATTCAAACTAGGAGCAAACTTAAACATTATTTTTAGAACTTGCCTTGCTGCACTTTAGAGTTAATGCCAATCAAACATTCTTTGGCTTGTGATCCCCACACACATGACCTACAGACCCCTGCATATATTAAGTGGGTTTTTCCCCCTCATTTTTTTGCAAAATTGTGCTTAAATGTCAAGTTTCTTTTCTTTATACTCGGGTTATTCAGTTCAGAATCAAGCTAAAATATTCCCTTGACTCCGTTTTAAAACAACTGTTAAATAATGTGCCAGAATCATATCTTACTTGTGTGTCAAAATATGAAAAATATTTTCGATAAACAATTTGAAACCGACAACCGAACAAGGTTGTCTACTCAAGGTTGTCAAAGTTTACTACTCAATTGAAATTCCACATGGTGTCACCGCAATTAGTCTTACTTACTAACCGAACAAGGTCTGTACATTTTCTATGCGCAATTTTCTGCTGTGAAATTAGGCCTCAGCCAAATGAAATTGGCCCCAGAAATCGGAAACCTTTTTGTTCTTTGTGGACTAGTGAAGAAACATCTGTGTACCGATGTAAGTACGCACTGTACAGTATGTGTACAGGCCACTTGGATACCAATCAAATTTACATGTAGCAACAGGTGCATCTCTTCTTTATCGCTCACCCTTCAAAAACATGCCCTCAAAGAATGGAAACACTGTAACATAATACATTGGTGTCACCATGACACCCTCACTGAAAGCAAGCACATTACAAGACTCCATGCTGAGTTGTTTTCATGTATTATTTGCACCGTACAAAATGTTGCACTGATTGTAGCTGGATCCTGTGCACTTTGCCACCGCCACCGAGGGGAAAAAAATTCCAGCAATGATTGTCCTCTGATGCTTGAACTGTAAAAATATGGCTACTGAGTTGTACAGGGCCCACTACAAACATTCCAAAATTGTCCAAGGCTCACTTTCCGAGAAGCTGCTCAACAGAAAACACTGCTTAGCAAATTTGTCTGCTAAGCAAAACTAAGCCGAGAACCAGCCAGACGCAATATACATTAACAAGACAGTTTGGCCGGTAACCGATTTCTGCTAAGCATATTTTGTTCTCTCTGCTCAGCATCTTTTGGCGCTTAGCAACTCTATAAAATTGGCTCCTGTATACTGTATTGGTTAAAATTTTGGCTTTGGGCTGATTACAACTACTGTCCAAGTAAAGACTGTTTGCGTTGACACCATGTGAAAATTCTCTTTTGAGTAGTAATTAGTTCTGAAAAAAAACTGGGGCCAATTTCATAGAGCTGCTAAGCAGAGAATTTTGCTAAGCAAATATTTTTGCTAAGCGAAATAAAACAGACTACCAGCCAAAATACATACATTCTGTGTGGAACTTTGGCAGGTAACCAACAAAATCTGCTAAGCAAACATTTCTGGTAAGCAACTTTTTTTCTGCTAAGCAGCTCTGTGAAATTGGCCCCAGGTGGTTACAACTCGACGTTTCGATCAGTATCCTCTGATTGTCTTCAGGAGAATGCAATACTGTACAAATGGTGTCATTTGTATTCAATCAGCCTCTCACACTTGCAAAGATGAAATCAGTTGCTGCTTTGGCCTTATAAAACTCCCCGTTGTATAACAAATTTGTTCCTCCCACCCCCCTTGTAAATTTGTTGCCGATCCCAACTACAAAATTCAACCAGTCATTCGATCAACTCTGCCAATCTGCAAGCGGTCAACATCAGCCGTCATTCCCTTGATTCTGCATCTAGATTGCCCAGGTATTGGAGCCCACCCAACCACCCCCCTCCCCTTAGAGTGGGGGGGGGGGGAGTTGAAAGACCTGTTTTGCACACCTCATCCGTTATGTCATTTTGATTCCGCTTACCGCCGCGAATGATGAACTCAAGGAGCGCAGACTGACTACTCGCTTCCTCTGGTAGAAGTGAAGCCCGTACGGCTTGTACTGTTGACAGATCATTACGATGAAGAGACAGCAGGTGATACCCATCAGGATGTAACCAAGAGGCAGAGCAAACTCTGGTTCCTGGAAGTAGAATACAACAAAAGTATAGAATACGACAAAAATAAGCCACGACCGACCGACCGACTGACTGACTGTAAGTCATGTGAGGGCGCTGTGACGTCTGGATTGATTTGGAAAGAGGGCGTCCAAATTTGTTATTCTTTGAAAAGCAGTGTGTCCAAAAAGTTTAAAGACGTATCGTCTGTGTTTTGGCTGATTTCACAGTAAAAAAACAAAATTGTTATTTTTCTGGGGTTAAGTTATAAGCTTTCATTTGTGACATTGAACGAAAAAAATCCATCAAGTAAATTAAAAACTCAAATTACTAAAAGGCAGGTGTCCACATTTTAATCCTCGGGTTACGCATGACCACACATGTTATTGTATGTAACAGTAGTGGAAATACATTCAGAAAAATTTTACTAATGTGGAATTTAGTTGAGTAAATTGGAACTGGAAATTATTTCACTTTTCTGAAAGATGACAGAACCTTGGTTATTTTTGAATGAACAATCCTATACCTTACTTTTAAATCCATTTAGATTTTTTTTTGGGGGGGGGGGGGCAAAATGTTACTAACCTCATCTTGATGGAACATCTTGTGTACTTGTTTCTCCTTCCATTGTATCATGAATGTAAACAATGTCTCATAAATAGGCATCACAGATTCAAGAGCACCCTTTAAAAGGAAAAAAAAGTGGACGAGTTATTTATTTATTATAGGATTAGTGCTGCTGCAACAACCATGTGCATTAATAACACTGGTCTACAGCCAAAATGCTTCCGAAACAAATGAAGTCAAACTTGACTAATTATGGGTCACTGAGAATGGAAATCATGCTTAAAATTGTTGATTGGCTCTAGTTTTCCAGATATGGTACCGTGTCAGTATCTACATAAACACATGAAAAGACCTACAGTAGGTTTACAATTCATGATTAAAAATCTGCTATGTACACCATATACAATATAAAAACTTAAATATCTTGGAAACAGTAGCCAATCATATTTGAATTCAGCACATCAAAATCCATAATAAATAGCACAGTTTATCTCCGAAGCAGACAACTTTAAAAAAATTGTTTGACCAGTGTAATCTCTTTTGAGAAGTGCAGTCCTGAAAACAACCATTCGTTTTCTCAACATTTCTGCATTTTTCATCTCGGGTGCTCTAATCCTCAACATTTACCACAGTTACGTGAACATGTGGTTTGTTCGATTATTCTTCTTTTGAAGTTTTTTTTACAAAAACAAATGTGACGCGAGTAAAATGACAGCATACTAACCACAACAATTGTGTTTTGAAACATATTCCACGATTCTTTTGCAGTAACGGCCTATCCATATGACAAAAGCAACTAATCTGGGATTTTCTCTCTGTAATCTATAATCCAGACATTTCAGGATAATCAAATTCAAAGCCAACACAACCCTCATTGCCTAGCTACTACTGGGGGAAATAACATCTCTCAAGGTTGTGTGTTATGAGTATATCTGTGTATCCTCAGCCTGGTTCACACGAGAGCTAAATAACAAAGGTCCTTGACGATTAATTATCGCATCCATGATAAAAAATAGCAAATCCCAGTCGTGTGAAAGCTATCCTAGTTATGTATCCCAGTTAATGTAAAATCGCAACAATGTTAAAATCACCACGATCAGTCGTGTGGATGCCCAACCAAGGACCCTCGCGTTTGGCGGTATCATTTCGCATGCACAGAACGCGACACTATAGACCAACTTGCAATCCTGGATGTGTAAACAACTTGTGCCCGTCCTCGTTTTCTTCGTCTAGTTCGCATTAGGCCTACCCTGACTCCAAGAATCGATGGTCGGAGTTTTTAAAACCTGCCGCTAGAGGCCGCTGTTAAAGGGATGTCACCGAATATATTTTTGAAAAGAGCAGATCCCACAACCCAGAATGCTTTTTCGAATACCCTTTCAGATTTGCGTCAATTTATAAAGAGCTTTTTAAACTTGAACTTCCAGTTTGGACCGGAAGTAAGGGTCAATAGGGTCATGTCTGTGTGTCAAATATTGAGTCCTCCATGTTCTGTATGATTATGAAGGAATCAAGAAATTATCTATTGTGGTTCACGAGATATAAAATATATTGTTTTAATTATAATTAATTACGTAATAATTCATTAAATGACCTCACCATGACGTCAGAATAGTGATTCTGAATAGTTGTTCACTTAAACTTCCGGTTTCGACCGGAAGGAGAGGTCAGATTAGGGTCATGTCTGTGTACGAAATGTGACATAGTTCAAGGTCTTTAAGATGATGCAAAGATTGTGAAAATATCTTCTGTGGTTCATGAGATATGATTTTTTGAAATATTTAACTTCTGGTTTCAACCAGAAGGAGAGGTCAGATTGGGGTCATGTCTGTGTACACAAAAAAATCAAAAAATCAAAAAAAAATCACATAATTCAAGATCTTTCAGATGATGCAAAGATTGTGAAAATATCATTTGTGGTTCATGAGATATGATTTTTTGAAATATTAAACTTTGATTTAGTGTAATTTGATATCTGATGACCTCATCATGACGTCACAACTTAGGATACAATTACATGTTAAGGTCTAACTATTTGTTAAGTTTTAAAGTTCTGTGAACTCTGCAACTATGTTTTTGTCTCTGGATATGTCTCACTGAGAAGGAGAAGAAAAAGCAAAAAAAACTAGATGGAAGTGTTTGTGATATTACAAACACATAGGTGTTCGAGTTTTGTCAGGGCAGTGATGATGACGTCAGAATGTTTTTTAAAGAAACTTTGCATTATTATTTTTTTTTCATATTAAAGAGTACCCTGTAAAATATGACGTGGTTACCAAGGATGATTTGTTTGAAGTCCATTTCAATGATTTGAACTTAATCACATTATTTATTCTTGAAAAAATAGTTCAAATGTGAAAAACAACTGTTCTGCTACATAAGGGTCAATTTTGGTACCGAAAATCTTTGAGAGAAGGCATTTATTTCTTTAGCGAGTTTTTACGTAACCCGTTTTCGTGTAGTTCCAGATACAAATTGTGATTTTGACGAAACCGTCGTCCTCGCTAATAATGTACGATTTTTTTAATATTAAACTTTGACTTCCGGTTTGGACAGGAAGTAAAGGTCAAATTGGGGTCACCTTTGTGTAAATATTTATTGACAATTAACAATCTAAACAATGGTGGAAAGATTGTGAATTTACCCCTTGTGGTTGTTGAGATATGATTTTTTTAATATTAAACTTTGACTTCCGGTTTGGACAGTAAGTAAAGGTCAAATTGGGGTCATGTTTTTGTAAATATTTTTGACAATTAACAATCTGTACATTGGTGCAAAAAACTGTGAGTTTACCTCTTGTGGTTGTTGAGATATGATTTTTTTCAATATTAAACTTTGACTGCCCGTTGGGACAGGAAGTAAGGTTAAATTGGGGTCACTTTTGTGTAAATATTTTTCGACAATTATTAACAATCTATACAATGGTGGAAAGATTGTGAATTTACCCCTTGTGGTTGTTGAGATATGATATTTTTAATATTAAACTTTGACTTCCGGTTTGGACAGGAAGTAAAGGTCAAATTGGGATCATGTTTTGTAAATATTTTTGACAATTAACAATCTGTACAATGGTGCAAAAACTGTGAATTTACCTCTTGTAGTTGTTGAGATATGATTTTTTTTAATATTAAACTTTGACTTCCGGTTTGGACAGGAAGTAAGGTCAGATTGGGGTCACGTCTGTGTACGAAAAATCACATAATTCAAGATCTATAATATGGTGTAAATATTGTGAAAATATCTTGTGTGGTTCATGAGATACAATTTTTTGAAATATTAAACTTTGAGTGTAATTTGATATCTGATGACCTCACTATGATGTCACAACTTAAGATACAACTACATGTTAAGGTCTAACTATGTGTGAAGTTTTAAGGTTCTGTGAACTCTGCAACTATGATTTTTGCTCTGGATATTCACCGAAAAGAAGAATAAGAAGAAGAAGAACTAGAGGTATAGAGTTTGTTAAAAACAAACTCAAGGTGTTCGAGTGCGCCTAATATGACATCATCACCTAAAGTTATTAAAAGACAAGAGTTACTTCAGGAGATATGAGTTTTCATAATATGTAATATATAAATACCACATATTGTGTTATACTGAATACATTAACTTCTGGTTCAATTATGTGACGTCATTCATACTTCACAAAATTGTTCCTCATAATATGAGTTACTTCAGGAGATATGTGTTTTTATGATATATAATGAAAAAAACATGTGCTGAATACATTAACTTCCGGTTCAGTCATCCCATATAATTTTAAATTCCTCCAACCAAATTAAGTCTGAACTTGGTAAATATGGTTTTCTTTTCAGAAAGGTTTCATGACAAAACTCGCATCAGTGGTGTCAAGTGCGACTTGACAAGAGACTATAGGTTACGAGAGATAAGTTCGTGTAATTTGACTTCAGACTACTAGACTAGGGGTGTGCAATGAAAGTGTGTTCAGAAATTGAGTTTTGAGACACATATCAGGCATGAGCGTGGAAACAGTAGATCATTACATGTAAATTGCTAATATATAAATCCACAATCACGAAACTTGCTGTTTGGCAGATATTTGCATTTGAATGACATGAAAATAGCGCCCTCTTTCGCCATTTTTAGAAAACTGTACATTTTAATGTACATTTCAATTTTGTATAATTTGAATAGTTCACATGGGCTATGTTTTTATGTTTGGAAGAGTTTGAAAGGGATTCCATATTTGGGAATATTTGTCATTGTAAAAATGAACCAGTTAAAAAATTGCCTTGAATAAAAGGTCTGAACCCGTCTGACCCCAGTCCTCTACCCTTACTCCCAGGGTAAGATCCATGGTGTCGTGGGTAGTATTCCAATTTAATTGATCATGTGAAAACAATCTAAATTGACCATACATCTCAATATTTTGGGGTTTCGTTCCCATCCCCATCTCCTTGCCTTGAGCCCCACCGCTTTGGGCAACCCTGATTCTAACCCTGCCTACATCAGAGACCAATTTGTAAATCTGTTATCATCTTTAAAAAGTTCAGTATTGGTTATTAATTGTCAATGTTTGTGTAAATATTTAAATTGATAAAACACATTCTTCGTTAATACACACAATTAATAAGTAATAAAGGAAATGCAAAACAAATTTATCTTTTGAATGACACTTCTGCTTTATTTTGTCATGGTCATGATACTCCTTTTCCATCCATTTTTGCACCCATCAATAATAATCCATTTCATGCAGGATAAAGGTTATCCAAACTTCAAGTTCTAATTTGCAATGAAAAGAATTTTTTTTCTGAAGTACTAAATATTCCAACAAATATTCCAAATGAACCTGTAGTCCCTGGCATTAATTGGTTTTGGCTAGTATTGTTAAACCTTTAGCACACTTTAAAAAAAAACTTTTACTGGTGCATGAAAAGAAAGTCAACAGAATTTTTCAATTAAAGATAATGGTTAAAGGGGCAATATCATCTCAATCAGAGTAGACTTTCAACGGGTCATGGAATCAGTGTCCTAGTGTAAGATGAACAAAGCAGGCAATTGAAAATTACTGGCTCATTTGTTAAGCAGTCTGCAAGGATAAGTCATCTGAAGTTGATGGCCAGGGCAACTGTAATGCCATGTGATTTCTTCATTATAAGTGTATTATATAGTACAGCTGATGCATTGATAAGTGTGTGAAGATTATTATGTACTTTTATGTAAAAATCTCTCTGCTTCTCCAGCACCTTAACTGCTGTCAGTATCAGTATCAGTACATATGTATCTGAGCCAACTGCAGTCTCTATACCAGTTCTTTTGCAGGGAGAGTTTGGCTGTACACCAAGTCAACTGTATTCTTAGTAAATGATCTATGAATTACCAGCGTAGGAAATGTACTTTTCAGACGTGTTTTCAGATTGTGGGTCAACTCCAATCAACTCCCTCCACTTCTTGTACATACTTGATGAACTTACGATGTAATGACTTTGTGAAAAGAATTTCATTGTTTTTATTATTCTCTTCTGGATGACTTCTTCACAGAATTTTATTTATGCATCATTGTACCAAATAGGTATTTTATCTGATGGATCTGGCCTTGTCAAGAATTGGGTACATACTCATTATAGCAAAGACAATGATAGCAAACTTCTAAACCCACAAGATCTTTATCTTCGATTTGCAAAAGTATCCTCTCATCTTTCCGTTGGGCTGCTTCAAATAGTTGGCATGCAATCAAGGTTTGGCACTGTGAATACTTATCAGTTTTTTTTCCTCAATTTTTCTCGGTTTGTCAGGGAGTAAGTCTGATGAAGACCACGGTTTTCTTCTCTGGGGTTCAGTGCTGCATTCTTACCGCTCGAGCTCATGACCTGAATATGTATGAAGAAAGAATGATAAATATTTAATAGAAATAGAGGAATAAGTGAGTAAGGGGAATGGGCATTGTAGACAAAAAGAGAGTGAAAATTAACAAAAGTAAACACACAAGACATGGTAAACAGATAGAAAGAAACGAAAAAGCAACATAACTAGAAACAATTTTACTGCATACTAAGCTTGGGCGATAAACACGATATCGAATATTGCAATAACTTTTTTATTCGATTACAATATTGAGAACCTATTTAAGTTATCGGCATATCGGCGAATCGCGAATACAAATATATCACGATAAAATATAAATCGACATTGTGAGTCAAGTCAGACATTCCATGGAAATAAAACCATTAGTCTTTTGAGCTTTTAGAAATGAGAAACAAAAGCAAACTACTTCAGAAGTACATACACGCTCTGCAAATAAATTTGCAATTTATTGTGACACTTGTAGAGGGGTACATTACTGTGGTTATTGGCTCTAAAGCAATCATGCATGAATGCAAAAAAAGAATTGCGATATTATTGAAAATTGCAATATATGTTTGCCGATATATCGTGGATAAAAAAAATTGTTATCGCCCAAGCTTACTGCATACTTGAAACTTGATTGAATTTTTGGAAAGAATGTCGTATCCAACCACCACTTTTAAAGGGTTTTTGGGAATTTTTTTGCAACCACTAACCAGTTAAAAATTATTCTATCGATTTTTGGTGGTACAGAAAGCGAAAACTATCTTTAAAATCAACTTTTATTTACCTTCTACAAAATCCTCCCCTTCAGAAAATAGAAGGATCCTATTATAGTTGCCACTGCGCATGTACAAATGACTGTGTTGGTCACTAATTGTGGAGTTTACGACATCAGACTGACATGACTGAGGAATTCATCGTATAGCAAAATGGTTGATTTTTCATGAAATAAATATCCTGGAATAATGTGAAGTATATGTCCATCATCATCCATATGTTCTCCACCTTACGAGGTAGGTAAGATTACTTTAATGGTTATACTGAATGAGAAAAAGTGGCGGTCGGATGCGACATTCTACCCGTATTTTTCAATATTTGCCTACCTTGATGTTTCTGTTTCTTCTTAATCTTATTTCTTCCTCTCAGCCCTGCAAATGGCATGGAAGCATTTGTACCACTCAGAGTGGTACCCATAAATCTGTAAATCGAATGGTAATTAATTTTAGGAATGTCGGCTATTCATCCATACATGTAAAATAATAAATAATTGGGTCAGCATCCATCTTCATTGTATACACTATGAAAAAATAACCCAAAACTTTAGTTCAGCTTGAAGTTCATTTCCATGCTTATTTACACCGCCAAAGGTTGAATATTCTTGGCTCATGTACAACGTTATGTTTGTGCAACTACAATACATGTAGTATTACTTTTAAAGATGGACTTCAACGGAATATATTACAGTGTTTTGATGCTGTTAGGCTTACAAGAAGTGTGTAATGATTACTTCTATATGATTAAAATTCAAATAAAGTAATTTCTTAATGTAAAAAAAAATTCATTTTGATCAGCATTTCACTATCTAGAAAAGTCGTGTTTACATAAAAGCCCGAACTCATTAATAATTCATATCGTTGTTGTGAGTTAAAATCAAGGAGTGGAATTCGCTGGTTTTGCCCAATTGTCTTGTGTGTTCCCCATAAATGTGCATTAAAAAGCGACGTGTACGAAAACGAACTCCCAGTCGTACTCACTTGCCTTCTCTCGATATTTGACGCTTTCAAAGTTGGAACAGAGCCTTGCTTCAAACGATATTTGGTATCCAAACCAAAACTTTCTTTCACTTGACTGGAAGAATCTCTACAGTCGCCCGTAAAATGGGCTGAACAAATCAACGACCATTTTGTCAACGTGAAATCCTTTCGTGTATTGTTCACGAACTTCACCCACTCCTTGGAAGCCGCTGGATTCCGCGGAAATCGGAAAAAACTAACCTCTGGATTCTTGGTGGCACTTCTTGTACATCCACCAACAGCACATGTGCTAGGCATTATGCCGTCTTACACAAAATCGTCAAAACGGGGAAAAAATCATGTGTATCAGCTTGAGCAAGTAAAATCCCCATTGCCAAACACAAAGACAAAACGGCTTCCTTTATTTATGCCCCAGATAGTACGTCACACTTACGCTGGTTTACGTGGCGCTGGTATTTCACCGTTCATTTCGTATTGTATTTCTATGGGCCTTTGCTGGGAACCATGAAAGCGCAGCCAACGGCGAGAAAAAACCACTCGCTCAGAAATCTAAGAAGGGGGGCTATTTTTTACAATCAAAATTAAACAAAATAACGGGGAATAAAACCATCGTACTGATAATGAAATAATAACTAAACACAACATAAACAAGACTCAGGAGACGATTTAGTGTACGAGCTCTCGTTGAAGTCCATCTTTAAGTATCTGATAAAACTCCATTATAAAGATCCCATTTTTCAACAGTGCTGATTTTTTTCCCCAGAAAGTGCCCCTTTCAGGATTTTGATGCATGGGGTGGTTAGGGTTATAGTTTATTTTGTTGGTCAAGGTATTAACATGGTAACTATTGAAAATAATCACCAGGAATTATCTTTTTTTTTAAATTGTCACTACACGATACTGAGGGACAGATCACAATGAGATATTAAAAGTCTGAAGACATAAGTTAAATTGTCAAGGATATTTTTCATATAGGCCTACATGTAAGTCCAACTATTTTACAAAATATATGTAGTATGATTAGGTCCAGATATTTTTCAAATTCTTTTAAAATTAATTCCTACATTACCTGTAACGTTAGCTGCGACGTATGTTATGTACATGTACGTTAGCTCCAACCATGGAGGAAGAAAATACCATATATTTCTTCCATCCACTTGCACATGAAAGAATCTTTGTCCAACTCATCTCCAAAAATGATAACAATTTGGATTCCATGCTAAATTAGTACATTTTCTGCGACGCATTTTCTGCAGACGGGCCTGACACTCAGGGAAGCCATTGTTTTGCTGCTGCATGGTACTGTCTTGGCGTGCATGCATGGCAGGTCATGACCTCTCGGTCTTCGTAAACTCAAACTATTCTATTCTAATTAGATAATGCACACACTATAGACCGATATGTCTGTGTGTAAGAGAACGTCAGTATGGCTGTGCTTCTGAATAGTTGTTCGTTTAAACTTCTGTTTTCGACCGGAAGGAGAGGTCAAATTGGGGTCATGTCTGTGTAAGAAATGTGACATAGTTCAAGGTCTTTAAGATGATGCAAAGATTGTGAAAATATTTTCTGTGGTTCATGAGATATGATTTTTTTAAATCTTTAGAATTTTCAACTTCGGTTTCGACCGGAAGGAGAGGTGGGATTGGGGTCACGTCTGTGTACGAAAAATCACATAATTAAAGATCTATAACATGATGCAAAGACTGTGAAAATATCGTTTGTGGTTCATGAGATATGATTTTTTGAAAATATTAAACTTTGATTTAGTGTAATTCGATATCTGATGATCTCACTATGACGTCACAATTTGACATAAAACTACATGTTAAAGTCTAACTATGTGTCAAGTTTTAAGGTTCTGTGAACTCTGCAACTATGTTTTTGTCTCTGGATAGTTCTTATTCGGAAGAAGAAAAAGAAGAAGAAAAAAAAAAACCCGAACAATATCAATAGGTGTTCGCGCCGTAGCTCGAACACCTAACTAGAGATTCGAGTTTATCTTGACACAAACTCTAGGTGTTCGGGAGAAGTAAAGGTCAAATTGGGGTTGTGGTTGTTGAAATATGATTTTTTTAAATATTAAACTTTGACTTCCGGTTTGGACAGGAAGTAAGGTCAAATTGGGGTCACCTTTGTGTAAATATTTTTCGACAGTTAACAATCTATACAATGGTGCAAAAAAATTCAATTTACATCTTGTGGTTGTTGAGATATGATTTTTGTTAAATATTAAACTTTGACTTCCGGTTTGGACAGGAAGTAAGGTCAAATTGGGGTCACCTTTTTGTAAATATTTTTGACAATTAACGATCTGTACAATGGTGCAAAGATTGTGAATTTACCCTTGTGGAAGATTTTTTTTAAATATTAAACTTTGACTTCCGGTTTGGACAGGAAGTAATGGTCAAATTGGGGTCACCTTTTTGTAAATATTTTTTTACAATTAACGATCAGTACAATGGTGCAAAATTTTTTAATTTACCTCTTGTGGTTGCCGAGATATGATTTTTTTTAAATATTAAACTTTGACTTCCGGTTTGGACAGGACGTAAAGGTCAAATTGGGGTCACCTTTTTGTAAATATTTTTTGACAATTAACGATCAGTACAATAGTACAAAAATTGTGAATATACCTCTTGTGGTTGTTGAAATATGATTTTTTTAAATATTAAATTTTGACTTCCGGTTTGGACAGGAAGTAAGGTCAAATTGGGGTCACCTTTGTGTAAATATTTTTCGACAATTAACAATCTATACAATGGTGCAAAAAATGTCAATTTACATCTTGTGGTTGTTGAGATATGATTTTTGTTAAATATTAAACTTTGACTTCCGGTTTGGACAGGAAGTAAGGTCAAATTGGGGTCACCTTTTTGTAAATATTTTTGACAATTAACGATCTGTACAATGGTACAAAAATTGTGAATTTACCTCTTGTGGTTGTTGAGATATGATTTTTTTAAATATTAAACTTTGACTTCCGGTTTGGACAGGAAGTAAGGTCAAATTGGGGTCACCTTTGTGTAAATATTTTTCGACAATTAACAATCTATACAATAGTGCAAAAAATGTGAATTTACCTCTTGTGGTTGCCGAGATATGATTTTTTTTAAATATTAAACTTTGACTTCCGGTTTGGACAGGACGTAAAGGTCAAATTGGGGTCACCTTTTTGTAAATATTTTTTGACAATTAACGATCAGTACAATAGTACAAAAATTGTGAATATACCTCTTGTGGTTGTTGAAATATGATTTTTTTAAATATTAAATTTTGACTTCCGGTTTGGACAGGAAGTAAGGTCAAATTGGGGTCACTTGTGTAAATATTTTTCGACAATTAACAATCTATACAATGGTGCAAAAATGTCAATTTACATCTTGTGGTTGTTGAGATATGATTTTTGTTAAATATTAAACTTTGACTTCCGGTTTGGACAGGAAGTAAGGTCAAATTAGGGGTCACCTTTTGTAAATATTTTGACAATTAACGATCTGTACAATGGTACAAAATTGTGAATTTACCTCTTGTGGTTGTTGAGATACGATTTTTTTAAATATTAAACTTTGACTTCCGGTTTGGACAGGAAGTAAGGTCAAATTGGGGTCACCTTTTTGTAAATATTTTTGACAATTAACGATCTGTACAATGGTACAAAAATTGTGAATTTACCCTTGTGGAAGATTTTTTTTAAATATTAAACTTTGACTTCCGGTTTGGACAGGAAGTAATGGTCAAATTGGGGTCACCTATTTGTAAATATTTTTATACAATTAACGATCAGTACAATGGTGCAAAATATTTTAATTTACCTCTTGTGGTTGCCGAGATATGATTTTTTTAAATATTAAACTTTGACTTCCGGTTTGGACAGGACGTAAAGGTCAAATTGGGGTCACCTTTTTGTAAATATTTTTTGACAATTAACGATCAGTACAATAGTACAAAAATTGTGAATATACCTCTTGTGGTTGTTGAAATATGATTTTTTTAAATATTAAATTTTGACTTCCGGTTTGGACAGGAAGTAAGGTCAAATTGGGGTCACCTTTGTGTAAATATTTTTCGACAATTAACAATCTATACAATGGTGCAAAAAATGTCAATTTACATCTTGTGGTTGTTGAGATATGATTTTGTTAAATATTAAACTTTGACTTCCGGTTTGGACAGGAAGTAAGGTCAAATTGCAGTCACCTTTTTGTAAATATTTTTTGACAGTTAACGATCTGTACAATGGTACAAAAATTGTGAATTTACCTTTTGTGGTTGTTGAGATATGATTTTTAAATATTAAACTTTGACTTCCGGTTTGGACAGGAAGTAAGGTCAAGTGGGGTCACCTTTGTGTAAATATTTTTCGACAATTAACAATCTATACAATAGTGCAAAAAATGTGAATTTACCTCTTGTGGTTGTTGAGATACGATTTTTTTAAATATTAAACTTTGACTTCCGGTTTGGACAGGAAGTAAGGTCAAATTGGGGTCACCTTTTTGTAAATATTTTTGACAATTAACGATCTGTACAATGGTACAAAAATTGTGAATTTACCTCTTGTGGTTGTTGAGATATGATTTTTTTAAATATTAAACTTTGACTTCCGGTTTGGACAGGAAGTAAGGTCAAATTGGGGTCACCTTTTTGTAAATATTTTTGACAATTAACGATCTGTACAATGGTACAAAAATTGTCAATTTACCTCTTGTGGTTGTTGAGATATGATTTTTCTAAATATTAAACTTTGACTTCCGGTTTGGACAGGAAGTAAGGTCAAATTGGGGTCACCTTTTTGTAAATATTTTTTGACAATTAACAATCTATACAATGGTGCAAAAAATGTCAATTTACCTCTTGTGGTTGTTGAGATATGATTTGTTTAAATATTAAACTTTGACTTCCGGTTTGGACAGGAAGTAAGGTCAAATTGGGGTCACTCACAACTCGTGTTTCATCTACTTGTTAAGTTCTAAGTACATGCCAAGTTTCAAGTTCATGTGAAGTTTGCAAGTATGTGTTTGTTACCGGACAGTTATTGGGGAGAAGAAGAAGAAGAAGAAGTAAAAAAAAAAAATTTAAAAACCGTACAAAAACAATAGGTGTTTCGGGCACATACCCGAACACCTAAAAAGTAAAAAAAACAAAACGAACAATATCAAGAGGTGTTCGCGCTGTGGCTCGAACACCTAAAAAACGAACAATAACAAGAGGTGTTCACGCTGTCGCTCGAACACCTAAAAAATACAGGATGAACTGAATGAAAAAAACTCAAACACTAGTCCTTTCATAACTTTTACCTGCAAGTTCTCGTGAGGCGGGTTGAAAAGGTCAAAGCACTTTGCTTTCTTGTGGTATCCCTCACCCCACAACTCGATGGCAAGCGAAAAGGGTATCTAGAAGAACAAATCAAATTCATGCAACATTTTTGAAATGTTACAATACGGAAGCCCATAGAGAGAGTAATGTTGAGGGGATTGGTGTCCAGTTGTGAGGGTTGAAGTTGATATTGTGTTTGAAAAAGCATCTGAAGCGCTACGATAGCTTAGGGCTGTATACTCCCCAGGGAGCTGAGAAAGATTACAGGAATGATATTGGCCCAATGACCAGGGGTAATATGTAAAGTGCCTCAGAATAGAAAACTAGATAGATGGCACTCTATAAAGGATTTATTATTATTTATTTAACAATTGACATCCTGTTGATTTAATTTTGACTGACGTGTGTATAGCACTGCATACTCTGTGCTTTCCGAGTGTCTGTGAAAAAACTACACTACGGGCGGGATTCGAACACACGACCTCCTGCTTACTAGTGCAGACGTCTTAACCTCTCGACCACCGAGCTTGCCCGATGACGATTGGTCGGCTAGAATCCCATAATAGCAGCGGGTTTCATGATATGTATAGGTTGGTTGACATCTTATAATTACCATTTGCTGGCTGTGTTCGAGAAGGGTTTTAATGCGACCAGGCAGGCTCAGTTCCAATCGAGCCTTAACACAATCAGTAAATATTTGGCCTGTTTTAGTACGGAGATGACCAGGGTCAGACTTCATGGTGTTGCTTAAACTTGGATTTGCGGCTTAAAGTTAAACCACCATTTTCTGCTTAAAGGGTTTTACAGTGAAGAACCTGTGGACTAGCCATTTAATCCTTAGTTATGCAAAGTACGCATGAGCACAATCAGAAATGTCTTGTTAATCTGTGAAATACTCTTATTGTAGGATTCAAGGCTTTGCATGGTGGAGATAGATATTATTGAGTTCTTGCGGTTACACCATGTAATGATCTCTTTTCTGGAAAAAGTGGTGGCTCTGAGAAGAGCCGGTTGGTTTGTTCTCAACGTTTCGACTTGTCTGCTCTAGACATCGTCAGGAGACTGACGATGTTAAGTACACACATTTCTACAAATAGTAAGCGCTAATTTTTCGCTTACGGTTTCAAGCACAACCATGGAATTGGGCCGAGGTCATGTGAATGCCCTTAATTATTGTTGATGGGTAACATAAACGTGTAAGCACAGCTGAATTTTCAATTCTCTAGTGAGAATTGTTTTCTTTTCTCGTGAAGTTGAAAAGAAAAACAAAATATGGACTACAGCCACATCAAAATTGCCACATTGATACCCTTTCTGGTCTCTGCGCACATCACCTCAGACCCTCAGACACTTTTATTTATTAAAAATTTTTTTTTTTTTGGTGCTATGAAACAATGTCCAATTGCCGGATCGATTGGAATTCTGCCGTGCTGTGTTTTAAATGACTCTTTCACATAGGGGGTATGAACGTTTGCCCGATTTGTGAGGCCTCTTAATTAGCCACCATACTTTGTATATGGGAAAATTGGTCTGGAATTATCAGCACATTTCATTGTGTTGAAATATAGTAGAAAGTCAAAGTCAAAGATGCCATTGTAATTTGGTTTGTGTTAATTGTACTGAAATAACAGCATATGAGACAGAATCTTAGGCCAAAAAAAAAAAAAAATTGTTGAGTTGCCCTCCAGTGAAAATATTTGAAGGGGTCGGTCGGTCGGGATTTTTTATTTTTTTTATTTATTTTTTTCTCCTTGACTGTCATTTTAAGATTGAAATGCATTGGAACTGAAACCACATACCATGTTTTTCATTTGTATACCTATCAGCAAGGAATTTTGATTCAGAATAAAAGTATCCCAAGCATTTTTGTTGTACTTTTCGCCGTGATTGACACAGCAAATTCATCCATATTGCGTGCAATGCTCAACATGCAACATGTGAGTGGCCATGCGATTTGAAAACGTGTAGATTGAGTCGCAATCATTGACATACAAAACAGTGGGCGAAGCCAGTGGGAAAACATGTGAGGGGCCATTCGATTGGAAAACGTGTAGATTTGAGTTGCAATCGTTGGCACACAGTGTGTGCGAAGGCAGTGCACCATGTGTGAGGGCGGGCCATTCGATTTGAAAACATGTAGATTGAGTCTTGGGTACCGTAAATTTACCGGTAAAAAAGTGGAAAATTTCACAAATCAAACGTATTATGTTTTATACACAGAAAATTGGTAAGTTTCATTAATAAATAGGCCTATGAATGGCGGGGAAAAAAAAAAAACCGACCCAAGATTTCAGCACTTTTGGGTCGGTCGGTGGAGGGCAACTCAACATCTTTTTTTTTTTTGGCCTTATATAAAGGATGTTTGATTACCTTCGTCATCTTTATACCCAGGGCTCAATTTCATAGCTCTGCTTACCGGTAAAGCAAATTCGTGCTAACTATAGCATGAAAAATTTGCTTAAGCATAAGCACATTTCACAGGTTAGCAAGAAAATTCAGAGCGGTGCGTGCGCGTTCACCATGGATTTGTATTGTTGCGTCACTCATTTGCTAGCAGTAACGGCCGACAAGTTAGCGTGCCTTTCTCTGTGCTTAACGGTTAGCAGCGCTATGAAATGAAAAACGTACAGTAAGCAAAAAATCATCTGCTTAGCAGCTCTGTGAAATTGGGCTCTGTAAGTTACATATATAAATATACGATCATTTATTTCCTTTTGAAAATTGCGTTCACGGGGCTTGAAAGGGACAATATGGTCACGATCAGAGCACATTTTCAACAGGGCATGGAATCGGTGTCATAGTTCAAGATGAACACAGTGACTGAAAATTACTGGCTCATTTGTGCAGCAGCAATGGTAATATGGCCTTATCGTGTGGGGTATTGTTTTCAGTCACTGTGTTAATCTAAAACTGGCACTCCGATTCCATGCCCTGTTGATCGTGACGATATTGTCCCTGTAAAATACAGAACCATTGACACAAGTAATGAAGTCCCTACCTTTTGGACACCTGCCATGTAATCAAATACTGTTCCATCTGCAGGGTAATCATTTATGTTATAACCCACGCCGTAAGAGAAGGAATTATGTGTGGCCACAGCCATACTCTTTGCTAAGTCCAACTGCTCATCTATGTTGATAGGCTTGGCTTTAGTTTTCTTCGATTTGGAATCTGAAATGAAAGTCAAGGACTGATTTTGTTCCAATAACTTGACATGATTTTTAACACTGTCCTGCACCTCGGACAGAATATATTTCAACCCTTCTATGACTGCAAGGGTCAAAATCAGTCAAAATCTTTATATAGGCCTACTTGCCAAGGTATATCAAGTGCACTTAAAAGTCAAACACTGTCAAACCTTACACGTAGTAAGTACATTTACAGGTCAAAATGAGTCGACCGTTTTTGACTGGTAAAAGCATTGTCTGGTATTGTTCAGGGTGGTCAAAATGACAGTCAAAACCAGTCAAAAATGCCCCCGTGTGCACATTTGGGTCAACAGTCAAAAACAGTCAGTTGATTGATTTTGACCTCTATAGCTACTTGCCACAAAAGTGCAGCTATCATAGGAGCGGTTTACACTAAGTAAGTTTCATGTGTAAATCAGTGATCATTTATGTATTTTTTGAAATACCAATAGTCTTAAATAAAAGCTACAATTGATTTATAAAAGCTTGGCAAGAAAAAGACATTGAATTAAATTGAATTAAGTCAAGGCCTGCCTGAAGGCCTCGCCACACAGTACACAGACCGTTACAACAAACCATGTCCTCAAAAAACTCGGAAACAAAAATGCACCACTGCACAGGAACAATTGACACACCTAAATGCATGTTATGACACAAAATTAACAGTTGGCGTAACTCTCTCCATATTGGCACTAATGAAGGCATACTGGATGTAATACTGCCCTCTATTGGGGACCATTTGGATACTGTCTTCCCATACCTGCACACTAACTGATTTGCATAATTTAACCCTCCTACTACAGCTGCACTTTAGTGGGAAGTTGCTACAGAAGTCAAAATCAGTCAACTGCCTGTTTTGACTGTTGTCCCAAATGTGCACACAGGGGCATTTTTTACTGGTTTTTACTGCCATTTTGACCACCCTCAACAATACCAGACAATGCTTTTACCAGTCAAAAACAGTCAACTCATTTTGACCTGTAAATGTACTTACTACACATAAGGTTCGACAGTGTTTGACTTTTCAGTGCACTAGATATACCTTGGCAAGTATATCAACATTTTGACTGATTTTGACCCTTGTAGTAGTAGGAGGGTTAAAGTCAGATAAAATATCTGTCAATGCAACCACATTTTGTAAGAATCAAAGTGTTGCATGTGAACACTGCACCCCTTGACTCTTATGATTTTCTGTTAGAAATTCTAAAACAAAAAAATTACCAAATAAATTCTCAGAAACACAAGGAACAATTTTGAGAAGATAAATAATAAGAAAACTGCGCGAATTGTTTCCTGATAACAATAATCTGGGCATAAGAATTGATGAATTTTTACCTGCAAAAGGTAAAAAGATTTGCTTGATCCCCGAGTGTAGTGACAAGAAGGCATCAAATATGTAACTTGCAGTAAGGTCAAGATAAACTTTACATTCTGGTTCTGAAATGGAAAAGTGAAATAAAGATGGAAAATGTGAAATAAAGATGGAAAATGTATAAAAAACAGGACTCGCAAAAATGCTTATTACGCAAAGAATTACACCATGACCAAATACATAGGAAAGAATAATTGCGATGTCAAAACCTGAGATTTGCGAGAATGATTTTCAAAAGTTGATTTCTAGTATAGCTTGTGCAAATTGTTTTGCTGTGAAATTATGTCAAAATTCCACCCGCATTAAACAGCTAAAGAGACCATATCGTCACGATCAACAGGGCATGGAATCGGAGCACAAGTTTTAGATTGACTCAGTGACTGATAAAGCCATATTACCGTTGCTGCTGCATAAATGAGCCAGTAATTTTCAGTCAGTGTTCATCTTAAACTAGGACACCAATTCCATGTCCTATGAAAAGTCTGATCTGATTGTGACAGTAGTGACCCTTTAACCCTAACCACTTTGGCATTTTGGCTAGGAACCATCCCAAATCCTCCAAAATCCATCAAGATTCGGTAAAAAGTTACCCCAATTGTTGGATCCCAATTGATGGAATCGGTACAGTAGCAAACGCAAAGCATCCATGGCTGGCATACACAGTCCTGAATCCAACAAAAAACAGCCGGTGGAGTTTGATGGATTTGGTACACATGGCTACATGCTCTATTCGCTGGGCTATACTGTGGAGTACTGAATCCAACAAAAGCAACCCAGTGGAGTTTGATGGATTTGGTACACATGGCTACATGCTCTATTTGCTGGGCTATCCCGTGGAGTACTGAATCCAGCAAAATCAAGTAAAACCAGGTGGTGGATGTTGGAGGATTTGGGATAGTTAACCCTCCTACTTCTGGGACCTTTTTCATACAAGTTGATCCACCATTTGAAACCATTTGCTTTTGTGGTTTTGAATGGTGAAATAACTGTGTACAGTATTGATTTCCCCAAATGGTTTTGAATGGTAGGTCAGCTAATACAAAATCTTCCTTGGATCTTTCCAAATGGTAGTACAGCTAATACAAAACCTTGTTTAGATACTTCTAAGTGGTGAATCAATGGACCCTCTATGCATTTGAATGGATTTGAATGGTAGTAAAGCTTGCTACCAACACTGTTCAAATGGTATCACCATGTGTGTACAAAACCAATGGGCATTTTGGTAAGTGGAAATTTTGAATGGTTTCAAATGGTCAAACAGTAGGAGGGTTAAGGTTAATATTTTTCAAAATGATTTCATTTCTTCTCATAGAAATTAAATCCGGAGGTGCGGCACGTCGACCTGGAGATCTTGTGAAGAGACATGACCAGTATGCTGTAATACCTTAATGATGTGCAATACATGCTTCAAGGGAAAGTTCAGAGGATAAGGCAGTGGATTCCATTGCATGAAATCACAATCTACATGAACCGCACAAAGTATATTATCAGTCTTTCTGTATTCACATTGTACAGTGTGCGTAAAAGGGCTTTGGCATAAAGAGAGGAATTCCATTGGAGTAGTTAGGGTTAAGAAGAGTGTGGAGTAAGTGAACAACTTACCAGAATGAGCAAAAGCCCCCCTGTATTCCTCATCATTTGGGTCCCCCGAGCTTCCTGGCCCACCAAAACTCCAATCAAAATTCCTATTCAGATCAACGCCTATACTTGTTCCCCTCCAGCAGTAGTTGCTGGTCCTCTCGACGTGCCGCCTCCCATCCGGGTTTGCCATGGCGATGATGTAAAGGTCCAGTCGGCCGAGAATCAGCCGGGAGAAGCTTTCAGCCGGAGTGCCGTGCGGCGCCCTCAAGCCGCCGGTTATGTTGCGTAGGAGATGAAAAAGGCTTTCCACTGGGAAGAACTCCCGGGCGTGCTCCCCGTAGGATAACAGGATCTTTGGTTTGGCCATGGATAAACTGAACGACCCCGATGACGTTCTTGGGTTGGAGAAATTTGAAAGGTGTAGGATATACTGTGGGGTGCCAATACGGGATGTGTATTTTAAGTCTAACTTGATGTAGTTTGGATTTCTGTCGGCGAGTTCTTGCAGTTGAATGGCTATTTGTGAAACATTGTGGTAATACCTGTAATCTGGGGTGTAACGTTCTTGTTGGGGTTTAACATCTCTGGCACAGACTATTTTTACGTCGGTACAAATTAAAATTACAAGTACCCAAACCTGCAGGAGGCGTTTGCATGGCCAGCTATAGGACATGAATTGGATTGGTTGAGCTTGTCTTAAGCCCTCATCGTTGCACTGATTGCAATCTTGCATCCGTAGTGAATCCATCACTGGATTTTCTGTTCCCATGGTAACTTGATATATCACAGCAGTCTTTCAACAGTAGGACTCTCAAATTTCAACATCCTGCAAGAAACAAATGTTGGTGAGATCCAATCTATTATCTAGCCCCATTCTAGGGCCATTGCACTGGACTCTCTCCGTATCCTTGGCCCTAGCATCACATGTACAAAAATGGAGTGATTTTTCAACTTTTGATCTGCTAATTATTACAACCTAAAACTTAGTAATTAGGTAACCTTGTCAAAGCAGACTCTTTTGGCATAAAATCCATTATTCTGGGATATCACACTTTCATGAAATTTTTGAAACATTTTTGAAATTTAAAAAAAATAAATAAAATTTAAATTTCACCAAAATTACCGATCTCACAAAATTGAACTTTATGCTAAATGTGTCTGTTTGGGCAAGCTTACCTAATCACAAAATTTTACATCATAAGAATTAGCACTAGCAGATCAAAAGTTGAAAAATCACTCCATTTATGTACATGTGGGGCAAGGGCCAAGGATACGGAGGGAGTCCAGTGTATTGGCCCTAGAATGGGGCTAGGCTATTATCTAGGGCAAATACACAAATGGACTCCCTCCGTATTCTTGGCCCTAACCCCACATTTACAAAAAAGGGGTGATTTTTTTCAACTGTTGATCTGCAAATTATTACAATCTAAAATTTTGTGATTAGGTAAGCTTGCCCCCAAGCAGACACTTTTGGCATAAAATTCGTTATTGTGAGATTGGTAATTTTGGTGAAATTTAAATTTTATTAGGGCTAATATTTTTTTAAAATTTAACAAATGGGTCATTCCGTGTCAAATCACCTAAGGGTCCCCTGGTGACCCCCTCAGATTTGGCTGAAAAAAATTGAAAACATAGCTTCATCTTTCAAACTCAGACAAACAAAATTTCAGAGCCAAATTCTAAGCGGATTGGGATTTACGGCCCTCCAAAAGGGGCGTTTCACCTCCCTTTTTGACAAATGCAAATGTTGCCTACACTTTTATACCAATTTCATTTGCTCATAAATACTTATTTGAAAAAGATATCAGGGTTGTGCTTACTCGGTCGGCGCTCGGGTCGGGTTCTAACTGCACTCCGCTGGCACGACCGCACCAAACGCAAATTGATGTCTTACCGACCGCACAAAATTGTGTGAATATTTCATTAAACAGTAATAAAAAGTGAAAAAGTTCATGTATTCTTCATTTCTTTGAGTTATTTGCCACTATTTTGAGGACTTTAGTCTATAGATCAATTAAAACATCGTACGATATTATAAAATAATTCTCAGTTTGTAGCGGTACAAACAAATACACTAATTAGCATTTATTTATGACGTCAGGGAAAAGACCTGGGAATCCCCATTGTGATTGGTTGTTTGCGCCTGCACGATGAGCTAATGCCACTAGTCTCTACCGCATGCAAATGATGCGACGTGCTTCAGTAATGTCGATGCACGAAATTTCCGGTTGGTTGCCGTGACTGTGAACGCTCTAGCTTTCCCCGCGATGTGCTCAGCAAAGGAAACTTATTCACGCATCCCTCCGCCATTCATGAAAAGTTTTGTGAACGCTTTTGGAAGTGTTTTGATCAAAATAATTATGTCGCACTCGCAGAAAAGTATCTGGCTTTTTCTTCGGCCACTAAACGCAGGGCGCGCGGTGATAGACACGGCAGCCGGGTCAAGTGAGAAGCCGGCACCGAGACATTCTTCTGCGACCATCTCGTGTTCGAGTAACAACTGACCGGGAACTGATCACGCCACGAGTCTTCGGCCACTGTGGATTTAGGCCAAAACTCGAGCTGCTATGCCTGACGGCCCCGGTTGCTCAAGTGTTACCACCTCATCAAAAAACAGAAGCAGGCATATAAGTTTAATAGCGAAAGTGGACACCTGGTAGGCCATACAGAAGTTTCAGTTTTTCTGAGCCAACATTGTTGTCATTGCATTGAGGGCACTCCTTCACATCATAAATTCTTGTATAATACTATGAAAATATCATACTATTATACAACAAATTATGTGAAAGGTGAGCCCTCCAAATCCATTCTTAAAAGCTAAAACCCAGAGGTGCCTCGACCCAGCACCGAGGCGTGCCCTGGATCTCCCACCAGGGGCCCTTAAGCGGGCCCCTGGACCCCCGGCCGTGAGGAGCTGCGCTCCGTTCGCTCCGCTCACTACGCTCGCAATTGACAACATTAGCCGGCACTCAATTTGGTCTGGTGACAACCCTGAAAGATATGAATCTCAAAGTTGATTTATTGGGTAAACTCTGCCTGTTCTCTTCATAAAAGGCATCAGAAATACTGTACCTGCATCACATCTTGAGATATTCTCACTCGAAAACCCTGCTTTAATTCTTCGACAAGTACTTAATTGGAATTTGGACCCCCTATTCTTCACAAATAATTTCAGAAATGTTATACAACCACATTTGTATAATATAACAACTGGTGTATCATATACAGCAAGCACATCAATTTCCTGAAGCATACAGTGTTTAATGGTGGGTCAAATATGGTCCAGAGAGAAAAGAATACTAAAATCCTGCTTTTTCTGACCCAGGGATGACCCCGTGGTCAGTTAAATTTTTGTTTCAAATTTTAACAGTAGAAACATACATATGTAAACTCCATTTGTGCCAAATTAAAAGTTTTGTTCTCACCTCCTTCATATTTAATTGATTTTTTGAAATATCACCTCCAGCATAATTTGGCCCTATAGGAACGCATTAACATCGTTGTTGCCTATGTACAATGCATACTATTTATTGTTGGAACAGAAAAATGAAGTTATTTGCTTTCCCATGAAAGAGGGAATTAAAATGAATAATACTGTACCTACAGTTGACATTGATGACTGTGCTAAAACAAAATTAAACATGGCTTGGAAGGAGTGTCTGTAGTTGTGCCAGTTCTTCTGTTGGGAATTTGTAGTATCGGCCACCATGACCATGAGCAAGGGGAGCATCAATGACACTGATAACATGAGCGAATGGCACCCAGCATTGGTTTCTGGCAGAATCTGCTGGCCAGGACAGAGTTAGTTTTTGCCGTTTCATGAACTTCACATTTACATCACGATTCTCCTCAGAGCGTTCAACGATGATCCCAATAAAGAGCTCCCCATCATAACTACAAGCAATGTATTTTCCAGGCTGGTACGCAGTTGTGTCCACTGGAGTTGGAGATGGAACTTTTCATCCTCATTACGAAGTGAAACATGGCTGAACTTTTCATCTGGTGAAATTAGACGCATTTCCAATTCTCGGTTTGAAACTGGAATGAAGCTATGGTGGGAACGAGTTCCGGGAATTGTCTTCACTGCTGCATAGCGATCTTCCAATTTGAAAACTTCAGCATGTTTGTTAATATCTTCAGAACTCACGTAGAGGAAGGATACTGAAGTAATGTTCTGATTGGCCCAAGTGAAGAGCTGATGGGGAGTGAGAATGTGATTTTCTGTTGCTGCTTGTAGGCTTGCTCTTGCTGCTAAGCTGCTTTACAGTTCCTCCTATACCATCACAGGGACTCTTTCCATGGCTGGTGGCGAAAGTGCCATTCAGCTGATACGCCATGATCATTCTGATGATGTACCAGATTTGTCAAGTTTTTATAATTTTTGTACTGACTTGCTGCACCATCACTGAAGTACATGATCTTCGTTATTTTGGTTAGCTTCTCCTTCAGATTCAAGATCATTCTTGTGATGTAGGCATGGACAGCTGTGGTATCATGCTTTAGATAGTCTGATATTACACACATACTGAAACACTGCACTTTTCCATCTTCCATGTAGTACACTGCAAAAGGATGTAAAGTCCACTTGTCTTTGTATTTTCTACATGTAATTACAGCAATACGCATTGCAATAGGCAACAATGTGTGCATCCTACAGGGCCAAATTATGCTGGAGGTGATATTTCAAAAAATCAATTAAATATGAAGGAGGTGAGAACAAAACTTTTAATTTGGCACAAATGGAGTTTACATATGTATGTTTCTACTGTTAAACTTTGAAACAAAAATTTAACTGACCACGGGGTTATCCCTGGGTCAGAAAAATGGGATTTTTAGTATTCTTTTCTCTACGGACCATATTTGACCCACCATTAAACACATACATATGCCCCTTTAAAATTGATGTGCTTGCTGTATGATACACCAGTTGCTATATTATACAAAATGTAGTGTTGTATAACATTTCTGAAATTATTTGTGAAGAATAGGGGGTCCAAATTCCAATTAACCTCGTGCAGTCAGCCTGCTGCCTTTGGGGCAGCAGGTTCGTTGTTTTAACGATAATACAAAAATAAGCGCCTAATAAATTTTACTCCAGAAATGCCTACCCAGGTATTTTCCGAAAAGGACTGTATAGTCACTTTGTGTCCTGGGTTTGAGGTCAAGCAAGGTCAAACCCTTGAAATGATGCCTCTGAGAAAGTCCCATAGGGTTGTGCACAAACCTCCTTGTGCACAAACCTGTACATGTACATGTACACTACAACCACATGCTTCCCCATTATATTGGGGGTGGTACGCAATAGTTTGTTTACAAAATACCCCCCCACCATCCGTCCCCCCCCCCACATCCCGCCACAAGATTGCAGACCGTTTTTATTTTATTTATTTTTTTTTGGGGGGGTGGGGGTGGGGGGACGGGGACGGATGGTGGGGGGGGGTGGGGGTGGGGTGGGTTGGAAAGAGTCCAGGGGACCTCCATTCAACTATTTAGACCCTTTGAGAAAGGATTGTGTACATGAGGCAAATGTTCATACGCTACAACCACCTGCTGCCCCAAAGGCAGCAGGTGGTGCAACCGCGTATACTCGGCGAGCGCGTGAGCCGCAGGGTTAAGTACTTGTCGAAGAATTAAAGCAGGGTTTTCGAGTGAGAATATCTCAAGATGTGATGCAGGTACAGTATTTCTGATGCTTTTTATGAAGAGAACAGGCAGTGTTTACCCAATAAATCAACTTTGAGATTCATATCTTTTTCAAATTAGTATTTATGAGCAAATGAAATTGGTGTAAAAGTGTAGGCAACATTTGCATTTGTCAAAAAGGGAGGTGACACGCCCCTTTTGGAGGGCCGTAAATCCCAATCCACTTGGAATTTGGCTCTGAAATTTTGTTTGTCTGAGTTTGAAGGATGAAGAGCTTCATGTTTTCAATTTTTTTCAGCCAAATCTGAGGGGGTCACCAGGGGAGATGTTGAAAATTTTGGTGATTTGACACGGAATGACCCAAATGTTTCGAAAATGTCATGAAATTGAAAGTGAGCTATCCCTGATTTTATGCCTAAAAAAAGGTGTCTCTGCTTGGGTAAGGTTACCTAATCAATCATTAAGTTTTAGCTTGTAATAATAAGCAGATCAAAAGTTGAAAAAATCCCCTTTTGTACCGCCTCGAAACATTTTTCTTCCTCATCACATGACGTCCATGCTCAAATCAAATATTTCAAAATCATAATGATCAACGTACGGTAACATGATCAAAGTTTCAATTTCATCGACCCTCACCTACACTCAGCTCTAGGTATTGGTGGCCCAGATTTACGAAATAAAATAAACATTGAGTACTGTCCTCTATCTTACCTCATAAACTTTGTTTCTTCGCGATTTTCTTATATGCTTTCACTTCTGTCAGATACAAATATTCAGATACTGAGATAGTACACACGAACGTTTTGTATCCATATCTGCAAGTGCATCATCATGATAAACAATGTACTTCACGTCCATCCATCTGCACATCAACGAGATCACATCACCAGGCTTTGGGTGCCAGACTTAAATTCAATTTATTAGGGAATCGATTCTGCTGTACATAAATACCATGACTGGTTGCGCTGACTGCGTGCAGCTAATCGACGTTCCTGCTGGGTCTCATCGATATATCGATACCGTATGGTACCCGACCAAACCTCGTGCCTACCGTGCCAGTGGACCGAGTGTACATGTACATGTACATACGTGATGTGTGACCGCCCCATTTCGTGGTCCCTGGGATATGGATGGCTTGATTGTTTTGGGCTGGTGGAGATAGAAATAGATTACCTCCATGCATTGAAGAAGGAAATTACATGGAGGACGGATTTGGCATTTCAAAATATCTAAAAATACTAAGTGTGCCTTATTTTCAATTGGGATTTTTTTTAAGGATTAAAAGGGATTTGTTTTTAAAGGAGGCGTCCAAATGCTTTTATTAAAAAAAAAGGAAAAGGGATTTGTTTTTAAAGGAGGCGTCCAAATGCTTTTATTAAAAAAAAGGAAAAGTGTAACTGTTAAAGTCACTTTGATAGAAATCTCTCCAGGGAGTTTAAAAGGGGGGGGGGGGGAGGGTTCAGGATCTGCAGTTTTCCATTTCTGTTTTAAAATAATTTTGTCTCTGTTTACAAATATAATCCTTAATAATTTTTTTTTATTTTCCTCTCCAAACCATAATCCCTTGTCAGTATTGTTTGCAGGTATGACATTTAGTGTTTTTTTTTAATTTTTAAAGCGAGGACACTTTATAATAACTATGACACTGACACAAGTTTGCATCAATACTGACAGTATTTATTGATGAACATTAAAGAACACTAATATATTTACATATATATATATATATATGTGTGTGCATTATATGCATTTCAGTAACTTGTCATATCGCTAAAACATATATCAGACAACATTTCCACTGCAAATTGTTGTTTTTATGATTTAAGATCAAAGCCCTTATTGGTCATCTTGAAAAACAAATCACAGTTTTACATGAAAGTCACTTGGTATTACGTGGATGGTGGTAACCTTTGAAATAAAAATTCCTTTTTCTCTGAGATGAATACACTTCAGATAAAATTATTTCTCAGTAAAAATGAAACTTGTACCAACTGGACACAAAGTAAGATTTTAGCTAAGGCCAAAAAAAGTCCGGTTTCTGGTCTCCGCACGCATCGCCTCGGACCTGGTTTAAAAAAAAAAAATGTTTACGCAAATCGCCCCACACAAGGCCAATGGCCACTCCAAGGTGGGGGCTACTAAGTTGTTACAATGACTCCACACTGAAGAAACCAGCCCCTCGCACCGAAACAAGACAAGTTAATAACCAGCCTCTTCACAGTGCGAATAGGACTGGGAGGGGTAACTAGTCCAGAACAAGGCAGTTGTTAAACTGCCTCTGTCCCTATAAGCAATTATGGTTAAGTGTCTTGCTCAAGGACACAAGTGTCACGGCCGGGATTCGAACCCACATTCTGCTGCTAACACCAGAACTTGAGTCCGGTAAGCTAGACCGCTCGGCCACAACACTCCATGTGCGTCAGCATTTTTAGTTGTTGTTTTTTTTTGGCTATAAATGATGTCTAATAGCAACTGAAATTGCTTGATTGACTGGAATTCTGCCGTGCTGTGTTTTAAATGAATTTCATATATGGGTATGAACATTTACCCGATTTGTGTGGCCTCTCTTAGTCACCATACTTTGTGTATGGGAAATTTGGTCTGGTTCCAATAACTGTGAACATGTATCACTGCACCAATATTGAAGCCAACCTATGACAAGCAACAGTAGATTTTTTTTCTTTGGCCTAATGATTAATTAATTTGATAATCTAATAATTACCAATGTTGTACGTTCTCCTTTAAAGAGCCTATGAATGACAGACAACATACAGCACAGAACAGCATAACTTTCAATGGTAATAAAACTTACCACATATTCTTTTTTACAGCAACAACTTATCAAATGATATTTTTTTTAAATGTTGTTAATCAGGCAAGGAAGTGAAAAGGAAGAGCAATGTATGGGCAAGTCCAACACTATTTTGCATAGTTTACCACTCTCTGCAAACATAAGTTTAGGCCCCAAAAAGTCCCCGGTTTCTAGTCTCTGTCTGCCGCCTCAGACCCGCGAGTCGCCTAAGACCCACGCGTCAGCATTTTTAATTTTCTTTTTTTTGTTGTTATGCAACGATGTCCAATTGCAGCCACAATTGCTGGATCGATTGGAATTCTGCCGTGCTGTGCTTTAAACGATTTGTTCACAGAGGGGTGTGATTTGTGAGGCCTCTCTAAGCCACCATACTTTGTATATGGGAAATATGTATCATGTATTTCCCTGTTGGCAAAGCAAAAATATGGCAAAAAAAAAAAAAAAAAAAAAGCGTCGCCCGATGACCAGAAACCGGAGACTTTTTTTTTGGCCTTAAGTCTCATTAATATGTTAAAGGGACGCAGTGATTGAAAATTACTGGCTCATTTATGCAGCAGCAATGGTAATATGACCTTAACTTGAGCGTTATTGTTTTTAGTCATTTTCATGTCCTGTTGATTGTGGCAATATTAACCCTTTCATATACTCTTTAAGAACATATCAGTTCATCTAGCCTCCTGCTTTGTAATGTGATTCAATAGGAACTGTTCTTAGTCTACTGGGGTGCCATGGCCGAGCGGTTTGGTGCATCGGACTTGTGTTCTGATGGCTGAGTGTTCAGAATGTAGGGTCGAATCCTGGCCGCGACCGTGGTGCTTGTGTCCCTGAGCAAGACACTTAACTATAATTGCTTCTCTTCACCCAGGAGTATAAATGGGGACCTTTGAGGGCAGAGATGGTAATTGTGTTTGATTAAGCTCGTTGCGCTACACATTTGGACGCATGGACTGCATACTCCCCAGGGAGTTGAGATGGTTCGAGGAATGATATAACTGGCCCGATGACAGGGGTAATAATGTTCATGCGCCATGAGCGTCAAACTTATGGATACCGCATAATATAAGTGTCCATTATTATTATTATTATTATTATTATTATTATTATTATTATTATTATTATGTTTTGCTGTCTCGTTAGTGTTTTGTTTAATGTAAGGCTTTCCTCTCACAAACATTGCTTTTTTTGGTGATAATATGCCTTTCTTTGATTGGCATTTCATGGTTTTGTTATCACTTTGTATTGTATTTATGATGATTTGGCCATGAAGAGAAATAAATATGTATATGAATAAGTAAAGACTGTTTGCGGTGACACCATGTGGAAACTCTCTTTGAGAACAGGTTGAAACTCTCTTTGAGAACTCTTTGTTTGAATAAATGAATAAATGAAAAAATGAAAAAATGAAAAAAATGAATAAATTAATAAATGAATAAATGAATAAATTAACAAATGAATAAATGTATAAATGGATGCCATGGTCGAGCGGTTTAGTGCGTTGGATTTGTGTTCTGATGGCTGAGTCATCAGAATGTGGGTTCGAATCCCAGCCGCGACCGAGGTGCTTTTTATTATTATTTTTTTATTATTATACATTTCTGGTAATGAAACCAAGGATGCCTCAAAAGCACACTTAAGCACTGTAGCTCGGAAGCCTGAGGAAACCTGTAAACAAGGGCGCTTGCTATGTGAACCAGAAATACCGGGTAAACCCACACTTCCCATAAGTGTTCTGGGTTCTTTACGCATTACTTAATCTAGTACACGGGACCCACGGCTTAACGTCCCATCCGAAGGACGGCAATTATGGTTAAGTACCTTGCTCAAGGACACAAGTGTCACGACTGGGGCTCGAACCCACACCCTGCTGCTGGCAACACCAGAACTTGAGTTCGGTGCGCTAGACCGCTCACCACTACACTTTACCATACTTGCTTCTCCACCGAGGGGTAAATGGGTACCTGTGAAGGCAGAGTTGGTTATTGTGTTTGATTAGCCCTATATATGCGCTGTAATGGCAGCAATTGAGCTGTATACTCCCCAGGGAGCTGAGATGGTTTCAGGAATGATTTATGCGCCTGATGAGCAGGGGTAATAACGTAATGCGCCTTGAGCACCAGTTTGGTGGATACGTGCGCCATATAAGTCCACATTATTATTAAATGAATAAATGAATAAATGAATGAATGAACATGTTGCCTCCAAAATGGCCTTACATTTCGAACCTAGTAGGTTCTTTCTCAAAGGCTTTCTCTAGGTTTGATACATAAGGCCAATAACTACTATTTTTGCATTTATACTACAGGTCCTTTAAGTTGGTAAGCAGTTTGCAACAGCTAATTTTCTATTTATGTTCCCTTCAAAATTCCCTTCTTACACCACTGGCATTTACCAGTGTTAAAACTGTGAGGTATTAAGCAAGAAACACTATATTATAAATGTGAAAAACATGCATTAATCGAAAAACAGATTTGGAGTACATTACATCATCCACTGTGAGTGGCCAGACAGTGACATGTGCTGCTTGGGTGGAATGACGACATCATCATGGTAGGTGAGGAACGCACACTCGAACATTTTACAATTTATAGTTGTTGGTTTTTTGGACTCTCGTTTTCCATGAAGTAAAATCCATCAGAACTAATTGCCAGACTGTTTTTAAACATCATTGTTTTTAAACATCATTGTGTTTTAAACATCATTGTTCCGTTTTAAACAAAGCAGTCTATTGATAAGTAGGATTCCATCCTCACACCCCATACTTAATAACAATTATAATAATGAAATCTTATACAACGCCCAAGTCCGCCTTTATAACATTCAAGACGTTTTTTTTTTTAATACAACAATTACAAATTACTCCCGAGTTGCAAAATTCCATCTCTAATGGAATTCCTCTCTTCTGCCAAAGCCCTTTTACGCACACTGTGCAATGTGAATACAGGAAGACTGATACTTTGTGCGGTTCATGTAGATTGCGATTTCATGCAATGGAATCCACTGTCTTATCCTCTGAACTTTCCCTTGAAGCATGTATTGCACATCATTAAGGTATTACAGCAGACTGGTCATGTCTCTTCACAAGATCTCCAGGTCGACGTGCCGCACCTCCGGATTTAATTTCTATGAGAAGAAATTAAATCATTTTGCAGAACATTAACCCTAAATATCCCAAATCCTCCAACATCCACCACCTGGTTTTGCTTGATTTTGATGGATTCAGTACTCCACAGTATAGCCAAGCGAATAGAGCATGTAGCCACGTGTACCAAATCCATCAAACTCCACCGCTGCCTTTTGTTGGATTCAGTACTCCACAGTAATAATAATAATAATAATGTGTGGATTTATATAGCGCACGTATCCACCAACTAAGTGGTGCTCAAGGCGCATTATATTATTATCCCTGCTCATAAGGCTCATAAGGCTCATAAATCATTCCTGAAACCATCTCAGCTCCCTGGGAGTATACAGCTCAATTGCTGCCATTTCTAGCGCATATAGAGCAAACCAACTCTGCCTTCACAGGTACCCATTTAACCCTGGGTGGAGAGAAGCAATTATGATTAAGTGTCTTGCTCAAGGACACAAGTGTCATGGCCGTGATTCGAACCCACATTCTGTTGCTAACACCAGAACTTGAATCCAGGTAAGCTAGACCGCCGCCACGGCACCCCACAATATAGCTGCTTAATAGAGCATAAGCCATCGCAGTACCAAATCCATCAAACTCCACCGCTGCTTTTGTTGGATTCAGTACTCCACAGTATAGCCGTTTAATAGAGCAGAAGCCACGCGGTACCAAATCCATCAAACTCCACCGGCTGCTTTTGTTGGATTCAGTACTCCACAGTATAGCCCAGCGAATAGAGCATGTAGCCACGCAGTACCAAATCCATCAAACTCCACCGGCTGCTTTTGTTGGATTCAGTACTCCACAGTATAGCCCAGCGAATAGAGCATGTAGCCACGCAGTACCAAATCCATCAAACTCCACCGGCTGCCTTTTGTTGGATTCAGTACTCCACAGTATAGCCAAGCTTAATAGAGCATGTAGCCACGTGTACCAAATCCATCAAACTCCACCGGCTGCTTTTGTTGGATTCAGTACTCCACAGTATAGCCGTTAATAGAGCATGTAGCCACGTGTACCAAATCCATCAAACTCCACCGGCTGCTTTTGTTGGATTCAGTACTCCACAGTATAGCCGTTTAATAGAGCATGTAGCCACGTGTACCAAATCCATCAAACTCCACCGGCTGCTTTTGTTGGATTCAGTACTCCACAGTATAGCTGCGAATAGAGCATGCCACGTGTACCAAATCCATCAAACTCCACCGGCTGCTTTTGTTGGATTCAGTACTCCACAGTATAGCCAAGCGAATAGAGCATGTAGCCACGTGTACCAAATCCATCAAACTCCACCGGCTGCTTTTGTTGGATTCAGTACTCCACAGTATAGCCCAGCAAATAGAGCATGTAGCCATGTGTACCAATTCCATCAAACTTTTTTTTTTTTAATTTTGAAAACAAAATCGATGCAGGCATTTATGAATGGGAACAACAGTATGACGCTCGGTCTCTACCATAGGTTAATGACCGGTTTTGTGCATGGTCACGGGCGTTAAAGACCTCGCTTTCGGCTCGGTCCTTAACTGTTATTCACTTCGTAAAAACTGAAGCAACTCACCTTGATTTCTTTTTCTATCCTGTCCACCTCAGCCCCCAGTGTGTCGATTATTTTCTCTCCATGTTCCAGCATGAATCCCTCGACCTCCTCCATCGTACTGAAATTCTGAAGCTCCTGTCAAATCAAAGAGGAAGTTTGATCTCGTATCAGGACAAGGGCTTCATCAGAAAGTTGATAAGACTTAATGGGAGAGCATACACCTTTGGTTATTACAAAATTACCGAATTATAATAAAAAACTCAATGATCTCTGATTGGTTTGGGTTAAATGTACACAGCACCGTAGTAAGGCTATAACTGGGCGCCTGTCGTTTCACAGAATAAATTTTTACAAAAAATCCCTTATAACTGTATAATTTTCTCAGAAACATACAGAACAATTTTGAGAAGATAAATAACAAGAAATTGGGTACATTTTTTCTTGATAACATTAATTTGGGCATTAGAATTTGTGTTCATTATTTTAACCCATGATCCTCATGCCAATTGAAATGATTCCTGAAACCATCTTAGCTTCCTGAGTATCCTGTTCATAAGTCGATATGTAATACGCACACGCATTGGTATGCGCATTCTTTTTTGCTCCTTCCGGTTCCAAAGCTGGCATACCGTTGTGTGTAATTAAACCTTAAATTCCTTGATTTTAACGTTCAAAAGTGATTCTTGAGGCAGAAATTGACTTTGTTACTGAGATTTTCTGTCTTTACAACACATACGTTAAAGGCAAGTCCCAACACTTCCTAATTTCTTGCGTAAAGAAAAGGGTGGTCAATGCATTTCTGATGATCGTTGGAGCCAGCACGTGCGAAGTAAGTATGGTTTATGTTGGAATTATGTCACGCTTACCAACAGGATTCATGCTGTTAAGCACTCATGCAGCTAATCATATATATAACAATATATATATCTCTTCCCCACACCTTTTCACCACTTCAAACTCTTTCCCTATTGACTAAACTCTGGCTAGATTTTTGTATTGGTAATTTTTTTTCTTTTTTTTTTCCGTCAAACCTTTAGTAAGCTCTCCAGGTCTTGTTTATCAAGGTAGGACCTCGTCACCTCCCTACCATCAAAGTCGACCTCAGCCTTGAAGCGGATTGTATCAACGCCCATGTCTGTAGCTTTTACATCGTACACACCCCTATCATAAAAAACAATCAGAATTCATTGCTATGTAGCACCAAGTTATGACCAAATTATGTACCAGGGCCCAAGTTCATAGCGCCGCTTACCGGTAAGCATGTTTTCGTGCTAACTATAGCATGAAAATTTGCTTAAGCATAAGCATATTTCACAGGTTAAGAATATTCAGAGCGGCACATGCGCGTTCACCATGTATTTGTATTGTTGTGTCACTCATTTGCTAGCAATAACGGCCGGCGAGTAAGCGTGCCTTTCTCTATGCTTAACGGTTAGCAGCGTTATGAAATGAAAAACATACTGTAAGCAAAAAATCAGCTGTTAAGCGGCTCTATAAAATTGAGCCCAGGTCAGTTTTCCCTTATGGATTAACTACAGTACATTCAAATGTATATCTCTCATCAGGGGTGGATCCAGGGGGGATCCACGGTGTACTGACCCCCCCCCCCGGCTCCCTTCCCCTCCCCGGCAGCCATTTTGTTTAAACTTCCCAAAGAGACCATAAGGCATTTTTAAGAAAAGCAACTTTTTTCTTACAGAGAAAGTAGTATTGGAGTAGAATATGTCGGAACAAATAAACTCCAAACATCTGGAGGCCCCCCCTCCCCTCCTTTCAAAAAATCCACCCAATCACCAAGAAAGACCACCGGCGGAGAGAGGGTGAATGAGAACACTGTAGGTATTATAGAGACTGATTGCTTACCGAACCATCACATCATTTTCCAGCATACTGCTTATCATCATGAGATCCTTCTCCGGTATGGAGCGGCCTAGTAATGCCTCGGTGTTACTGTAGATTAAAAAACCCGACACGCAACCTGCGAACACAGAAAAAAATGCAAGAGAGTGTGTGGACAGTCAGTAATAGCGCAGTACATTAAGCAGGCCGAGTAGGTTTGTACCATACACATTTCAGTATGGGAGTGACATTTGTGACCCGCTCTGGCAAAACCCGAAGCATTTACCATAATGCGTAACAGCCATGAAAAGGTCAAAAACTAACCCCAGGGACCAGTTTGAGGGACCAGTTTTCATGTCACCATATAGAGCATTTTCTCTAGATTTTGATGGAAAAAGAAAAATCCTGAAACATTGTTGGGAGCACTGTTAATTTCCACGATAAATTTGGGAGGTCACTTTTGAAAATTGGGTTCCAAGTTTAAGGTTTTGCCAGAGCCAGTCAGTCACAGTCACATAAACGGGGTGATTGTCAACAACACCATTGTGATGTGCATAACACACATTATTGTAGAGTTCTTTCGGGTACACCGTGTAATAATCTCTTCTTGGAAAGAAGTGATGGCTCTGAGAAGAGCCGGTTGGTTTGTTCTCAAGGTTTCGACTAGTCTACTCTAGCCGTCGTCATGAGACTGGCTCTTCTCAGAGCCACCACTTCTTCCGAGATGAGATTATTACAATATCTATCGCCACCATGCAAAGTGAAGGATTTGGGAAGGTTAGGGTTAATGCGCCAAACGGATAAAACAATAACAAACCTAAGATTGTTCCAATAGCGATAGATCCCATGGAATCATACATTGGGTTACCAGTGAGAGACGTAAGCCCCATACATCCAGCAGCTACCGTCACTCCTAGGACTGCTGCAGCATCCTCCAGTAATACAACATTGATGCTTGGGTCTCGACTGCGCAACACTGAGGAGAGGAAAACACGCATTTTCAGACCTGGACATTCACTTTGTTTTGACACTAGCAGGTCGAGCAAGTAACAACATTTACCGGTCCGACAAAATCTTTGACCAGTCCATCATTTAAAGGGAAGGTATTTCTAGTTATTACCAAATTATCAAATTAACAAATTATTAGCTAAGTACTTACTTGGTTTAAAGTTTGTACACGTATCAACAGAAGTCTATTACCTACATGAAGTGTGCCACTCGTGTACTAACCTAGTCTCACGGCATAGTACCAGAAGTCTATTACCTACATGAAGTGTGCCACTCGTGTACTATCCTAGTCCACGGCACAGTACCAGAAGTCTATTACCTACATGAAGTGTGCCACTCGTGTACTAACCTAGTCCACGGCACAGTACTAGAAGTCTATTACCTACATGAAGTGTGCCACCTGTACTAACCTAGTCCACGGCACAGTACCAGAAGTCTATTACCTACATGAAGTGTGCCACTGGGTGTACTAACCCAGTCCACGGCACAGTACCAGAAGTCTATTACCTACATGAAGTGTGCCACTGTGTGTACTATCCTAGTCCCACGGCATAGTACCAGAAGTCTATTACCTACATGAAGTGTGCCACTGTACTCACCTAGTCCCACGGCACAGTACCAGAAGTCTATTACCTACATGAAGTGTGCCACCATGTACTAACCTAGTCCACGGCACAGTACCAGAAGTCTATTATCTACATGAAGTGTGCCACTGTACTATCCTAGTCCACGGCACAGTACCAGAAGTCTATTACCTACATGAAGTGTGCCACTCGTGTACTAACCTAGTCCACGGCATAGTACCAGAAGTCTATTACCTACATGAAGTGTGCCACTCGTGTACTAACCTAGTCCACGGCATAGTACCAGAAGTCTATTACCTACATGAAGTGTGCCACTGTACCAACCTAGTCCACGGCACAGTACCAGAAGTCTATTACCTACATGAAGTGTGCCACTGTACTAAACCCAGTCCACGGCATAGTACCAGAAGTCTATTACCTACATGAAGTGTGCCACTCGTGTACTAACCTAGTCCACGGCACAGTACCAGAAGTCTATTATCAACATGAAGTGTGCCACTCGTGTACTAACCTAGTCCCACGGCACAGTACCAGAAGTCTATTACCTACATGAAGTGTGCCACTCGTGTACTAACCTAGTCCACGGCATAGTACCAGAAGTCTATTACCTACATGAAGTGTGCCACTCGTGTACTAACCTAGTCCACGGCATAGTACCAGAAGTCTATTACCTACATGAAGTGTGCCACTCGTGTACTAACCTAGTCCCACGGCATAGTACCAGAAGTCTGTTACCTACATGAAGTGTGCCACTCGTGTACTAACCTAGTCCCACGGCATAGTACCAGAAGTCTATTACCTACATGAAGTGTGCCACTCATGTACTAACCTAGTCCACGGCATAGTACCAGAAGTCTATTATCAACATGAAGTGTGCCACTCGTGTACTAACCTAGTCCACGGCATAGTACCAGAAGTCTATTACCTACATGAAGTGTGCCACTCGTGTACTAACCTAGTCCACGGCATAGTACCAGAAGTCTATTACCTACATGAAGTGTGCCACTCGTGTACTAACAACCAGTCCACTGCATAGTACCAGAAGTCTGTTACCTACATGAAGTGTGCCACCGTGTACTAACCTAGTCCCACGGCATAGTACCAGAAGTCTATTACCTACATGAAGTGTGCCACTCATGTACCAACCCAGTCCACGGCATAGTACCAGAAGTCTATTATCAACATGAAGTGTGCCACTGGTACTAACCTAGTCCACGGCATAGTACCAGAAGTCTATTACCTACATGAAGTGTGCCACCGTGTACTATCCTAGTCCACGGCATAGTACCAGAAGTCTATTACCTACATGAAGTGTGCCACTGTACTAACCTAGTCCACGGCATAGAACCAGGCGTCTATTACCTACATGAAGTGTGCCACCGTGGTAGTAACCTAGTCCACAGGCATAGTACCAGAAGTCTATTACCTACATGAAGTGTGCCACCTGTACTAACCTAGTCCACGGCATAGTACCAGAAGTCTATTACCTACATGAAGTGTGCCACCGTGTACTAACCTAGTCCACGGCATAGAACCAGACGCGTCTATTACCTACATGAAGTGTGCCACTGTAGTAACCTAGTCCACAGCATAGTACCAGAAGTCTATTACCTACATGAAGTGTGCCACTGTGTACTAACCTAGTCCACGGCATAGTACCAGAAGTCTATTACCCACATGAAGTGTGCCACCGTACTAACCTAGTCCACGGCATAGTACCAGAAGTCTATTATCAACATGAAGTGTGCCACTCGTGTACTAACCTAGTCCACGGCATAGTACCAGAAGTCTATTACCTACATGAAGTGTGCCACTCGTGTACTAACCTAGTCCATGGCATAGTACCAGAAGTCTATTATCAACATGAAGTGTGCCACTCGTGTACTAACCTAGTCCACGGCATAGTACCAGAAGTCTATTACCTACATGAAGTGTGCCACTCGTGTACTAACCTAGTCCCACGGCATAGTACCAGAAGTCTACTATCAACATGAAGTGTGCCACTCGTGTACTAACCTAGTCCACGGCATAGTACCAGAAGTCTATTACCTACATGAAGTGTGCCACTCGTGTACTATCCTAGTCCACTGCATAGTACCAGAAGTCTATTACCTACATGAAGTGTGCCACTCGTGTACTATCCTAGTCCACTGCATAGTACCAGAAGTCTATTACCTACATGAAGTGTGCCACTCGTGTACTAACCTAGTCCACGGCATAGTACCAGAAGTCTATTACCTACATGAAGTGTGCCACTCGTGTACTAACCTAGTCCACGGCATAGTACCAGAAGTCTACTATCAACATGAAGTGTGCCACTCGTGTACTAACCTAGTCCACGGCATAGTACCAGAAGTCTATTACCTACATGAAGTGTGCCACTCGTGCACTAACCTAGTCCACGGCATAGTACCAGAAGTCTACTATCAACATGAAGTGTGCCACTCGTGTACTAACCTAGTCCACGGCATAGTACCAGAAGTCTATTACCAACATGAAGTGTGCCACTCGTGTACTATCCTAGTCCACGGCATAGTACCAGAAGTCTATTACCTACATGAAGTGTGCCACTCGTGTACTATCCTAGTCCACGGCATAGTACCAGAAGTCTATTACCTACATGAAGTGTGCCACTCGTGTACTATCCTAGTCCACGGCATAGTACCAGAAGTCTATTACCTACATGAAGTGTGCCACTGTGTACTATCCTAGTCCACGGCATAGTACCAGAAGTCTATTACCTACATGAAGTGTGCTACTCCTGTACTAACCTAGTCCACGGCATAGTACCAGAAGTCTGTTACCTACATGAAGTGTGCCACTCGTGTACTAACCTAGTCCACGGCATAATACCAGAAGTCTCTTACCTACACGTGTGCCACCGTGTACTAACCTAGTCCACGGCATAGTACCAGACGTCATTACCTACATGAAGTGTGCCACCGTGTACTAACCTAGTCCACGGCATAGTACCAGAAGTCTGTTACCTACATGAAGTGTGCCACTCGTGTACTAACCTAGTCCACGGCATAGTACCAGACGTCTATTACCTACATGAAGTGTGCCACTCGTGTACTAACCTAGTCCACGGCATAGTACCAGAAGTCTATTACCAACATGAAGTGTGCCACTCGTGTACTATCCTAGTCCACGGCATAGTACCAGACGTCTATTACCTACATGAAGTGTGCCACTCGTGTACTATCCTAGTCCACTGCATAGTACCAGAAGTCTATTACCTACATGAAGTGTGCCACTCGTGTACTAACCTAGTCCCACGGCATAGTACCAGAAGTCTATTACCTACATGAAGTGTGCCACTCGTGTACTAACCTAGTCCCACGGCATAGTACCAGAAGTCTATTACCTACATGAAGTGTTCCACTCGTGTACTAACCTAGTCCCACGGCATAGTACCAGAAGTCTATTACCTACATGAAGTGTGCCACTCGTGTACTAACCTAGTCCCACGGCATAGTACCAGAAGTCTATTACCTACATGAAGTGTGCCACTCGTGTACTAACCTAGTCCACGGCACAGTACCAGAAGTCTATTATCAACATGAAGTGTGCCATTCGTGTACTAACCTAGTCCACGGCATAGTACCAGAAGTCTATTACCTACATGAAGTGTGCCACTCGTGTACTAACCTAGTCCACGGCATAGTACCAGAAGTCTATTATCAACATGAAGTGTGCCACTCGTGTACTAACCTAGACCACGGCATAGTACTAGAAGTCTATTACCTACATGAAGTGTGCCACTCGTGTACTAACCTAGTCCCACGGCATAGTACCAGAAGTCTATTACCTACATGAAGTGTGCCACTCGTGTACTAACCTAGTCCACGGCACAGTACCAGAAGTCTATTACCTACATGAAGTGTGCCAATCGTGTACTAACCTAGACCACGGCACAGTACTAGAAGTCTATTACCTACATGAAGTGTGCCACTCGTGTACTAACCTAGTCCACGGCATAGTACCAGACATCTATTACCTACATGAAGTGTGCCACTCGTGTACTGACCTAGTCCACGGCACAGCACCAAAAGTCTATTAACTACATGTAGTGTGCCACTTGTGTACTAACCTAGTCCACGGCATAGTACCAGAAGTCTATTACCTACATGAAGTGTGCCACTCGTGTACTAACCTAGTCCACGGCATAGTACCAGAAGTCTATTACCTACATGAAGTGTGCCACTCGTGTACTAACCTAGTCCCACGGCATAGTACCAGAAGTCTATTACCTACATGAAGTGTGCCACTCGTGTACTAACCTAGTCCCACGGCATAATACCAGAAGTCTATTACCTACATGAAGTGTGCCACTAGTGTACTAACCTAGTCCACGGCATAGTACCAGACGTCTATTACCTACATGAAGTGTGCCACTCGTGTACTATCCTAGTCCACGGCATAGTACCAGAAGTCTATTACCTACATGAAGTGTGCCACTCGTGTACTAACCTAGTCCACGGCATAGTACCAGAAGTCTATTATCAACATGAAGTGTGCCACTCGTGTACTAACCTAGTCCACGGCATAGTACCAGAAGTCTATTACCTACATGAAGTGTGCCACTCGTGTACTAACCTAGTCCACGGCACAGTACCAGAAGTCTGTTACCTACATGAAGTGTGCCACTCGTGTACTAACCTAGTCCACGGCACAGTACCAGAAGTCTGTTACCTACATGAAGTGTGCCACTCGTGTACTAACCTAGTCCACGGCACAGTACCAGAAGTCTATTACCTACATAAAATGTGCCACTCGTGTACTAACCTAGTCCACGGCATAGTACCAGAAGTCTATTACCTACATGAAATGTGCCACTCGTGTACTATCCTAGTCCACGGCATAGTACCAGAAGTCTATTACCTACATGAAGTGTTCCACTCGTGTACTAACCTAGTCCACGGCACAGTACCAGAAGTCTTATTACCTACATGAAGTGTGCCACTCGTGTACTATCCTAGTCCATGGCATAGTACCAGAAGTCTATTACCAACATGAAGTGTGCCACTCGTATACTATCCTAGTCCACGGCACAGTACCAGAAGTCTATTACCAACATGAAGTGTGCCACTCGTGTACTATCCTAGTCCACGGCATAGTACCAGAAGTCCATTACCTACATGAAGTGTGCCACTCATGTACTATCCTAGTCCACGGCTTAGTACCAGACGTCTATTACCTACATGAAGTGTGCCACTCGTGTACTATCCTAGTCCACGGCATAGTACCAGACGTCTATTACCTACATGAAGTGTGCCACTCGTGTACTATCCTAGTCCACAGCATAGTACCAGACGTCTATTACCTACATGAAGTGTGCCACTCGTGTACTATCCTAGTCCACGGCATAGTACCAGACGTCTATTACCTACATGAAGTGTGCCACTCGTGTACTATCCTAGTCCACGGCATAGTACCAGAAGTCTATTACCTACATGAAGTGTGCCACTCGTGTACTAACCTACTCCACGGCATAGTACTCCAAGAACAATGGATTTGGCCCATTCGTGATGTTTTGTTCCACAAACTGACATGCAAGGTCTCTAAAAGAAGCAGTGCAGTCTGGGAGACTTAACCGGCGTGTGAGAGAACTGTATCTCGCGTGCGTACCTTGGCATTTATTGAACGCGCCCACGGATGGTTCGTCTGCGTCTCGTTTAAGATTGCGTCTAGTTCTCTAGGAACTAGCTTAGCGTGGAAACGTCTGTCCCATGATGCCCCACGGCAGGCCGGGCAGGCGGAGCAAAACCCGTAACCAAGCTTGCTGTGCGTTTGCTCATAAGGATTACAATGCTGTGGTATGGATTACAGCAGGCTGGCACACTTCATGAAGGTAATAGACTTCTGGTATCAATCATCCTAAGGCCAACAAAAACGTCTCCTCTTTCTGGTCATCGGTCGGCTTCAAAATCGATGCGGTGACACACTTTTTTTTTCCGGCCATCTCCTTTTTTGGCCAACAGGGAAATACGCGATACATTGTATATGCGGGGACCAAATTTCCCATATACAAAGTACGGTGGCTAAGAGAGGCCTCACAAATCGGGCAAACGTTCATACCCATATGTGAAAAAGTCGTTTAAAGCACAGCTCGGGAGAATTCCAATCGATCCAGCAATTTTGGCTGCAATTGGACATCGTTTCATAGCAAAAATAAAAGAGAAAATTAAAATTGCCGACGCGCGGGTCTGAGGCGAACGCACGCAGAGACCAGAAACCAGAGACTTGTTGTTTTGGGCCTAATTTGATTAATTGTAAGAGTTGGGCAAAAATCTCGATGCAAGAGTTTCATCGATAACTGCTGTCGTCTTACCATACTCCTTGAAGGTTTGCTGCTTGGCTTTAGCTCCCTTCTTGATAGCGTTGATGGCAATCATGAGAGTGGCTGAAAGACAACAAAGATAACTGATGATAACCTTTCACACACTGAACAGCGGGGGATACAAGGAGTGGGAAGGCTGAAAAATATCTCCCAAAACTGAAAAGCTTAAAAAATTGCTTGACAAGGGGGAGGGGGGGGGGGGGGTGTAGGCCTGAAAAATTATGAGCGTAGAAGTGAGGGTTTAACCCTTCTGTGACTGCAAGGGTCAAAATCAGTCAAAATGTTTATATACTTGCCAAGGTGTACCTATAGTGCACTTAAAAAGTCGAACACTGTCAAACCTTACGTGTAGTAAGTACATTTACAGGTCAAAATGAGTTGACTGTTTTTGACTGGTAAAAGCATTGTCTGGTATTGTTGAGGGTGGTCAAAACAAGTCAAAAATGCCCCTGTGTGCACATTTGGGTCAACAGTCAAAACAGGCAGTTAACTGGTTTTGACCACGACAGCTACTTACCGCTAAAGTTCAGCTAAAGTAGGAGGGTTAATAATTATAACTTGATTGCTTCTTGTATTGTTTTTTTATTTTTAAATATGACAATAATAATCCTCTGATTTTTCTTTGATTGATTAACCGCATTGAGTTCTCATGTTTGGTCATGAAAACTGTGAACTCCTGAAGTTTAAAACTCAATAAGGCCTTCTTGGTTTTACACTTTTATGGTAAGCTTTAGAAGACATTCAGAGAATTTTCAGTGGGGCGTATTTAGCTTTTGCAGACATAATCAGGGTGTTCAGTGGGGTGGATAAATAGAAAAGTTTGAAATGCAAGTATATTTGGGTACACACAATACAGACGACTATCGGACATATTGTTTTTGAGTTCTTTCGGGTACACCATGTAATGATCTCTTTTTGGAAAAAGTGATGGCTCTGAGAAGAGCCGGTTCAGAACAAACCAACCGGCTCTTCTCAGAGCCATCACTTTTTCCAAAAAAGAGATCATTACATGGTGTACCCGAAAGAACTCAAAAACATCTATCTCCACCAAGCAATGCCTCAAATCCTATATCGGACATATTGTTATATATTATTTAAAAATTAAAAAAAAAAACGTTTGGCTGTTAGCTTGTAAAATATGCAAAGAAAACAGTTCAATGAAACTGACCACAAAATAACTGAATTTGTCAAGCTTAAATAAAAGTACAATAAAGAAAAAAAACTAAATCCAGGACAGAATCAGCCTAATCAACCAACCTCCCTCCGTCAGCAGTGATCCAGCAAGGATACAGTACGACCAGAACAGCGATTCCATTGGCTCAGGATGGATCAATCCCATAATGCCATGGTAACAAGACAAACCCGAGCCAACACAGAAGATGGCCACTCCACTGATGAGGGAGGTGACATAGCGGATACTGGTGAACCCGTATCTGCAAAAAAATAGAGTGAGAACGGCTCATGACTGGGTAGCTAACGGAAAATAATGTCACTTGCTATTATCAGGCATTCAACTGTAGTTTGTCCCCAAAAAAGAGGAAAATGCCAGGCACAGCAAGAATTTATACACCGTTTTTCAGTTGTCAATGGCACAGCTGAAAAACCAAAAAAAAAGAGGAAATCCTCTGGAGTTGTAACCTCCAGTTCTTTTCAGAACTAATTACTACTCAATTGAGAATTTCACATGGTGTCACCACAATTAGTCTTACTTAAAGAGGAAATCAGCTGATCTGCTGAAAAGCTGCATGCCTGTAATATTAAACAGACGCTGCCAATCTCTTGCCTCCAACTCAACAGGGATAGGTATCAGGGATAGGTGGGATAGGTGGGATAGGTGGGATGGGGGGATGGTATATCCTTCCCCCCCACTTTTTGGTGCAGGGAGATGGTCCATAGGATCATTTTGTTTTCATTAAATCATTCCTGATGACTCGGCAACCAGAACAGGATTTGCAGCTTGGGAAGTATCGGTATCAGGCTGCTGGGCCTGTATACTTCCCAGGAAGTTGAGAATGATCCAGGAATGATTTAAAGTAACCCGAAGACAGGGATAATAATGTTTAACCCTAACCACCCTGAATCCATCAAAATCCATCCCCCTGTTTTGGAGGATTTCGGCGGATTCAGGATATCTCCACATTGAGCATATGGCGGACTTTGATGGATTCAGGATTTCAATAGTTTTTAACTGCTTGGTCATGTTGGTTGATGTATTTTGATGGATTATAGTTACATGTACTGTACATGTACAGCCAACACTTGTATGTGTTAGATTTTGATGGATTCTATGCAGCAACATACTATACAAATTTTCATGTGAGCATGGTATCCTGAATCCGCCAAAATCCGCCAGAAATTTAGTGGTGGATTTTGGCGGATTCAGGATATGTCCAATATCTACACTGGCGGATTCTGATGGATTCAGGACACCAGCATTTTGTGTGTGACAAAAATGGTGGATTTTGGTGGATTCAGGATACTTTCTAGTAAAAATACCCAAGGGGTTAGGGTTAAGTGTCTTGAGCGTCACATTTTGATGGAGTTTGGAATATATAAAAATCCACCATTATTATTCAAAAATATTTGTTTAATGGATGAATTTTTACTTGTTTATTTTTATAAAGATCATTCTGCAGGCAATAACACAAAAATATAAAATTCATCAATAATTTAAACATGTAACATCTCAATTCATAACTAGAGATTCAGAGTTTGTTTTGACACAAACTCTAGGTGTTCGGGAGGAAGTAGATTGTTTTAAATATTAAACTTTGACTTCCGGTGTGGACAGGAAGTAAAGGTCAAATTGGGGTCACCTTTGTGTGAAATTGTGTTGACAATTAATGATCTGTACAATGGTGCAAAGATTGTGAAGTTACCTCTTGTGGATGATTTTTTTTAATAGTATACTTTGACTTCCGGTTTGGACAGGAAGTAATGGTCAAATTGGGGTCACCTTTTTGTAAAAATTTTGTGACAATTAACGATCAGTACAATGGTGCAAAAAAATTTAATTTACCTCTTGTGGTTGCTGAGATATGTTTTTTTTAAATATTAAACTTTGAGTTCCGGTTTGGACAGGACGTAAAGGTAAAATTGGGGTCACCTTTTTGTAAATATTTTTTGACAAATAACGATCAGTACAATGGTGCAAAAAAAAATAATTTACCCCTTGTGGTTGCTGAGATATGATTGTTTTAAATATTAAACTTTGACTTCCGGTTTGGACAGGACGTAAAGGTCAAAGTGGGGTCACCTTTTTGTAAATATTTTTTGACAATTAACGATCTGTACGACATTAGGTGTTTGTCCTTTGGACGAATACAGTGCTGTTTAAACGCTAATTACGTTGTGGTGGAATTAAATACTGTATCATCACAGCTTTATCATTACACATTTTTGGCCCTGAGGTGAGGTGTGCACAATGCAATGACAAATTCGATCAAGTGTTATAATATTTAATGTTTGGTTCAGTTTTTTAAAACAATACTTATAGGGAAGAGACAGCACAATGTAATTTGAAGGATAACTGTAAAATAAAAAGAAACAAACAATACTGAAATGACCTTCTGATTGTTACATGTATATGTATTTATTTGTCATTAACTGTTGAAAATACATTTTCATAAATAGTAATGTTAAAGTTATTGTTTAAAGGTGGCAATATCTTCACGATCAACAGGGCATGGAATCAGAGTTCAAGTTCTAGTTTAACTCAGTGACTGAAAATAATACTCACATGATAAGGTCATATTCGCATTGCTGCTGCATAAATGAGCCAGTAATTTTCAGTCACTATGTTCGTCTTAAACTAGGACACCAATTCCATGGCCCGTTTGTAGAAAGTCTGCTCTGATCGTGACAATACTGTCTGTTTAACCAATTGTGTTTATGGGATTGATGGTCAGTACTATCCCAATGCGAGTATACAAATAAACAGGAACTTTAATTGGGTGATCTGGCAAAAGGTATTCCAAGGCTGACACACCCATGCAATGAAGATTGGGGGGGTGGGGTATGTTTACTATGTTTATATGGCCCAACTGCCAGTGATTCACTGTCGGCAATATACATTTTACTAGATCACCAACAGATATTGCTTAATAACTACATTTGTGAGGATGTTTGGGTCCAGTCAAAAAAATAATAAGAATTCCTCAGTACTATTTTTGTTCTAACATGTTAAAGAAATTCCTAGAAAGACCTAGAGGTGTCTTGAGGTCCTGAAAAAACAATTCCCTTGAGGGTAAAGACTGCCACAGAGAGGATAAGTCCATATAAAATAATTTGAATAATACGTTAACTCCTTTGATGAATGGATAAACTTCAAATACTGGCCATTGGATCACAAAGTTACACAGACTCTAACACACCTTGTAGCAGTAGCACAAATGGATATCGTTGATCTGAAATATAAACGAATCATGTAAAAACAATATTAAATGTTTTCAAAGAGGGACGAAGAATAATGGGTCATGCTAACAAAACACATATAACTTAGAATGCCCTTATATGTTATTATCAGGATGATGGATTGATGGATTGATGTAACTTCAGAAAAATGATCCCTTCAGAACAATGCCTTTAAGTTAGGTTTTACAATGGAATAGAACTACATGTGACGTCTTCCTTCCTCCATGATGTGACTGTTTCATTATCTCAATAAAGGTGCTGATATTTGTTTCTGTGCCAGTATAAAGTAAACTGCAATGCAGCCATCACCACACAGGACATAAGTACTACTAGTATTATGAGAAACTACAGACACTATAGTGTAGCTAAATTAACTTGTACTTCTACCAACGCGTACTCCACCGGATGTCAACTCGTACGCATGCCAGTAAATATTCAGTAATAAATATTTTTCCGGGTTGAGTTGACCAAAATAAGTGTGAATTGGTAAAAGTACGAGTTGGCATGCATACGAGTTGACCTGTTTCACTCCAGGCGCGGCACATGTGATACCATTGCCACACTAAGGCTTTTAACGTTAACCATGGTTTTATGTAATCAATATCTATAAAATTATACTAAAACGAACATACATCTATAAAAAATGTGAAAGTTTACATACCTTCAAACGAAACCAAGTAATGAAGACCACTTCCATTAATTGTGCACGGATTCTCAAATGATCTGTTAGTGTTAACGTAAGACGTTAAACCATACCATCGTGTAGCCTACAAACTGAAGATTGTTGATGACTTGAACAGTTACGATACTGTATTTGGATGTGGTGTCAACGCTGTCTCGGGGTGCTGTAGGCTGGAACTTAGTCTGAGCCATGATGTATTGGAGTCAACATGCTGTAAAAAATAATAGGAAAGTTTTATAAGTACATGGACCAAGAATAAAGTATTTGAAATTTCAGAGAAGTTCTAATTTATGTGAATGAGGAAAATAATACATCACAGCGAACATGCTGTACAAAATAGTAGGAAGGTTTTACAAGTACATGGACCAAGAATAAAGTATTTGAAAATTCAGAGAAGTTCTAATTTATATGAATGGGGAAAATAGTGTATAATTTTGGAGTAGCTGGACCATTGAAATTGAAAAGGGCATTGGTTGTTTTCAAAATTGCACACAATTATTCTTGACAATGTGTAATAAATTAAAGAAATGTTCTTGCATGAAACTCACATCAAAAGAGAAAGGTATTTAAGGAAATTGCTGAGTCTCATAGTTTCATGTGAGACTTACAACTTATACAAGTACATGTATTGTGTCATGAATATTGTGCATTTTTCCTGTGAAATAATTGTCTATGTAAGTTGATTTGTATCTAAGAAGGGTAAAAAATTAAGGGAAAGTGCAGTAAACAATCACTACTTGACGTTAATTTGTGCACAAACTGAAGATTTTTGGAGAAAACATAAATTACAAAATATGGCATAAAATTTCAACTGAAAAATTGCCATAACCTTAACAACTGAATTTTCCTATCCTTATTTATATTCTAAATACATTTTGGTGACATCTGTTCATATTTTGTTAGAAAAGTGCCGAGTTGTTTACTGTCCAAAGTATGTTCACGTAACTAACGTTAACGTTAAGTTAAACAGGCACAATGCAACTACATTAACGTTACCAGCCAACCCGACGCTTAAAAAATGGCTTTTCTTGTATAAAAACACAAAGATAAATACAGGAAATCCTCTTAAAAATTCAATTCAAGATACCTACCCTTTATGACTGTGTTGGCGATCCATTTTTACACGAAATCCAAGATCTATTGGGTCAAAACTCCCTCAATTTCGTAGAAAGAATTTGTGTGGGCACCACACGCAAACACCGTCGATTGTACATGTATGATGTAGCTCCATTACCAAAGTTCGCATAGCGCCTTGCACGAGTTGGTTGGAGTACGAGCTGGTCGGAGTACGAGTTGGTTGAAGTACGAGTTGGTTGGAGTACGAGTTGGCACGAGTACGAGTTGACCAAAATGAGCACGAGTTGGTTGGAGTACGAGTTGGTTGGAGTACGAGTTTACCTGTTTCCCGCTATACGATCTTTGATTGTAACGATCTCCTCGAGTCATGCAATGTAAGTGAAATATTTTAGCTATGAAACTTTCATTTCTCGAAATTCGATATCTGATGACCTAATCATGACGTCACAACTCGTGTTTCATCTACTTGTTAAGTTCTAAGTACATGCCAAGTTTCAAGTTCATGTGAAGTTTGCAAGTATGTGTTTTTTTGTAGACAATCGATCCGGAGGAGAAGAAGAAAAAAAAAAACTAGAGCTAGTGTTTGTGATAATACAAACACATAGGTGTTCGAGTTTTGTCAGGGCAGTGATGACGACATCAGAATGTTTTAAAAGAAACTTTGCATCATTATTTGTTTTAATATTAAACTTTGACTTCCGGTTTAGACAGGAAGTAAAGGTCAAATGGGGTCAACTTTTTGTAAATATTTTTGACAATTAACAATCTGTACAATAGTGCAAAGATTGTGAATTTACCTCTTGTGGTTGCTGAGATATGATTATTAAAATATTAAACTTTGACTTCGGTTTGGACAGGAAGTAAGGTCAAATTAGGGTCACCTTTGTGTAAATATTTTTCCACAATTAACAATCTATACAATGGTACAAAAATTGTCAATTTACCTCTTGTGGTTGTTGAGATATGATTTTTTAAATATTAAACTTTGATTTATTGTAATTCGATATCTGATGACCCAATCATGACGTCACAAATTATGTTTCTTCACGTGTTAAGTTTCAAGTTCATGTGAAGGGGTCAATTGCATTTCGAAGCGTAACGCCAATTCCTTAAACATGCATACATAATGAGCACGACCAGAGCTGATTTAGATTCACCAACAGAGGGCGCACTTTTTAGCGTTGAAACAGCCGTGTAGACTTTGATTTTCAACGTAATCGAAACGTTTTAACTTATAAAGAATTCTTTATCGTAATTCGATATCTGATGACCTAATAATGACGTTACAAATTATGTTTCATCTACGTGTTATGTTCTAAGTATATGCCAAGTTTCAAGTTCATATGAAGTTTGCAAGTACGTGTTTTTTTGTAGACAATCGATCCGGAAAAGAAGAAGAAGAAAAAGAAAAAAAAAAAAAAAAACGAACAAAAACAATAGGTGCTCGCGCTGTAGCTCGAACACCTAAATAGAGCTTAAGTGTTTGTTTGAACAAACACTAGGTGTTTGGGAGGAAGTAAAGGTCAAATTGGGGTCAACTTTATTTAAATATTTTTTGACAATTAACGATCTGTACAATGGTGCAAAGATTGTGAATTTACCTCTTGTGGTTGTTGAGATTTTTAAAATATTAAACATTGACTTCCGGTTTGGACAGGAAGTAAGGTCATATTGGGGTCACCTTTGTGTAAATATTTTTTCGACAATTAACAATCCATACAATGGTACAAAAAATGTCAATTTATCTCTTGTGGTTGTTGAGATATGATTTTTTTAAATATTAATCTTTGACTTCCGGTTTGGACAGGAAGTAAGGTCAAACTGGGGTCACCTTTGTGTAAATATTTTTCGACAATTAACGATCTATACAATGATGCAAAAAATGTCAATTTATCTCTTGTGGTTGTAGATATGATTTTTAATATTAAACTTTGACTCCCGGTTTGGATAGGAAGTAAGGTCAAATTGGCTCATCTTTTGTAAATATATTTTGACAATTAACGATCCGTACAATGGTACAAAAATTGTGAATTTTCCTTTTGTGGTTGTTGAGATATGATTTTTTTAAATATTAAACTTTGACTTCCGGTTTGGACAGGAAGTAAGGTCAAATTGGGGTCACCTTTGTGTAAATATTTTTCGACAATTAACAATCTATACAATGATACAAAAAATGTCAATTTACCTGTTGTGGTTGTGGAGATATGATTTTTTTAAACATTAAACTTTGACTTCGGTTTGGACAGGAAGTAAGGTCAAATGGGGTCACCTTTGTGTAAATATTTTTCGACAATTAACAATCTATACAATGGTACAAAAATTGTGAATTTACCTCTTGTGGTTGTTGAGATATGATTTTTTTAAATATTAAACTTTGATTTATCGTAATTCGATATCTGATGACCTAATAATGACGTCACAAATTTTGTTTCATCTACGTGTTATGTTCTAAGTATATGCCAAGTTTCAAGTTCATGTGAAGTTTGCAAGTATGTGTTTTTTGTAGACAATCGATCCGGAGAAGAAGAAGAAGAAGAAGAAGAAGAAGAAGAAGAAGAAGAAGAAGAAGAAGAAGAAGAAGAAGAAGAAGAAGAAGAAGAAGAAGAAGAAGAAGAAGAAGAAGAAGAAGAAGAAGAAGAAGAAGAAGAAGAAGAAGAAGAAGAAGAAGAAGAAGAAGAAGAAGAAGAAGAAGAAGAGGTGTTTTGGGTACATACCCGAACACCTAAAAATTTATACATCATAATAGTCTTTAAACTTAATAAAAACAAAATACAAGCAACAAACTACAAAGAGAAACAAGCAGAGAAAATGAAGACACAAACCAAACAAGACATACACACAATATATAACAAGTAGACAAAATGACAGAAAAGCACAAGATTACACAAATCAAGATCAAAGAAAGAATTCTAGAATTACGGACAAAACATATATTGCACAGAAGACAGGCCTGCAGGATTGCCTAAAAAGCTCATTAGAGCTTATCGGGAGGCTTTCCAAACTGTGTCTGTGCAATAAAAAAAGAAAAACAAAACTGGACTACAAAAGCAAGCGTAAATAAAAAAAATTGACAAACAAACAAACACCCCAACACCCCAACAAACACCCCCCCAACAAACAAACAAACAACCAACCAACCAACCAACCAAACAAACAAACAACCAACCAACCAACCAAACAAACAAACAAACAAACAAACAGGTAAACAACATATACAAACAGACAAATCTACTTTTGTGCAGTTTTTGGACTTACACTCGTCAAACAATGAAATGTATTTCTTTGACCGGACGGCGACACAAATAAGGAATGAAAAATCCAGCGTGACTTACGGATGGTCTGCCGAGGGTCTCTTGATAGACTGCCTGATTCCTAATGCAAGGATAACCTGATTGCAGACGTCTGCGGCCGAGTGAATGGCTTCCGAGAACATACTGGAAGACCCACTGTACATCCAGGCAACCAACTTAAAGAGGAAGTTGGCTGAATTACTGAACAACAGAGAGAAACAGACATTTGGAATACAGAGATGAGTTTCACAGGGGTGTGATTTGACCAAATTTAATTAAATCCTGAAAAATGGGTAGCAGGCCTGGGTCTCCCTTTGGTCTAGAGGACAAAGCCCCCCTGAACCTCCTGAATGTTTAATTTTTGGAGGATTTAGAGACTCTCCACATCCCCACAAACATGAAACTAGAGGGTTTGGACACAATACAGGGTACTTCTTTTTTCCTTGGTTGGCTACTTCTCTTCTTACAATAACATTTTGAGGTAAAGGGAGATTTGTAAAAAATCATGAAATCAGGAAAAATCCTGAGAAATCACAGGCCCAGTTTCATAATGATTCGAAAAATTACAATGAATTAAAAGTTGGAAAGAGAACCAACACACAAGTACAAACACATGAGAGATAGTATTGTAACCTAAGAGAGAAAACACATAATATTGTACAATTTTGAAATTCGGAAAATTTAAAAGAGAATCTTTGAGAGAGTTTCATTCATATGAGGAAAGGTGAACTTAAAAATGGACTCACATGACAATAGCTGTAATGACTACTTTGCCCGTTCCTTGAAACATACTCGGCTCAGGCTAAAAAATATTTAAAAAAAACAAGGGAAAAAATTAACATTTTATAACAAGGTATTATAGACTTTCATTGTGCAACATCCGCCATCTTGGTTTCTCACAACTATGCTATATGCAGGCATGCAAGTTTGTAATTGCAAAAAACAAGAGGAAGTGGCCGAGCACACAAAACTTTGTACAGTGTTTTTCAGTTTTCTATAGCACAATTATTAAAGAAAAAAGAGGAAATCAGCTGATCAGCTGATCAGTTGCATGCCTGTATATGAGACTATAAAGACATGGGCGAGGCCAGGGGGTAGGTTTGGAGTTGAAAGGGAACAAATAAGCACTCTCCAATATTTACCTACCCCACCCCCCCGCCCCCCAATCAGGTAAATGTTACCACTTTTCAAATGACTGTTGTTTACTTTTGCCTTTTTATTGTAATCTTGCCCATCTTTCCCCTCCCCTTCCCCTCTCCCTCCGCTCAAAATATATATACACAGACCTCCCAGTGCCTCATCTACCAAATACAGTTTTTTTAAATAGGTTTTTTTTAAAGCAAAATGGAGTGTCGTGGCCGAGCGGTCTAGCTTACCGGACTCAAGTTCTGGTGTTAGCAGCAGAATGTGGGTTCGAATCCCGGCCGTGACACTTGTGTCCTAGAGCAAGACACTTAACCATAATTGCTTCTCTCCACCCAGGGGTTAAATGGGTACCTGTGAGGGCAGAGTTGGTTGATTAGCCCTATATGCGCTGTAATGGCAGCAAATGAGCTGTATACTCCCCAGGGAGCTGAGATGGTTTCAGGAATGATTTATGAGCCTTATGAGCATTATGAGCAGGGGTAATAATATAATGCGCCTTGAGCACCACTCAGTTGGTGGATACGTGTGCTATATAAGTCCACACATTATTATTATTATTAAAATATAGGTTTACCAAATGCCAAAATATAGGCTTTTATAGGTTATTTCCCGTGTTAAGTAACAAGTTTTTGGTAAATTGCCTACCTTCTGAGTACTTTTTGCAACAAAGTACATTACCCCATACCCTGTCCGGTAGAAAATCTAAGAGCGGTACACATGTTACAGTTTGGCTACTGTTTTGGCTTCATCTCTTCATACTTAGGAAGTAATTTTTCTTCAAAGCCACGAGGATTTTATGGGGAAGTTGAAAATGTGTTGCAGAAAATTAAAAATATAGGTTTTTATAGGTTAACCCTAACCCTGCCAGACGCAGCACAGTGCATCAGGTGGAAAAGTCTGATGCACTTTGATGCATTCAGCTGTCAACACCAGTGCATAAGCAGCCAAGTCTGAGGCTATTGAGAGCTGGTCCCATTGAACAATGCCAGAGTTGTATCCTGCTGCGTTTGGTGACCACAGACTCTGAGGCAGTTCGGCCTTGAGATTTATGACCTGATGGATTTTGCTGCACTGGGCAGTCAAGTCACTTTGACAAACGATGCAATCTGATGCGTCTGGCAGGGTTTCTAGCCAAAATACCCTGGAGGGTTAGGGTTAATATAGGTTTTTTTGGGGAAATAAAGGTTCCCATTTTCAAATACAGGTTTTTATATGCCAATAAAGTTCACCTATAGTAGGAGGGTTTATAGACATTTTACCAAGAATGTCTTCTGGCTTTAACTATATTGACAAACCAAATTGTACTTACTTGCTTTGTTTCTCCATAGAACGTGTCATATTCCTTCATTGCTCTCTTAAGCAAGAACACATCTATTTAAAAGCACAAAATATAGGTTAGCTTCAAGCTTCGTACCTCATTTACTACACCAAATCGGATCTGTCATTTATCTTAAAATTAACCCTCCTACTGTTTGACCATTTTAAACCATTCAATATTTCCATTTACCAAAATGCCCATTGGTTTTGTACACACATGGTGATACCATTTGAACAGTGTTGGTAGCAAGCTTTACTACCATTCAAATCCATTCAAATGCATAGAGGGTCCATTGATTCACCACTTAGAAGTATCCAAACAAGGTTTTGTATTAGCTGTACTACCATTTGGAAAGATCCAAACAAGGTTTTGTATTAGCTGACCTACCATTCTAAACCATTTGGGGGAATCAATACTGTACACAGTTATTTCACCATTCAAAACCACAAAAGCGAATGGTTTCAAATGGTGCATCAACTTGTATGAAAAAGGTACCAGAAGTAGGAGGGTTAAGTACCATAATATCTACTGGTATACAGTGTAGACCATTACCTCAACGCAAATTTCTGAAAATTGCCGGTAAAATAACAAAAATCACAGGTTGATACATCTTTAACCCTCCTACTGTAGCTGCACTTTAGGGGCAAGTAGCTATAGTGGTCAAAATCAGTCAACTGCCTGTTTTGACTGTTGACCCAAATGTGACTGGATTTTACCGTCATTTTGACCACCCTAAACAATACAAGGCAATGCTTTTACCAGTCCAACACGGTCGACTCATTTTGACCTGTAAATGTACTTACTACACGTTAGGTTTGACAGTGTTCGACTTTTAAGTGCACTAGATATACCTTGGCAAGTATATCAACATTTTGACTGATTTTTGACCCTTGTAGTAGTAGGAGGGTTAATGTATAACTTGATTCAAAGAGAGTAAGTATTACATAGAAGCAGTTTCGCCAACATTACCAATAGTAAGCAGGAGGTCGTGGGTTCGAATCCCGCCCGAGTCGCCTGTGTAGTTTTTTCACAGACACTCGGAAAGCACTGAGCATACAGTGCTGTACACATGTCGGTGTAGGGCAAAATTAAATCAATTGTTTATCTCCCGACGCAAGAATTTCACCAATCTATATATATATCGCGGAACCCGCTGCTATATAGGATTCTAGCTGGCCAATCGTCATCGGGCAAGCTCGGTGGTCGAGAGGTTAAGACGTCTGCACTAGTAAACAGGAGGTCATGGGTTCGAATCCCGTCCAAGTCGCCTGTGTAGTTTTTTCACAGACACTCGGAAAGCACTGAGCATACAGTGCTATACACACGTCGGTGTAGGGCAAAATTAAATCAACATTACCAATGTTGCACAATTCCTTTCAACAAACACGTTATTTCCAACAAAACAACATGGACATTCAAGATATGTGAGCTTTATTTGAGGGCCCTGTTTTATGTATTTAAAGGGGCTATATTATCAGGAACAGGGCATGGAATCGGAGTGCTAATTTTAGATTAAGTCAGTGACTGAAATAATACCCCACGTGATAAGGTCATATTACCATTGCTGCTTCATGAATGAGCCAGTAATTTTCAGTACCTGTGTTCATCTTAAACTAGGACACCGATTCCATGCCCTGTTTGAAAGTCTGCTCTGATCGTAACGATGTCCCTTCAATCTACAATTATGCATTAGTAAATAACACTTGTTGATAACAAAATCTAATGTTAATATCCTTGCAACTGCTTTCAACAAAACAATAAGGCCAGATAAAAATAAGCAGTAGTAAGTGGTTCTGAAAAGAACCGGATGGTTACAACTCGACGTTGTGATCAGTATGCTCTGATGACATTCAGAGCATACTGATCGAAACGTCGAGTTGTAACCAACCTGTTCTTTTCAGAACCACTTACTACTCAAAAAAGAATTGTTCACATGGTGTCACTGCAAACAGTCTTTACTTATCATTTTCACCATGCAAAGCTACAAATCTTACTACATGGTGTCACCGCAAACAGTCTTTACTTATCCTTTTTACCATGCAAAGTCTTACTTAGAAATAGGTCCTAGTTGTTAACCTTAACTAGCTGCTGGGTCAAAGGTTAAGGTTCAAGATGTCTGTACTCACGCTCTTTGTAGGAGTCTTCTTTTTGTTTTCTCTTTTTCTTCTCCATCTCCAACGCCTCCTTGCTTCCCCAGACTTCAATCGCCCTGGCAACCAAATGTCCAAGTGCAGTTAACAACCAGCATACATAACAGAATGATTCAGTTCCCAATTTCCCCCCACCCCCCCCACCCAAGTTTGCAAATTCAATAAATCAAGATGGCTCACTTTGCCTCTACGTCTGACCTCAAGTAGACCATCATCAAAGATGTGTTACCGTACTGCTCATATGGACTTCTCCTGGCCGTCTTCCGTAACTGTTCAAGCTCACTTCAGATAGGGAATATGAAACAAAAGCACACGTTTAAGTTGAACAACAACAACAATAATAATAATAACAATAATAATAACAGGCGTTTATATAGCACTCTTACACAGGGTACTATAGTGCTTAACAATAAATTACTATGCAAACTAAAATAAGAATAACTGTGGTCCATAATTATCTGGAACAGAATCCCAGACAGTGTAGTGGGGAGAGATCAGCAATAATGGTTTTCAGTCCTTCAAGGGTCGCCTGCATCAACATCTTCTATTAGATTCTTGAAGTAGCAGAGAGTTCTTTGCCATTTCCCTATTGCTGCTGTGAACCACTGATTGGCCCATTAGGGTTACTGATATAGTGCTTTATTGCCTATATCTGTGCATGACCTGGTCATACCTAATTGTGGCTATTGTTCACCTTAACACTTTATTTAAACAAAATCTAAATAAATAAATAAAAAAGGCTAAGAAAGGTGGAAAGTGACAAACCCAATCTGATTACAATTGACGACTAAACAAGAAAGTCTTGAGATAGTTCTTGGACCCTTCTAGCGACTGTGCTGAACGGATTTCATTGGGGAGACCTGTTCCAAAGGTTGCGGAGCATGCGCATAAAATGCACGGTCACCTGCAGAAGAATGGAACCTTTAGAACTGCAAGCAGCGTGTTGTCAGAAGCTGACCTGACAGGCCAGGTCGTCCAGGGTTGGTACAAATGGCTGAGATTAGTGAGATTGATGCACATTTGAACATGCACGTACCAAAACTTATTCAACTGCGGATGTTTCTTGCATTCATAAACTGTCATTTTTTATTTGTTTATTTATTTTTTAAATTTAAACACTGCCCAAGAGAACAAGAAGCATGAGGGATGCCCAAGCTAAAGTTCATATATTCTGAGCAGGTGGCAGATTAATCAGATGATGATGAACATTAGATTTGAAGGACTGACTAGATGGAACAACCACCACAGAGGCAGGTAAAGAGTTCCAGAGCCTGGCATAAGAAGCTAAAAAAAGGACCTCTGATGCTGTGAGATACGAGATTTTGGAATAACAATTGTATGTTGATGGGATGCAGATGACTGCCTGGTAGAACGGTATGCTTTAAGCTGAGGTAGTTTAAGACTGTCCAGTGGATGAGGCAGCAGAGAACACTGCATTTTACGGAAGACTGTGAGACCAGCAACTTGTCTACGATGCCTCGGAGATTGAATACCAATTGCTCCAGTCTTAATCACAATTTGGGCAGATACACCGTTTCCAACATATGTGTGGCAGTCGGGGAAAACCCGTCGGAAGTCGCCACGCACATTTTGTAATTATGGACCGATTTACGTAAAAATTTACCATAGTGTCATTTTTGAGATTTTGGTTCCAATTTTGGTTAAAATTTTTTTTTACGAAAATCAAAGTATAAAATGTATTTTTGGGATGTTTTTGAACCCAATGCATTTTAAAATAATTAGAAGATTTAAAAAATTCACTCTAAAACAATGCACTTTTTGGCCAACGCTCATGAATTCTCCCAAAGCACGCCCCCCTATGAATAACCCATCAATGGAAAGCTCTACACTAGTCCTGATCCTGTCCTATTAATAGTTCAAGGGATTTACGTTTGCTGCATAGCCAACTTTGAAGCCTAATTTCTCCGTTTGTGGGTTTTAGAATAAACCGTCTTTGAAAGGTCATAACTTTAGTTGTGGTTTGAATATTGAACTCATTAAAACTGTTATGAGATCAGTAAAGGGTGTATTACTTGATTAAATGCTCAACAAGAATTGTAAAAATTTGACCATGTGTTGGGTTTTCCTGGACCGCCACACATATAGCTTTTGTCACGCGTTTGTCACTTCTAGACTTGATTTCTGCAACTCCCTTCTGTACGGACTCCCAGATAAAGAACTCTCAAAAATCCAACGTGTACAAAACACTGCTGCTCGCCTCGTTTCTTGTTTACCTCGCTCTCACCATGTTACACCAGTATTAATGGATCTGCACTGGCTCCCGGTTAAGATGCGCACAATTTACAAAATTCTTCTGTTAACTTTCAAAGCACAAATGGGTCAAGCTCCATCTTATTTATCTGAACTTGTTCACCGTTATACTCCTACGCGGACTTTAAGGTCATCTCAACAGGCATTGCTTGCTTCATCTACACGGGCTTCTACCAAATTTTATGGAGAAAGGTCTTTCTCTTACGCTGCACCAATGTTATGGAACAATCTACCCATGCATATTCGCCAATCTAGTTCTGTGAACCGTTTTAAATCTCTGTTAAAACTCATTTGTTTGAATGTGCTTATTTGTAATCTTGTTCTCTCTCATTGTATTTTTCTATGCTTTTTTTTTCCCCCACGTATGCGCTTAGAGGCTTTGGCATTAGGCACTTTACAAATGTCTATTATTATTATTATAGCTCTGCAGATCATGCCTGATGCTCTTTACTGGTTGTGCAATATCCCTGACTTACCTTGACTTCAAGAGGTACTCACTCATGGCTCGCACCGCTGTGATTGTGATGTTGTCTGTGTATTTCTTACTGTAGTCAATTCGCTTCCTCTTGTCTTTATAGGAAACTGTTTTATCAAGTGAGAACAAAAACAATTACACTAACATCTAAAATCATTACAGGGGCAGTATCGTCACGATCAACAGGGCATGGACTCAGAGTGCTAGTTTTAGATTAACTCGGTGACTGAAAATAATACCCCACATGATAAGGTCGTATTACCGATGCTGCTGCATAAATGAGCAAGTAATTTTCAGTCACTGTGTTCATCTTAAACTAGGACATCGATTCTGTGCCCTGTCTAAAGTCTGCTCTGATCTTGACGTCACTGCCCCTTTAACCCTTTAGGGACCAGTCTTCTCTTGATAAATAACCGCTGCCAAACACCTCGGCTAATAACAGATTGGAATGATGTTGCTGCTAGTTTGTTCAAGTGAAGTTACGTATCTAAAAACATTTTATAAATCTGTATACGTTTTTTATCTCATGTCTTGTAAGAGTACATCAGGGAAATCTAAATCACGTGGAGTGCCATGGTCGAGCGGTTTAGTGCATCGGATTTGTGTTCTGATGGCTGAGTCGTCAGAATGTGGGTTCGAATCCCAACCGCGACCATGGTGCTTGTGTCCTTGAGCAAGACACTTTACCATAAATGCTTCTCTCCACCTAGGAGTAAATGGGTATCTGTGAGGGCAGAGTTGGTTGATGTGTTTGATTAGCCCATATGCGCCGAAATGGCAGCAATTGAGCTGTATACTCCCCAGGGAGCTGAGATGGTTTCTGGAATGATTTATGCGCCTGATGAGTAGGGGTAATAATGTACAGCGCTTTGATACCTTGTTTAAAAGCGCTTTAAAATGCCCGACATTATTATTATTATGTACAGTTTTATGCAGAGCAATGGCACGGGAGGGTGCTGAAATCTGTGGCCGCTTGCGGCCGCTATGGGTGTTTGGGTTGTGTTGGCTTCCAGCCAGTATGGTCTCTCAAGGGTTAGTGTTATGCAAATATGCAGGTTGTACAATTGTAGTAATAAACAGAACTGACATAATTTATTACTATTATTATTACAGAACATTTTAAATGGTATTCATAAATGCCCAAGACAGTTGAGATAAACTATACAAGGGTTAACCCTAACCTTCCCAAATCCTCCAAAATCATCTTTGCTAAAGTGAAAGATTTTGAAGGATTGAGGTTATTAGGCATACTTGCCTTTCCATGGTACATGTACATCCATGTTTGTTGTAGTGATTGCAAGGTCAGTGCTTGGGTCAGTGGACACTGTTTATTGCTCCATGCATGCAGGGAGGGTCCCTGGCCATGTACATGTATCACATATTAGAAACACATGTGCATACATGTCATGTGCTTGCTTTACTACTGAAGGATTTTGGAGGATTCAGGTTATGTGTAAGCAAGTGGGCCTAGGGAGTTAGGGTTAAGTAAGACTAATTGCGGTGACACCATGTGGAATCTCAATAGAGTTAGGGTTAATGACAATTTGTTTAAATATTTATGTTGTTAATTTGTATTTTATTCAGCCCACAGGTGGTGATTTCGCGACTATTTGAATAAATTGATTAATAATGCAAGGTCAAATTGAAATTAACCCCAAGCCCCTAGCTGTTTTGGCTAAGAACATTCCTCAATCCGCCAAAATCCAACACCTTGCACAAACACTACCACCCATCTGTTGGACTGAGCTGTAATTAGGACACCCGACCACATGTGAAGTATCCCTGTCTGAGCTATACAGTACTGAGGGTGCATCCCACTAAATAGTGAGTAATTCATGCGCCGAGCTGTTTATGAATTTTTCTGAAAAACAAAGATTTGAGGCCCATACATTTGATGGATTGTGTAAAAATGGCCCAATATCATAACCTGGGGGTCCTTGGCTTTCAACTTTGAGTATTTTGGAGACAATAGGCCCTGAAAAAGTGGTCCTAATTTGATTTCAAGCGTAAGGCCTTTTCCCAAAAATTGCTGTTTTTCAGTGTGGGTATTTTCACTACTGTAGAGGGTGGATTCCATTGGGATGAGAATATAGAAACCTGGACTATCCACAAAAAATTTAAAATAAAATGAAAGGTGATATATCGATCAATATTTTTTCTTTTGGTTTTAAAAACTCTACGACTTCTAAATATTTTTTAATGATTTTTGAATATTTTGTATTTAGTACTGGGAGTTTATTTAGTGGGGTGCACCCCTGAGTCCATCGAAATCCAACAAACCCTGCTGTTGGAGCTTGAACGGTTTGGGGGATAGTTAGGGTTCAGCAGGGCTCTACCTGTCTTAGTCAGAGGTGCATCAACAGCATCAATCGTCTTACTGCCGTTAATACTGCCATCTGTCTTTTCTCTCTCTGTCTGCTGAGGGGTATGCTCTGGGGTCTGACCACCCTGCTCCCCGTTCTTACTCCGTTTGTCATCCCCTTTTTGAGTACACAGAGCTCGTAGTCCACACCATGTTAAGGACTGTGGGGTGTAATACCCCAGATACCACAGCTGATTCTTAATCCTTGTTGACTTTGAAGCAAAATCCGGTTTTACTGACAAAAGAAATGTTTTTTTGTTTTTTTAAAGATTGTATTCATGAACCAATTTTAAAATCAGTAGGCTGTGATTATTCGCAATTTATTTTGTAAAAGAAAAAACAAATAAATAAACAGAAAGAATGTCGTATCCGACTGCCACTTTTTATAAGGGTTTTTTAATATTTTTGCAACCACTAACCAGTTAAAAAATGATTCTATCGATTTTTGGGGTACTGAAAGTGAAAACTATCTTTAAAATCCACTGTTGGTGTTATGATGGTTTTCAGACTTTGTTTCCCTTCTAAAAAATTCTCCCCTTCAGAAAATAGAAGATTCCTATTATAGCTGCCACTGCGCATGTACAATGACCGTGTTGGCCACTAATGGGGGAGTTGCCAAGATCAGACTGACATGACTGAGAAAGTCATCGTTTTCCAAAAATGCCAGATTTTTCATGAAATAAATATCCTGGAATAAGTATATGTACATTATCATGATCCATATGTTCTCCACCTTACTGGGTAGGTACATTATTGGTTATATTGAATGAGAAAAAGTGGCGGTCAGATACGACATTCTACTCCATTAAACACTTTCACAGTAATATGCACCATGTTTTTGACAGGGCAAGATTGTTAATTTCGAACACTCGATCTTAATGTATAGGCCTAGGGCTATGTCTTTACTTTATGGAAAGCATTTGATGAGAATTTAATTATTTTACAAAACGCCAAACGGGTCACTTATTAATTATATGGATATAGTCAAGCCTTCTTCAATCAAATCAAACCTTACTGCATTTCAATAATGCATCATCACCAACAAAATCATGATGTAAGAGCATTCGACCTGAGTGTTTGCTAACGTTAAACTTCTTTACCGGCGTTAGTTCTTACTCTTTTGACTTAAGTTAACGTTAGTTTCCTTCCTCCATGGTCTTACTCTGATCTTTGGACTTACGATTAGATCTATGAATCGATGATAAATGTATCGACCACCACCTTGCTGCTGTTCTGATGAGTTTTGGTGGCAATGACATAATTCTTTTGAAAATTTATATTTGTTTTTACAGATTTTTGGGCCTTTCTTTCACACACAAAATTTAAAGCACAAAGTCATAAGCCAAATAATATTTTGTCTGTATTATGAAGAGCGCCACCAAGCGTCATTCCAATTTGGGATTTTGATGGGACCACATTGGCTGATTGCGAATATTAAAGGGATACTATCGACCTGCAGGAGTCCTTGCTCTATGATCACAGCAAGTCTCAATAGGGCATGGAATCGGTGTCCTAGTTTAAGATGAACACAGTCACTGAAAATTACTGGCTCATTCAAAGTGCGATGCCATTCAAGGGGGGGGGGGGGGGCTCGTTCTAATTCTCTGATGCAAAATGAGCGTTTTACGGTGACAGTTAAGAAGTGGGGTTAAACACGACCATAAAAGGGGAACATACCAAGAACAGGGGTCCACGATCCCCAATAGTGTTTTTTGGCCAATTTAATTTTTTTCAGCACAGGGGATTTTCAGTAAGGGATCCTGGAGCGCATGCAATCTGGACTCACCGTCCCCCCCCCCCCCCCCACATCCTGATCGTTTACCATTGGAGGATGCATAGAATATGCATATATTTGTTCTAGCCTAAAATAACATCAATAATCATTTCCAAAAATAATTTACGAGTGCGATGGACAACTTAAAACAAATGAAATTATGATGCATCTTGAACATAAAATAATGGTTGATTAAATCATGGCACCTCTAATTCTACCGCCATGGTTTAAAAATGCATTGCTTTGTTTGAATATCTTAATATTAACAAGTAATTAACTTCCCTTTTTACAAGGACAATAGAAGATATCATTTCCGTAGTGCGATTAACACCATGTTTTTATCTCAACTATCGCTAAGTGAGGTACAGGTTCTGAAAAGAACCTTTTTCGGGCAATTCGTATTTCCCCTCGTATCTCTCCGAGAAGTCCCCCATGTGAACCACGCTCTCACAAATAGCGATAGTAGAGAAACGAGGTGCCCGACAGTTAAGATACGAGTTCAGAATCTTTTCAGGATCTGTACCTCACTTAAAAGTAGCGACAGTTGAGATAAACGCATGGTGAGACCGTAAACCCAATCGATATCTAGGCACTATATACTATAACATGCAAAGTCTCAAAATTTCTAGACAATAGAAGAGTAAAATGTGAATCATAAAGATCACGTTTGTGAAGTATTCTGGCTGAAGATGCAGTTCAGGGTAATCGTTTAATTTTTCCATTTGAGCCTCTATGCCCTCCGGATCCCGGGAAATATAACAGACAGTACAATAATATATGGCTACTCGGCAGATATGGTTTGGCCTCTGACCTGGCCCCATAGAGCAATAGATAATTGACATAATTGGACCGCCCGGCCCTCATATGGCAAAACAATGCAAGTCGAAAATAGGCAGTTGACTCTTTTAGTTTGTGTACAGTACTATTGTGGCTTATTTCTTAATAGCCTGTAAAAAATTCACTGGAAAAAAATGAATATTTTTTTTGTTATTAATATTTTAGCAAGGTTACTTTGTTTTACCTTTAAAATATTGCTAATATGTTAAGTAAATTATCTCATAGGAAAACAAAATATCTTGTGTTGGTAGCAATTCAAGATTGCTTTTTTTAAATTATTTATGGCAAAACAATGCATCTCACATTAGAAAAACACAAAATATTATTCTTTTCTCTGAACTTTAATGGCAAAACAATGCATCTTATTTTAGATAACGTAAAATAATCATTCTTAATTCATTATTACCTGGCAAAAAAAAACATGTTTGCTTAGTCTAAACGCAGATAAACGCATTTCACGGCAGAACGATGCATCTTATTTTCAAGTAATTTACAGTCAATGTATTTAATATTAAGAAACTGGAACATTTTATCGCACGATTTACTTGATTTTTTGTACGTAAAAACATTTTCTTTGAAAAAGGACAGAAGTAATAAAATAAAGGTTGAGCAACAGTAAATAAAAAACAAAGTTGTCCCAGGTGCGCTGAATCTATAGATAGTTGTTACCCATATATGATTTTCCAAAGACTTGACTTAATGTAATATTTTAGTTTTGCAAAATGTGCTAAAATTACATCCAACTGATGAAGAAATAGGCCCACTCTTTTCAAAACTGGATGCATTGGCCAATCTTTAAAAAAAAAGACCAAAGAGAAGAAAATATCAGAACACAAAACACAATAAATTCCATTTAACTGCTTTATTTTAACCCTGTAGAAAATAATTAATTTAAAAGTACGATATACACTAATACAGTGCACATATTTGTTAATAAGCAGGAAAATGATTGGTTATAATCGTAAACTCATAATATTCTACTATATTAAATTTCTGGGCATTTCCACAATAAAGGGGTATAACATAACTTTTTTAATGAGATATGAAAGGATACGATGGCATGCAATCAAGTATTTTGCCCAATGTGTCACGTACAAATTAAACTAGTGGCGGACAAAACTTATTGTCGTACATAGTTTTATAGGTGAAACTAATCATTTGAGAATAACTTCCTTGCACCAAAGGACAACATTTCTGTCTATGTTACATACGTAAAGATCGTAAAGTTGATCCCCTGTAACTTCTTAAACACATGTTACTTTTTTCTTATTTTTGGCAAGCAAATCTTCAAGGGTTGCATCTTATGGAATCTTTAAACGTTACATCTTATGGAATCTTTAAATGTTACAAATTAACCAAAGAGAACAATGTGGAATATTCAGGTAACTTCATGGGGATTTTTACCCTTACGCTACCCCTTATGTTGTAACATTTAAGTACCAAGACTAGAATGGTAAATCCAATGAATGTTGTTAGCCTTCTTTTTGTTTTCATTACATAGGTTTATACGTTCTTATTATGGATTACAGTTCAACTTCGAGATCTTCAGAAAGATCATTAACGCTCAAGTGATCATAGAATTCACGTTTGTATGTTGGCATACTGTTTGCCAGCTTCATGAGTTGTGTTTTTTCTTCTGTGGAATTCCTCTAGGGCCTTCCATTTTTGGAATTCCACTTAAGAGGTTTTCGCTTCGAATAACTGACTTCAACTCTCTCAGAGTACAATGTAGTCATCTTGAAGATTTCTATTTCTTGAAACACAGATTCGTCATGAGATGACTTCACAAACATGTTCAGCGAGCCCCTTCTAAATTGTGCAACTTTGACGTTTTTAATAAGTACCTGTACCTTACTCTTTGTCTGGTTTTTAAACAGAAACATGCTGTGATGGTCTATTGGAATGCATACCATGTGCTTACGGGATGAGTTAATCACATTAACAAAGTCACGGAAGTCATGCACTTCTGCTTGACTGTTTAGTTTGCATGTGATATTGCCATGAACGCTGTCAGCTGGCATGAACGTATGACCTGGTTCGAGATATTTCATGGTCAATGTGTTAGTGTTACAAAACACATCATTAACAACAAGGGGTAGAGCAGAAAACAATGTCCAATTTTTATTTTGTGAACAGCAATTATCCGAGTAAAGGATCACTTCCTTCTTTTCCCGATTGTGCCTTATGAATTCCACACATGTGGTGGCAAGGTGCTCAGCTTTTCTACCAGCTTCTCCTTCATGCCATAAAATGCATGTTGCAGGGGCATTTTTCCCTGGACTGGCAAATGTTTCATTAAACAGAACAAGCTTTCTTGAAAAGTAGTAATCTTTTGTGGGCAATTTTGGCATACAAAACGCTTTCTGCATATCAACCGTTGTAACTAATGCATTGTGTGCCAGTTAAGCCTGAGCTAAGCTAGGCCCTCTGGAGGCAGAACAGTGCATAAGGCCCCCCCCCCAAAAAAAAATGTTTAGCGTCCTGCCTTTTTGAAAAAAGGAAGGAGGAGGGCCTTTTTTTTTTTTTTTTTTTTTTTTAAATGGCCGCCCGACACATTTTTAAAGACAACCGGCCGGCCGGTGTCTTTCAACACTTTTCTATTTGCTAGTCCTGAGTTCCTAGACGTAGAGAACTAGTCAATATTTCACACGGGGCGAACTGACACGCGTATGATAATCGACAACTTTATACACGGTGTGCTAAAGTTTTAAAAAATACGATCTTATTTATTTTAAAATTTATTTTTTTCGTCTGAGATCGTTAAAATGTATCTTTTTTTTTCGTAAAAAAAGAAAGAAAAAGGAGGCGGCCTCTAAAAAGGAAGCGGGCGGGGACGCTAAACATGATTTTTATTTTATTTGGCCTAACTTGTTGTGTGTAAGGCATAGTTTGTTTTATGATTTTTTTCCTGTGGAATATCAAAGCATCTTAGAGAAACATTGTTTTGCCATTAATTGAAAAAAAGCTGTATGGGACAGATAGAAACTAACTTATGATATATTTACGACAGTGGTTACGTTTTATGGTAAAATGATACATTTAAAAGATACAGCTTTCTGCCGAGTAAAATCATTACTCTAGCAACAAATTCAATACAGCCAAAAAGACGTAACTCACTATAATAAGTATAACCTTTCCTACCACATAAAACTGTCAGTATGAATGGTATTACCACGAAGCAGAAGACTATGATTAATACATGAAGTGTTTTGCCACGTAATGAAACCCCCCAAAAAACATTTATGTTAGAGATGCTGTGTTTTGCCAGACAAAAACGTTTAAAAATGCCAAATGAGCCAAAAACAGATTGCTGTATCTCAGAAACGAAGCAACGTATGGATCCTGGAATGGAGACCCATCTAGAATTAAAGAGCGCCCTCAACTTACCCAGAAAATGTCATGACCTCAAAACCACCAAAAATTGAGTTACATTGTTTTGCCATATGAGGGCCGCGCCCACCAACATAGGGGCTGAATAGTTGGTATGCAGCAGACAATGACCTGTTTTTGAGGGGGTGGGGTGTTACTATGTGCAGGGTATCAGGGACACATTTCCCCACCTGAGGTTTGCTCCCCTTCCCCCACACACACAGAATTGGGTTCTAAAGAAAAAACATGAAAATGGCCTATAAAAAAATATCCCAATCTTGGTTCCCCCTGGCCCTTCTCCCAAAGTGCTTCACGAACCAACAGCGCTCTACCGGATGCGAGCGCCACCAATGTTTCTTGATATGTCACTGTGTGTGCAATGTGCCGTGCGTGCCTGGCCAAATCATAATACGTTTGTGTGCATTGTATGTGTGTGCATGCGTGCATAAAAAGTATCAATACTTGTTTCGAGATCAGATCATCAGTGGAAGAATTAGAACCACGCGCGAATTGAGTCCCCGAGGATGATATGGCCGGCTGTTGCTGCAGTTTAGGACGACTGAAGCACCACTAAAAAGTTAGATGTAAAACAAAATTACACTTGAGAATAATGCTTCAAACTACGGGAATTTCTATGTTTAGATGACCTGTTTGGGGAATATAGACCTCATTTTCAACTGTGAAACATTATTAGAGATTGACAGTACATCGTTTTCAGATGGGGTCTTCGGGCCGTCCGTGAGTTAACTCTTGAGAGACTTGACGTGTACGTGACGGTTGTGAGCGTGGTGGCAGCGTGGGAAAGACGGGGGCTTTTCACCGGTGCAGACCCGCCGATGTCTCGTTCAAGTGCGGTGGTTCATCATCTCGTAGCGGCAAGGGTATGTGACTGCCAGATACGGTGCAGTGGCCGCGTTATGCTAGGCGAGGCATGGTTGACTTTCGACTTAAAAGTGTGTTTGTGCTGGTAGTCACCGGGCTACTGCTTGCATTCAACCAGGTAAATACATCAAATTTTAATCAAAAGCATGATGTAACATTGGTGGATCTAAGGGGGCTGTAGCCTCCCCTAAAATCGTTTAAAATTTTTTTTTTTTAAATATAAAAAAAAGAACAGAATCAGATACAAACGTTAAGGTATTCCCCCTCATGTTTCCCCTCATTTCCCCCTCACTGTGCTTTGTTTTCCTCTCCCTTTGATTATTTCATTGTAATTTTTGTAGTACTGAAAAATCGTTCTTGATTCTCAGCCCCCCCCTAAAAATATTCTGGATCCGCCCATGTGTAACTTGTTAGGAATTTTTTTAAACTAAAGAAGAATGTTATTTAAACACAATAACACAGGAGTGATATTTTACTGTTGGCTAAACTTTTCCTGTAGTGTTATTGTGGGAACTTGTATTGTAATTAACATCCGTTTATGTTATACAAAAACAAATATTAACGTTACATTTTTATTTTAATATTGTATTTTGCTTGTTCAATTATTTTAACCCTCTAGGTAGAATAAAACGGGAAGAATGTCGTATCCAATCGCCACCTTTTCTCGTTCATTATAACTAATAATGTAATCTTACCTACCCAGTAAGGTAGAGAACATAGATGATGGACATATTTAATTCAAATTATTCCAGAATATTTGTTTAATGAAAAATCAGGCATTTTTTGGTAAACGATAACTTCCTCAGTCATATCAGTCTGATCTTGTCAACTCCCCAATTAGTGACCAAAATGGTCATTGTACATGTGCAGTGGCAACTATAATAGGATTTTTCTATTTTCTGAAGGGACAGGATTATTTAGAAGGGAAATAAAGTCTGAAACCATCATAAAAGTGGATTTTAAAGATAGTTTTCACTTTCTGTACCCCCAAAAATCAATAGAACCTTTTTTTAACTGGTTAGTGGTTGCAAAAAATTAAAAAAAAAAACCTTAAAAACTGGCAGTTTGATACAACATTTTTTCCTTTCATGGTTACATGTTTTGATGTTTTACAAAAAATTGCTGTTTTCTCTAAGATGAAAGCACTTCAGAACGAATCAGTTCAAAGAAAGTTAAGGTAATCGTCAATTTGATAATCTGGTATTTACCAATCTTTTTTATTAAAGTTTACCTTTAAATCCTACCACCGGAAAGAATGTCGAACCCAACCACCACTAGTATATAATGTCTATAGATGCATGTGTTTTTAGTAGATGACAAAATGGCCAACATCTCACTGGATATGCATACAATCATTGCTCCAAATCTCCCAAAAATATTGTTTCCAATCCTCACTTGACTACACTTTCCTCTCCTTAAGTGTGATATTTGTCATATTTGGATAGAAAAGTGGCGTTTGAATTCAACATTATGACCTTTTCATGATTGCTTGCTTGCAAACACCACCATAATTTATACAATGAGATTTAATGCTTTAAATAATGTTCTGGATGGGTTCAGTAATGTACTATGTATTTGATATTTAATTGTATTTTGTAATTTATTAATTTTTTTATTTTTTTATTTTATATTTTTTTACGCAAATCGCCCCACACAAGGCCAATGGCCACTCCAAGGTGGGGGCTACTAAGTCACTGAGTTGTTACAACGACTCCACACTGAAGAAACCAGCCCCTCACACCGAAACAAGACAAGTTAATAACCAGCCTCTTCACTGTGCGAATAGGACTGGGAGGGGTAATTAGTCCAGAACAAGGCAGTTGTTAAACTGCCTCTGCCCCTATAAGCAATTATGGTTAAGTGTCTTGCTCAAGGACACAAGTGTCACGGCCGGGATTCGAACTCACATTCTGCTGCTAACACCAGAACTTGAGTCTGGTAAGCTAGACCGCTCGGCCACGACACTCCACTCCACTATTACCAGTAGACCAGCAAATTTCCAATATTTTATCTCGATGCATTGTCTGTAAATAGCACTACCAGTATCTTTTGTGGGAATTCCTTCTGAAGGTTAGAACTAAAGTGTGTTAAACAATGGAGTATTTACTCTGTTATCATTGTAAATGTTTGTGTTCACTTATCTCAATTGCCACAGTGTTTTTTTAAAAAACATGTACGTATTGTACGCAATAAGACCTGGATGTGTGTGTATGTTCATGAACCAATCTGTGACAGTTTAAACTTAATTCTGTTATTTCATTTATAGTGAGAACATAGTACAGTCAACATGCATTTAGATTGGTGATCATCGCAGTATTAGCCAGAGGGGTGTCTGGGTGTGTTATGGACACCCTGTTTCAATTTTGGACACCCTATTTCATCTGTCATTTACATGTAAAAGTATTGTGAGTGAACAATTTGGACACCCTGTTTTGAAATTTCCAGCAAATTTTGACACCCTATTTCTAAACCCTGGCTAACACCTTGGTGGTCATGCATTCTAATGTGGAAATGGATCATGGATATTTATATATTCCATTTGCTCAAAAATGACTGTATATTGGAGAGAATTTCTCAAGATGGTTTGTGCCATCACCAACTCCCACACCAAATAAGATTTTAAATTATAATTCAATAATTTTTAAATTTTTAATCAGGTAATTATCAAAAAGTGTACACTCCCTTTAGGCAAAAAAAAAAGCTTCTGGTTTCTGGTCATCAGTCAGCTTCAAAATTGGTGCGGTGATGCGCTTTTTTTTTTTGGCCATTTTTTTTTGCCAACAGGGAAATACGTGATACATTGTATACGCTGGGTCCAAATTTCCCATATACAAAGTATGGTGGCTAAGAGAGGCCACACAAATCGGGCAAACGTTCATACCCCTATGTATGTGAAAAAGTCATTTAATTAAAACACAGCATGGCAGAATTCCAATCGATCCAGCAATTTTGGCTGCAATTTGACATCGTTTCATAGCAAAAAAAAGAAAATTAAAAATGCCGACACGCTGGTCTGAGGCGACGCGCGTGGACACTAGAAACCGGAGACTTTTTTTTTTTTTGGCCTCAAGTTTGGCCTTTTTGTAGATGAGAAATTTACAATCTAAAAGATTATTCCACAGTCCAACGATTATTAACCCTAACCACGCTCAATGCAACAAGTTGCAACAAACATAAAAAGTTGTTGCTTCTTGTTACCCTCAGCAGAGAACAAAAGAACCATTGTTCTAGCTGGTGGATCTTGTTGCATTGAGCAGCCTGTACACTTTTCTGTTGTTGCACATCAGCGGGTGGCTGTGAATATGCTTGTGGGGGGGGGGGGTTAATACAAATCTTCAGAAATAAAATGTGTGGTGTATTATACAGCGTTCACTTTGACAAAATTTACACACCAAACAATAAAAAAGATAAAAAATAAAAAAATTGACACACCAAATAATTCTCCTTGGCCAGCAATTCCAAAAATATCGCCGATATTCCAGAAATATAGCTGATATTAAATTTATATCGCTCTTTTTAGTTAAAATATCGCCGGAGTGATAAATTGTCTCTAAGAACTCGGCTCGTTTTGGAGCGACTGTCCCTGTAGAACTTGTATGTAAAAGTAGTTTTTTTTCGGTGTCCAATCTCGTTTACGTACAAAACATACATTTTTTCATGTATTTAAGAAATCCGCGAATTGAGACGATATCGTATATCGCCGATATCATGGTTGTCGATAATCGACTATCAAAAAAATTCAATATCGTCACCTTTACCTTTGGGTGTCTTTTGGATGCCCTGTTTGCTAAATGGACACCTTGTTTTATTTGTTTTACTTGTTTTACATAATCAAAAAGTTAAAATATTTGGACACCCTGTTTTTCAAAGAATAACACATTTGGACGCCCCCCCTGTTTTATTTGTTTTACATAATCAAAATCCTGGTTTATACTAGGCTCCTCAGCTAATTTGACTGAAGGATTGACTTCACTGAATCATGATTCACTTGATTGGCATTGTAACTATTAGGTGTAAATTCTGTACTGTGAGTATTGGGACAAGCAAAACAAATGAGGACAAACGTATATATACAGATAAGCCTTTTAACATGAGCACTGCATGTGCGAGGTTCGTAGCTCACTGGCTGCCCTAAAAAGTGAGGGTTCATGCTAAATTGTAATTTAATATCGATGTGGACTTTTGCACTGCCAGAGGCTATTGTTGTGCATGAAGTACGTTTCTCACGTTATTGGCAATAATCAATTTTTGAATATACACATCAGGTACAGTAGAGATGTACAGGTACATATATACTGAAACTCAATGGTTTGTTAACCCTGTACAGCAAGCCCCCAAGATACATAGTTAATTTAAAATGAACGCTGGTACTACAATTTATGCAGTCATTAATAATTTTTTTTTTTAAAGCGTTGCTCTCAAAAGGGTTGAACAAGAAAGAACAGAACAGTCTTGCACACTTTTAAGGTAATGTTTTGTATCAATTTCCTCATTTGATACATGCATACTGTATCTTTCCACCACTAAATGAATTGTTGCGTTGCCTAAGGTTTTTGTAACCAAATAGTATCTTGAAAGATTAACTATCACAGAATCGTTTCAGGCAGGCTTTTGGTAGCAGTAGGAGAGCAAGTCATTTCCTTACATACATGTACATGTACATATATGGAAGTCCTCCTGAACAACATTTTTCATATGACCATTTTTCCAGATCAATTAGAAATTTAACTTAAACAATTCAATTGACAAATAAAATCTCATCAGATATTTTGAATGTATTACTATTATTTGTTTAAATGCAAAAATTCTACTGGGTTCTGCCCACGGTGGTCGGCGCCAGGAACCCCTGACCGGCACTCGGGATCCCGCGACCACCACTGGAAAAATTTAGTTTTTTTCCCCCGACCACCACTCTTTTTCCAACTTGCCTATTTTCCTTTCACAGATTATCAATAAAAGATGACGGATGTTGTGTCTTTACCAGTGAAAATTTAAGAATTTCTATACCGGATAGCTCGAAGTAACACCCTCCCCCCCCATTCTGTTACGGGATTCCAGTCCCGAGACACAAGAACGTCCGGACATGCAGCGCCGTATGCAAGCATTATCATGCACCTACAGCTCCCCCACTCCCTCCTCCTACCGTTGTTCTTTTTTTTCCAGCACTACAAAATTCCTGGGCAGAACCCTGGAGTGTTCTTTAAAGTTTTACACATGTAAAGTAGCTGACCACATGCTACCACTTGTACCATTTATGCAATTAAAGTTTGGGATGACAGAGGAAAGATGACTGACCACTGATGTTAACTTCACTGAATGTGGAGCAATTCAAATGCGTGTAGGATTAACATATTTTTTCTGTTTGTTATGCATATATTTACTTTGGTATTATACCATGCTCACAAATTCGCTCAAGACACGGAATCTTTTTAAATCTGTGCCCCAAAAGTAATAGAATACCAGGGGATGTAAATCTCGGGATAAACTGATCTTTAAAAAAAAAAATCACTGGGGCTTGAAATTACATTTGAAGTTGACTCCTTTTTTCTCCCCCCCCAGTGATCACCTGTAAGCCTCCGACCGAAACTAAACCTGAAAGAAAACAGTAAATAATATCCCATTCATTGCATTGAAAATTGACTTGAGTGTTGATGGTTGTAAAGTGAAACTGTTGTGTGAGGGTGAGTGAAAAGTTTTAAGTCATTTATACATGTTGTTGAACCAAAGAAAGAAAAGGTGCCAAGATTAGTTTCTATTTAATTTCAAGTAGCCTATTTTCATATCATTGCCTTCATTAGAATGTTTATTGACCTTTTTACAGGCATAATAGTAGTAGGAAACGGTTGGATACTTGCCAAAAAAATACCGGATGGATTTACAGTGAAGGCCAACAATTACAATGCGTGTGGCACCCATCCAGTTTTAAGGAGGAAAATAAATGATCGTGTTTTTAAGTCGATGTCCAATCAGAAAACCAAACCAAAACAGAAACATTGGTGGGAAGTCTACATCGACGGAGTTCCCACAACAGTAAAATGCATTACAAATATAATATGTAATCCTTAAATGAACTTGCTTTAAAATTGAATGGTATTAAATTTGTGTGGTATTTGTGTTTCTGTTTCACAACAAATGTTGACCTATTTAAAGTAACCCTTGGGATTACAGGCTCTCTATGCACAAAAAAAAGAAGAAAAAATTATTGCATTTTTAAAATTATTATTCCACAGAGATAGTGTAACTAAATATTGTGGTATCACTTGAAGAATATAATGAAGGAGATTAATAATTGTGGGAGTTGTAGTCATGGAGATAGAAATACCTGTAGTGGTCCTAGGTACATTCTACGCTGTTGTCACAATCAACAGGGCATGGAATCGGAGTGCTAGTTTTAGATTAACTCAGTGACTGAAAAAATACCTCACATGATAAGGTCATATTACCATTTCCGCTGCATAAATGAGCCAGTAATTTTCAGTCACTGTGTTCATCTTAGACTAGAACACTGATTCCATGTCCTGTTGAAAGTCTGATCTGATCATGACAAAGGGAAGGTACATTTGTAATTTGGTAACGTACACATGAGGGTTGAAACCCTATAGTTTTAAAAGAAATATTTCATAATGAAATATACATATTCAACAAAATTCCTTTAAAAAAAAAAATTAAGATAATAATTTCTAAGGATGATTGTTTACCAACTTTACACAAAGTAAGTTTTATAGATAAAATAATGTGTTGATTGGATAATGTGGTGATTTTCAATGTTGTACCTACTATTTTGCTACTAAACCGGATACATTTTTGGGGGGGGTGGGGGGGCCGAAGAGGTCTTTGGTCCATTGCTGAAACTGAACCAACATATACAAAGAAGAAGGAAAAGAGATCAAGCGAGCTGGATGGACACAGAGAAACAATCATTTCAATGTAGAGACCTTCAGCCTGGGAATCGGCACCATCAAGTCAACAAGTCGGACTTGGGCTATGAATAGACACCAACAGAGGGGGCCAGGTATGTGTGTTTTGTGCTGAGGGATTACCTGTACTAAAGAACACCCATTGTGCCGGCGAAGTGAAGAGGATCGCCAAGAGTTTTCCCACGGTCTGGCCTGCAGTGCGTCACACCGTGAACAAGCAACAATAGAGCCTATGACACCTCTTGTTACACAATAGGTGGATACCACTTGGGGATGTGTGTACTTAGTGACTCTCTGATACCTGTTATCAGGTATGATGTATGTGCGCCAGTGATTGGGGTCTCTGCTAAGGTTTTAACAGACAACTAGCAAACATACATCATGTTACTGATATCTACAAGGTGCATAATAGCCTTACTACAATTTAATTTGATAATCTGTGTAAACTTTCTGGAGTACCAGTGGTGCCTTTCATTAGAACTGCCGAGGAGGGAAAAGAAAAGAAAAATTATAAGCAGAAACAATTTGCTTAGCAAACATTTTTGATATCGTGGCCCAATTTCACAGAGCTGCTATAAGCAGAAAATTTTGCTAAGCAAATTTTTTTTTACTAAGCAGTATAAAACAGACTACCAGCCAAAATGCATGCATTTTGTATTGCATTTTGGCTGGTAATCAATGAAATCTGCTAAGCAAATGTTTCTGGTAAGCATTTTTTCCTGCTAAGCAGCTCTATGAAATTGGCCCCAGGTCAAATAATAATAATAATAATAATAATAATAATAATAATGTGTGGACTTATATAGCGCACGTATCCACCAACTGAGTGGTGCTCAAGGCGCATTATATTATTACCCCTGCTCATAAGGCTCATAAGGCTCCCTGGGGAGTATACAGCTCAATTGCTGCCATTACAGCGCATATAAGGCTAATCAACCAACTCTGCCCTCACAGGTACCCATTTAACCCCTGGGTGGAGAGAAGCAATTATGGTTAAGTGTCTTGCTCAAGGACACAAGTGTCACGGCCGGGATTCGAACCCACATTCTGCTGCTAACACCAGAACTCGAGTCCGGTAAGCTAGACCGCTCGGCCACGACACTCATGCATTTTGTATGAAATTTTGGCTTGGTAGCCAAATGTATCAGCTACGCAAATTGTTCTGGTAAGCAATTGTTTCTGGCCCCCTGGTCACAATTTGATATTCCATGTTGGAATGAATACAAACAATCTGAATGCATTTTCAATATTTTTCCAGTTAATGACAATGTAATAACGTTTACAGATTAGTTTTTTAAATAGTCTTAATCTTTCATTCTTCTGGGTGCATTTACAGAGGTTTCAACCCAAGTGTTGACTGGCTTTGAAAATTTGTTTGGGGTTAATTCACTCATTGTTAATGCACATTAAGTGTATTCCTCATCCTTTGGCTAATCTGCACTGACGAACAATGAATGCATGACCTGCCTATCGGGTGAGTGAGAATGGCTGTGGAATCTCAGTGAGGCATCAATAATTGAACTAAAGAAGACTGCTACCGTAATTGAAGAGACGATTTGACAAAGTGATCCCGTTGTCCTCTTAGACTGTTCTTCTGCTATCAAAGACCATCTTGATAATAGTTGTCTCTGATGCTGTGGGACGTTATGAAGCGAGGTTTCACATGTCTTTCTCACGCCCTCCCTTGAGTGCAAAATGGGACCAAGACAAAAAGAGGATTTGTGATTTGTTGTTTGCACCAATTGAAAAGACCCCAGAATGAATACTTTGCTCGTGCACACTCCTGTAGTTCTTGTTGTGTGCCTAGAGGCTTATCCCTTGATACGACTTGATTGATAGAGAGAAACAGGGTCTAAATGAGGAAGGGATCAATTATTGTGATAAAAGAATCTACAAGGCTATAATGGGGGGGGGGGGGGCGGGCATGTTCATTGTTCACCCAAGGGACATAGAGGGAAGGTGAGAAATATGGTTTTGCAGTAAAAAATGTACGGAAATGAATAATTTATGGTGGGTCCTGTCATAAATTATTATTATTTTTTGGTGAAATATATTTTTTGACAGTGTTTGTTCTCATTTAAAAGAGGAAATTATCAATGTTCTGTTGAAAATTTCAAAAATCACATTGCGGGTAAAACATTAATGGATGTAGCCAGTGAAGTGCAGCAAGATTTGCTGTCGCAGGGGAAAATATGGCACCAAGTTTTGCATGTACCCGGATACCCGACCAAAACTGTCATTACATTTCCATTTTTCAGTTCAAATTATTACTTGTAAACAAATTTTTGAAATTCCGACAGAACACAATTCTGATTGAAGCCACAACAAATGGAATTCTCTGATTTAACAAAATGAAGAAGACCCGGATAAAGGCTTTAGAAATAACATTTGCCGACAGCCTTTCACAGACTTGTCGGCTTTTGTTTGATCTTTCTAGTTTGTTTTGAGTTGACCGCCGCCGTGCCGAAATCACGAGTTGGTATTTGTGCCTATTGTTTCGCAGTTTGAATTGAATTGAATTGAATTGTACGTGTGTGGGGAATGAGGATGCTACGAGTCGTTTTTAATATAGAGGCGGGAAATTGTTACAGTAAGTTCACATTTATTGTGACTCTAGGTAAAACTTGTAGCTTTGCATGGTGAAGAGGATAAGTAAGACTAATTGCGGTGACACCATGTGAAAATCTCTATTGAGTAGTAATTAGTTCTGAAAAGAACTGGAAGTTACAACTCTTGTCACTTATTGTGACTCTAATTAAACAAAAGAAATTTGTCCTCCTATAATTTGTTATTTTATACAGTTGTTGTCCTCTTTCGGCTGCTCCCGTTAGGGGTCGCCACAGCGGATCATGATCAGCATATTTGATTTGGCATAGGTTTTACGCCGGATGCCCTTCCTGACGCAACCCTCCCATTTATCCGGGCTTGGGACCGGCACTAAGCATGCACTGGCTTGTACATCCCCAGTGGCTGGGTTCAATTCGGCCCTCGCAGCAATTATGGTAAAGTGTCTTGCTCAAGGACACAAGCACCATGGTCGCGCCAAGGCTTCGAACCCACACACTCTGACGATTCAGCCATCAGAACACAAATCCGATGCACTAAACCGCTCGACCGTGGCACCCCACTGTTATTTTATACAGTATTTGCCTGTTTTTACAAATACTGGTACCCGGGTATCCAATTTCGGGTATCTGGTTCCAGAAATAACCAAAAATGCACAGCCTTCGGTGGCAACCTCAGATACAGTTGAGTGGTAACCCTGTGGCAAACTTAATTTGCTGTATTTCGCAGTTTGGTTAGGGTCAAAATGTGAGGCCAGTAACTATGTACAGTCTACCACTTTTTTGCAATCGATCAGTAATTTGTGGCTTTCAAGGGTGGAGATGGAATGGCAAAAAGGCAGGTTGGTACATGATTCAAAAAGTATGAATCACATTAACTCAAAATGTGAAAAAAAGGACGGTGAATGTTGAATTATTTTGAACAAAGTCGATTTTTCCAAAGGGGCGAGGCCCCTCTCCCCTCTGATAACCATCTGCCACCCATCTGCCAGTGGGGGTAGTGTTAAACTATTTGCCATAAAAATGACCACACAATTGTTACTTTTGATGAATTCCAGTAATAAGTTACTGTACTCCCATTGTCTCCATAGGTGCAGCTTTCACAGGCCTCTGGATACATGGAAGTTGGGATTTTGTCGATTGACAACGATTCTGATGAGTTAGCCAATGGGGAGTGTTGCGATGGACTGCGTTCAGACTCGGGCTGTACCAACGCCTGTCACACCTTCTTCGTCGGATGCCTAAGACAGTACCAATCGAGGGCAACCCCAGAGGGGTCATGTACTTTCGGCACCAGTGACACGCCGGTGTTGGGAAACAGTTCCTTTGAAGTACTACCAGATGCGAGCGGCAGCGTTGACAATAGTAACGCAACTATGAGATTTCCTTTTGAATTTGGATGGGTGGTAAGTTCCTCTGTAGCACGGGATGAGACTGGCCTCCGGCAAGTAACCAAATCTGTAGACCACATGTGTTGTTAAATTTTGTTGCATCTCGCACATCATTTTAATTTTGTTTTTTCCAAAACTCCTAAAAGTGGGAGACTGCCAACATGGAAATGTAGGGTTGGATACATGTAGCGCATTTGGTAGAGCACTAGTACAGCAATTGGTAAGCTTGGGCGATAAACACGATAATATCGAATATCGCAATACCTTTTTATTTGATTACGATATTGAGAACCTTTTTAAGATATCGAGATATCGGCAAATTGCGATTAAAAAAAATATATCGCGATTAAAAAAAAAAAAAATCGCCATTGTGAGTCAAGACGGAAATTCCATGGAAACAAAATTAAGACAGTCTTTTCAGCTTTTGGAAATGAGAAACAAAAGTGAACTACTTCAGGAGTACATACAACACTATGCAAACGAATTTGTGATTTATTGTGATGCTTGTAGAGGGGTACATATATGTGGTTATCGGCTCTAAAGAAATCATGTATGAATGAAAAAAAATAATCGTGATACTATCGAAAAATCGCGATATATGTTTGCCGATATATCGTGGATGAAAAAAATTGATATTGCCCAAGCTTAGTAATAAGGAGATTAATTTTCTTTTATTTTCAATCCAAAATATTGCAAAAGAAAAGCAGCACATAAAACCCACTCAAATGCATTTGGTCACTCATGGTCCAGTTATATTAAGATTGACCAGTAACACTGGAATTGGATGCAAGTGACCTTGGGTTCCCTCATACACACTGGCAGAATACAGATGCCTGTCAAACTAAGTGGATACAATTTATGATTGATGTTTCTTAAAATTTGTCAGCAATTAATTCGGTGTTAGTCCTTACAACATTTGGCAAAGAATTGCCTGAGCCAGTTGACACATAACATGTAAGCAGCTCATGATCAACTGGAAGTCTGTCATTAACTTCACTTTGCTGGTGAATTTCCCGAGGCACATATTAAAACTTTCATTGTAAATCCCTGGGAATTTAAGGATTGAATTTTGGTTTAACCCTAACTACCCCAAATCCTGCAAAATCCTCCAAGGGGCACTTTTTTAGAAAAATTCAGCACTGTTGGAAACTGGTACTTTCACCTCTTCAAATGGAGCAAAATTACTACCTGGCAAGAAGTACAGGCCATAAGTGCTGAACATGAAAGATCAACAAAAATGCATGGTGCGTTTTGAAGATAAGGGCATGTTTCCAAAAGTGCACTGATGGATTTTGGAGGATTCAGGAAGGTTCCTAGCCAGAATACCTAGTGGGTTAGTGGGTTAATGTATACCAATTAAGAAAGCAAAGGATAATGTAAATATAAAAAGATAACAATAAAAAGACAAACTTGAAATTTAAGAAAATGTCAGCTACATGTTGGCCTGTTGACAGTTGCAATGAAGCTGAAAGAAATCGATATTCCTTTTTTGTATAAATTAAAAAAAAACAAGTGCCGTCATGTGATTCCCAGCTTTTATTTATTTTGTTTTCTAAAACAAAATTTTTATCCAAGGATTTTATTTGGGAAAGTTTCAAATTTAGAGTCTGACACCACCTCCTGATTTTATTGTTTGCAGCAAACATTTACGTTGATCATATCGGCATTCGACAAAGATGACAAGGATTTAACAGGTAAGTCTAAAGATACAACAACGGATGTCACCAGTGCACGGATGACGCCATATAGCTTCTATTTCAGCGCTTCTATGTACAATGTACATGGGCCTACTTCCCGCTGAGCGTAAGGGCCAAGGCCCATTAGGGCACTGTTTTATAATGCATTCACATCAAGTACCAAAGCTAGGCCCACTGCTGGCTGCATTTGATTAACCCTATTGAATGTGATAAACCATTTCACGCTAGAATGTCTAAAGTACAATCAAGACTGGAAATCCCACAGCAACCTTCCTATGTGACCATCATTAACAATGTTAATTTTTAAGGCATCGTGGTGCACTCTATCAATAAATCCCAGCGATGTACGGGTATGAGGTATGTTAGTGATGTTCACACTCGAGCAAGAGTATGACCTACATTACCGAAATATCCCCATTGCTAATGTGAATCCAAAGTTTTTCCTCACAATGATATCGACCAGAACTTAAAGGGACATTATCGTCACGATCGGAGCAGACTTTCAACAGGCCATGGAATTTGGTGTCCTTGTTCAAAATGAACACAGTGAAATGAAAATTACTGGTTCATTTATGCAGCAGCAATGGTAATGTGACCTTATCATGTGGGGTATTGTTTTCAGTCACTGAGTTAATCTAAACTAACACTCGGATTCCATGCCCTGCTGATCGTGATGATATTGTCCCTTTAACCCTAACCCCTTGGGTATTTTTACTAGAAAGTATCCTGAATCCACCAAAATCCACCATTTTTGTCACACACAAAATGCTGGTGTCCTGAATCCATCAGAATCCGCCAGTGTAGATATTGGACATATCCTGAATCCGCCGAAATTCTCCAAAACAGGGGGATGGATTTTGATGGATTCAGGGTGGTTAGGGTTAATAAGCCATTTCTAGTTTAATGTTTTGTTGTTTCGCATGAATGTAAAATAACTCATTTACAAGTTCTAATTTGATTTTGATTTTATTAGAATTTTAAAAATATTTCTTGCATTATGTAGGTCAGTAAAGGGCAACAAGACAATCAGTTATTTAACATTAAGTTGACTCATTAAAACCCTAACCTTCCCAAACCTTCCAAAATCCTCTTTGCTAAAGTGAAGGATTTTGGAGGATTGAGGTTATTAAACATACTTGCCTTTCCATGGTACATGTACATCTATGTTTGTTGTAGTGATTGCAAGGTCAGTGCTTGGGTCAGTGGACACTGTTTATTGCTCCATGCATGCAGGGAGGGTCCCTGGCCATGTACATGTATCGCAGATTAGAAACACATGTGTGCATACATGTCATGTGCTTGCTTTACTACTGAAGGATTTTGGAGGATTCAGGTTATGTGTAAGCAAATGGGCCTAGGGAGTTAGGGTTAATCAAATAGTAAAAAAAAAACATGTTCCATTTTTGTATACACAGCCCACAATAAAATGTTCTTCTCCAAAAAGTAATGAAGAAAATTGTGCTGGGAGTTACCGATTGGTTCGCTTAGCGTTTAACTAAATCTTTCACGGTTTAACCGGAAGTCGGCACGTGGCGGCCACACAAATTCTTCCAAAATTGTTGATTGTATTTTTTAAATATTGATTTTGTTTAGCAAATTTCTAAACGGTGAGTGCAGTTTCGGTCGGTTGACTGCTGAACCGTCCCAGAACTAGAAGAAAATGTTAGACTGCAGGGAGCAGTCTTCCTCAACAACATTAACAAATTATTATCCGAAAGTTGACTTGTTATGAAGTTGGTAAAGGTACTAAAAATCCTACAAAAATGATTCTGTCTACTCTAACTTATGTATTTCAGAGAAAGCACAGAACAAAATATACTACTCAAAACAATTTAAGGAACACAACAATTTAGGGAACACCGGATGTTACTGCAAGAGGTGGTCACACCCGTTATTGAAATGTTCCATGAACCGGGATTTTCATTTGCAACCCCTCTCTCTTTCAGTAGTCATGTCATGAAATGTGTAATCACTACGTGCATCCTTTATCATCTGTTTCATTGTGCAGTTGTTTCTCATCAATTCTGTGAAACATTGTGTTTATCTGAAATAAATGATCTTGCTTTAACTGAGATTATTCCGGTGTTCCCTAAATTGTTTTGTTCCCTAAATTGTTTTGAGTAGTATATTAACATTTCAAAAAGTTGCCTGTTGGAAATGGTTTTGCTCCAAATGTATTCTGAAAGAATTGTGAGTGCTTAAATTTCACGATTATCTTTAAATGATATAGACTCCACATTGAGTTGAAACTTGCACATTTTGGCTGTTTAAAATGTTTATCTTGATTCAAAGAGAGTAAGGCAACTTGTAGAAGCAGTTTTGCAATTATTAATCGTGTTGTACACGTACCTTCCCGTTAAATATTTCACAGTGCATGGGTAGCGTCTAATGATTCTGATCAGAACCCCAATAAATTCTTGAACCCTTACATTTGAGATTCCACCACTGAATGATTTATCATTTAACACTTAACTATAGTTGGATCGTTATCCAAACTTTACTTTGGGCAGAGAAATAATAGTTTATGACTACTGCACGGAACCAATTCCTCGACTACTGTACAATGTCTTGAGTGTTAATGCTACCAAGAGTTCAGTGTGCATTCCCCCAGTATCCCAGCAGCTGTTGCCACGAGTCGCAACAAACTGTTTTATTCCCACCATTTCTCCTGCTGTTATTTACGAGTGTTCCTGACCCGAGGGGGTTGGGTTCTCATTTGCTCGGTGAATATCAGAAACAAAACATACAAGAGATTGGCTTGTTCTCCCGACTGTCCGACTGGAGTGCACTTGTATGGATTTGAACAGGTTCAAATTTCACCCTGTTCAATTTCTGTGTACAAAAAAAAAAAAAAAACCAAAAAAAACCATTGTTTTTCTCTGCCTGCTATGGCTCTTTCATTGGTATCGAATACTTGATCAAAACTAGGACTCGGTTTAGTTTAACTTTAGCTGCAGGCGTTTGGCGTTTAAAGTACATTGTGTAGCTGATAGATCAGTGATCTTTCTCAGTACGGTTTAGTTACAGCTCCACACAAGGGCACATGGCCCCTAATGGGATTTGGGACTTGATTTTAATCTACAAAAATACGATCATTCAATTTGTTCCTAAAAATTGATTCTACCTGTACAGTTTACCCTTGCCTGTTTCTTTACAGGCAGTGTAGTGTTAAAACCTTTTTGAATTCCCAAAAGACACAAACGATTGCAGTTTTACTTGGTGTTAAAGGGACAGTACCGTCACGATTAGCGCAGATTTTCAACAGGGCAATGGAATCAGTGTCCTCATTTAACATTACACGGTGACTGAAAATCACTAGCTCATTTATGTAGCAACGGTAATATGACATTATCATGTGGGTTATTATTTTCAGTCACTCAGTTGATCTAAAACACGTTAGCACTCCGATTTCATGCCCTGTTGATTGTGCCCCTTTAAGTTGATGATGGTATAAAAAAATCCCTTGAAATCTTTCCGAGGTGCTATTGTTTTTTTAGTTTTTTTTAACCCTAACTCCCTAAGCATTGTTACTGAACAATAAAAATCCTTCAAAATCCTCCAACTGCCTTTGTTGTCTAGGGAGTTAGGGTTAACAAACAATATTACATGTAAAAATTTTCTTGTTACAACTTTGGAAAGTTAATGAACTGAAACTTTCACATCGTTCATACGTGACATAAAGTGCATTCATCCACTGCCATTGACTTAGTTTTTTTTTGCGCATAACAAAATTCCTAACTTTTCACCATGGCACCACTTTTGCCGAGCAATTCTTTGCGAATTCCAAGCCGTGACCAACCCCAGATATGCAAAAACTAGTATTTTTTTCATTGTACATGTACATGTAGATCTGTGAGACTTTAAAATAAGCAGTTTTCACAAACTTCAGAAATTGTTGTGTTACTGAGTCATGGGTGGCACACATCACATATGGCTTTCTCCCTCAGGTTGAGTGCAAAATGGGAAGAAAAAAAAATCCAAAATTAATGTTTAAGTTCAGTGTACCACAGAAGCTAATCGGGGGGCGGGGGGATCTGTCCCATGAAAGACAATTTAAATTTTCATGGGGTCTTTTTACATATTTAAGTTTACCCTTTTAAGTAATTAGTAGAAATTACATTTACATATATGGTATTCTGTAAACATAAATAAACTCTCACCACTATAATGGTGGATGTTGATGGCCAAACAAGTGGGATGGGTTGGTCATGTGCGACCGATTTTTGGTTACATAGAAATTTGTACCAACTGTACAGTAAATTGACAGATAATAATTTGATAATCTAGTAGGCTACTCATCAGTATAGTACCTTACAATTAATTGCCCCCAAAATAGAAAAATCATTCCTGAGTGTGACCACTGTGTACCAAATAGGGAGTCACAAAAAATAATCGCCCCCTCCAAAATGAAGCCTGGTGAAGCCATGTATTTTGCTAAATACTTGAATGACAATGATTTTTAACACCTGTTTCCCAACCTGCATTATGGCATTGTTTACCTAACGCTCTCCCGCAAACCCTTCCCCCCCCTCCCCTCCCACACAAGAGCCACTCACTCAGGTAGCTCTCCATTGTGGTCACATTTGTACAAATTTAATCAGATCTTCAGTGGGCATGACCTCGTCAATTGGCCCAGGCTGGTCGATATTGGTCGGCGATGTTTACCAACGTACACCGATGTACACAAAGTTCTTAAGTGAACAATTTGAAATGAATTGAAACCATATAATCTGGATAACATATAGTGTACATGTACACATAAAGACAATTAATTATTTTAATCAAAGACATACATTAGCAGTTTTTCTTATGGTTGTAATTTTTTTTTTAAATATCTGAAACCACCCAAAAAGAATTTCAACATTTGAATAGACATGCATGCTTATCCTAAAGATAATTTGAGTTGATTATTACTATTATTTTTTTAATTACCCTAAAATTTCCATCAACAAATGGACGGAAAAGTGAGGTAACTTTTTTCGTCAAATTTTTATGGAAATTTGAGGGTAAAAAAATTAATAAAAAAATAAAAAAATAAAATAAATCAACTCAAATTAGTTCAAGTATAAGCCTGCATGTCCATTCACATGTTGAAACATTTTTTGGTCGGTTTCAGGTACTTAAAAATAAATAACAACCATTGGAAAAACTGCTAACGTGACGGTAGGAAAGTGGCCCCCTTTATTGTGTTTTATGTCATATATCATGTACATGATAAATGTACAAGTATAAAAAAAAAAAACAGTGAAAATTTCAGCTTATTTCATATGGTTGTTTATAATGAGAAACAAGTGAATATTGTTAGTATTCATTCCAGTGGATGACAGAAATTCATTTTGGAAATTATTCGAGTAAGGGATGTTTGATACCAATCATCGACGATAAAGGGGCAGTATCGTCACGATCAGAGCAGATCAGTTCAACAGGGCATGGAATCGGTGTTCCTAGTTTAAGATGAACACAGTGACTGGAAATTACTGGCTCATTTATGCAGCACCAACGGTAATATGACCTTATCATGTGGGGTATTATTTTCAATCACCGAGTTAATCCTCCTACTACTACAAGGGTCAAAATCAGTCAAAATATTGATATATACACGTACTTCCCAAGGTATATCTAGTGCACTTAAAAGTCGAACACTGTCAAACCTTACGTGTGGTAAGTACAAGTCAAAATGAGTTGACCGTTTTTGACTGATAAAAGCATTGTCTTGTATTGTTGAGGGTGGTCAAAATGACAGTAAAAACCAGTCAAAAATGCCCCTGCATGCACATTTGTGGTCAACAGTCAAAACAGACAGTTGACTGATTTTGACCTCGATAGCTACTTGCCACTAAAGTGCAGCTATATATAGTAGGAGGGTTAATCTACATTAAAACTAGCACTCTGAATCCATGCCCCTGTTGATAAATGACAATGGTGTCCCTTTAAACCATGTACGTTTTATGGAGGACATTTTTGGGGGGGGAGATTACTGATAGTGTATACCAATAGGGGCTTTATAACTAAGTTAAGAATTTGAGTTTCTTTAGGCTTTATGCTTGCCCGCCTTACAATGTACGTAATTCAGTAAAACTGCCAGAGCAAACACAACATGATGATGCTTGAAAGCACCACAACAATGAGTTAGTTGACTTGTGTATTATAGGCACGAGGTTGTGGTGGGCTTGACTTTGCTCGCTTTTGTTGTCACCGTGGGGGGAAAACTACCGCCACAAAAGATCGCCAGAAAACAAATTCCATTTGTTGGAGTTAACCTTGATATTGGGTACATCTGTCAATAAACGCGCCAAGCAACCGCAGACCGGCCCCAAACTGCAAAGGCAGAAATGTGTTTATCGATCACTTGTGAATAATTGATAAGGAGATGGAATTAGCAGACTTCATGAACGGGGACTTGGAGTGCCTAATTGTCATCAGGGACTATAGGCACTTCGGATATTTATTGTTATTCTTTACAAGATGTTTTTTTTTTAATCGGACACGTGAATTCTGAATGAATTTTTATTGGCACATTTAGATCAGCCTTTGATAGTTTGATACGATGTGAAGTGACCTTCTTTCGGGAAGCAATTTGATACCTAACGTGTTACACCACAGTGTAATTTGGAATTTCTCTTAATGCATGCAGTATTACAAGCTCATTATATGTAAAGGTTACTGGATCTTACAAAACAAGTCTTCATTGTAAATTTTTTTTGGTTTCACTTTTTTTCTGCTTGGAAATATTTCTTGCTATCATTTAAGTGAAAAAAATTCCTAAATGAATTTCTATTTCGCTTTGGAATGAATTTATGAACAATCTGAATGCATTTTCACTAGATTAACAAAACTGACTTAAAAGGACAATATTGTCATGATCAACAGGGCATGGAATCAGAGTGCTAGTTTTAGATTAACTCAGTGACTGAAAATAATACCCCACATGATAAGGTCATATTACCGTAGCTGCTGCATAAATGAGCCAGTGATTTTCAGTTACTGTGTTCATCTTAAACTAGGACACCGATTCCATGCCCTGTTGAAAGTCTGCTCTGATCGTGACGATACTGCCCCTTTAAAAGGGCAATCTCAATATCTGTGGAATCACTCCAAGGATCGCCAAGAAGAGTAAAATTTAAAAGAAACGACAAAGAATTTTTTAAAAGCCCTCAAAATATGCATAAATTTATTGACATGTTTTTCTCATGATGATGATCACAGCATACTGATTGAAACGTCCAGTTGTAACCTCCAGTTCTTTTCAGAACTGTTTACCACTCAATAGAGAATTTCACATGGTGTCACCGCAATTAGTCTTACTTATCCTCTTCACCGTGCAAAGCTACAAGTTTTACCGACATGTTTTTGAATGCATTTATTTCTAATCCACCTCTTACAGAATCGACCAACTTGATAGAGCGTGCGTTCCACTCTGGAATCATTGCTCCCGACCCCTCGTGGACAACCTTACGACACAATGGTGCTAATGCCAGATTTTTGTACAGAATTCGGGTCTTGTGCGACCCCAACTTTTACGACACGACCTGTGTCAAGTTTTGCCGGTCCCGGGACGACACATTCGGATATTACTCTTGCGACTTAAATGGGGATAAAGTGTGTCACATTGGATGGATGGGCGCAAACTGTCAGACAGGTATGTATAATAAAAGGTCTTTGAATCCCTATGTTAACACAGGCCTATTTCATCGAGCTGCTAAGCAGAAAAACTTGCTAAGCGCGGAAATATTTTGCTTAGCACAAACGGGTTACCGGCCAAAATGTCATGTGAAGTATACAGTCTGTACAATTTAGATAGTTTAATGATCCGGATCCTGTATTTGCTAGGGCTGTGTCGGGTATCCAGGTATCCAGATACCCGACCGAAACAGTCATTACCCGGTTCCATTTTTCGGTTCCAATTACCCGTAAAAGACTTTTTTTAAATTCGGACTTAACATCAGACTTAACTTAACAGAAATCTGTGACTCTTGAACAATGCACTAGTACAGACAATTATCTTTAAATTCAAGAGATTGCACTCCAATAAAGAAAAGATCGATGTAAGTATGGTATCCTCTGTATTATAAAAGTCAATTTGTTACCATTTACAGTACATGTATTTGTACACCACCGGAGGCATGTTTTCAACAAAAATGAAAACGGGTATCTGAAGTTTCCTATAAATATCATTTGCTATAAATTTTAAGTTCAGTCTCGTTTGCAAGAGGAGTACCTACACGTACTTACACGTACCTGTAGGATTTTAGGAATCACAATATAAATACATACATTTGATAATCGGTTCTCCTGAAAATAAGATACAGTTTAGCTCAAGTTGAGCATTGAAATGTAAAATTTGAATTGTACTTCATTACTCCCTACACCTTCTTCTGTTTTTGTTTGTTTTTGTTTTATATTTTTAAAGCGATTTGTAAGCAGGGATGCGATTCCATCCATGGGTATTGCAATGAGCCAGGACAATGCATGTAAGTATTATTACCCAACATTTGTAAGAATAATAATTATAAAATTATCACTTGGCTTTTTTTCTCTGTGAATTTGCACGGATACATTCTAAATTTACTTGTATGCTGTATGAAATGTATTATGTGGTCGGGGCCCTGCAACTGGAATAATCTCCCCTCTAATAAAATCTCTTGTAAGAACCAAGATTCATTTCAGTGTAATCTTAAATTATATATAATTAAACATACAATTTAATCTTTGGTTTCTTAATCTTTTTTTAATTTTTATTTACTTGTGCTAACTATATCTTAAAACCCTAACCACCCCATATCCTGCAAGATCCTCCAAGGGGCACTTTTTGGGGAAAATTCAGCACTGTTGGAAACTGGTACTTTCACCTCTTCAAATGGGGCAAAATTACTACCTGGCAAGAAGTACAGGTCATAAGCGCTGAATATGAAAGATCAACGAAAATGCATGGTGCATTTTGAAGATGAGGGCATGTTTCAGAAAGTGCACTGATGGTTTTGGAGGATTTAGGAAGGTTCCTAGCCAGAATGCCTAGGGGGTTAGGGTTTTAATTATTGAACTCAATGCATGCAATAGTGTCGATTATTGTAATTGTTGTTTTATTTCATATTCACATTATATAGGGTCTACTGTATAATTGTTTAACTGTTTTTCCCGCTGTACTTGTTATTGTTAGTCTTGTTATGTGTCAGGACATGGCTACCACAACATTCCCACTGTTATCCAAAACTGTTCAATTATTGTAAAAAAAAAAACAAAAAACATTGTTAATTATTGTTGGAACGGAAATAAATGTCATGAAATGAAATGAAATGGAATTAATGCTACCAGAAGAGAAAAAAACTTTAAAAAAAAATGATATTGATAAATTTTTATTTAATGTTTTTATTTTTATTCATGATATAACAGCTCAAAATATATATATATATATATATATATATACATACATGTGTATATATATATACACAATTTGAAAGTGTCAGGCTTGTAAAGAGAAGTTCCTGCGATTTTTGACTCCACCAATAATCATATTCCATTTTACAGAGTCGGCTGCTCTACATTGTACATGTATATGCTGATTTATACATAGGCCAGCTTGTTTTTGTTTTTTTACTCCACTCTCACAATTATTTCGAGTCCATAGCCTGGTATTAGTGTGGTTTACATTGGAGCAGTATTCAAATGAACTCTTGTCCTTACACCTGTCGTTATAGCACGGGTTGGCAATTAAATAATTGAGGATGTTCTGAACCAGTTGCATGTACAGCTGTGGTGTACTGGTTAAACATACCAGTACAGCGACCCAAGCTTTTTTTTTTTTTTTTTACATGTTGGCGTATTACATTACAATGGAAAATACTAAGGCCCAGAATTTGTTTTGTTAGGAGTGGTTTCCATATGTGGATATTGCAAACAAAATGAGGGTGGGTATGCAGGTAAATTATAAATTTTTGCCCTTATTTTTACGGGGGGGGGGGGGGGGGGGGTTATAGATTGTTTGGACCTGTGCCAATTTTGCAGTTGGTTGGGTCAGTTCCACAAAACAAACAAGCCAATATCTCGCAAAGAGTGTTTGATATTCCCGTTTACCCACTTATCACTGAAGTGTATGTAGAATTTCCAGGGAGGCAAGTGAATTTAAAAAAATTGTAGGTAAAAATTTTGATTTAAAAAATGTATTTTTTTTTTATTAGATACAAACCGACAAATGCAACACACCTGACACATTTCTGGTATAAGTACGGTAGAAGCCAAAAAGGAGCCGTTGCTTAAAATGCAAAACCTTTATTTCGGACAAACAAAAATGCCTGGAATATTTTAATTTTTTGATTATTTTTAACCGAGGATGATTTATTATTCAAAATGTTTTATCTCGCGTCCCCGCAAGAGTGTGACATCTCTTTTTGAAACGATCAAATGATCCATGATAATCTCTCAGATGAAACACACTGAAGTCTTTCTTCAAGACGTTGGGATATGTATGCTGCACGCATGTTTTTCTGACAAGCTGGGAAGAGTTCCCTCATCTTAAGCCGAGCTAAGCCCCCAATAAAAAATGAAAACTCCTCAATTTAATTCCTCTCAATTTATACCGGGCAGGTGTCGCTACGGCTGGCAGGGAGAACTATGCGACCACTGTTCACCTTATCCAGGCTGCGTCCACGGCAGTTGCAACTCGCCCTGGCAGTGTAACTGTCGGCAGGAATGGGGTGGAATCCTTTGTGACCAAGGTATGTCTTGACTACGTACTTTGGCCCAGTGTAAATTTGGGGGCCCATTTGAAATAATGCTCTCCCTTTTTTTGGTAGGATGACAACTGTTGGATTTTTGGAATGAGAATTTTTTTGGGGAATTTATGCTTACGACAGCATATTTTTGAGCTCGGTTCTGGCAATGCAAACTGCTTTTTTTTTTCTTTTTTTCTTTTTTTTGGTGAACTATCCTCTTTTCAAATTTCAATGGATGGTCCATGGATGAACAGTGGTTTTAACTCCCTTGCATCCAATAATAACTGCCTTTCATGAAGTATAATCTATTTAAAGGCATTATGCTAGTGCTTGGACGGTTAACCCACCGAAACTGCTCTAAACGTTTAGAAATTTGCTAACCTGCTAACCAAAACCAATATTCATAAAAATAAAAAAATAAAAAAATAAATAAATAAATACATTTGAAGAATTTGCCCTCCATTTTGTTGTTCTAGACTTTGTTTATTTTTTGCCGCACTGGTTATTAATTAAACAATCATTGCAGAAAGTTTGAAAATGTATACACATTGTGCCATTTGCTGACTATATCTAGTTTGTGTGGCCGTCGGTTAACCGGTTAACAGACCGTGATTAAATAGTTAGTGAAATAACCGGGAACTACCAGCACTACATTATACACTATTGGTAATATTGGCAAAACTTACTAACCCTAACCACCTCATATCCTCCAAAATCCTCCAAGGGGCACTTTTTTTTGGAAACAATTCAGCACTGTTGGAAACTGGTACTTTCATCCTCTTCAAATGGGGCAAAATTACTACCTGGCAAGAAGTACAGGCCATAAGTGCTGAATATGAAAGATCAACGAAAATGCATGGTGCATTTTGAAGATAATGTAAGGGCATGTTTCCAAAAGTGCACTGATGGATTTTGGAAGGATTCAGGAAGGTTCCTAGCCAGAATACCCCGGGGGGTTAGGGTTAATATATCCTTACTGTTCATAAAAACCAACCTGTTAATATAATGTTGTCATTATTGAGAAAATAGTTGAAAATTTCAGATTTTTCATATTCCTTCTGACACTGAATTTTGTTGTCCCTGGAGGACAACAATTCAGCCCAGATATTGTTTTAACTAATTTTAATAAAAGTGATAGGTAGCAGTCAAAAAAGATTTCAGGAGCTGCTTGATAACAATCATCAACTTTAAGTTTCATGTAAAACTGGGATCATTTACATGTATCTAATTTTGAGATTATTGTATAGTATCTTATAAGCGTAAAGTCTTGTTTGTTAACAGAAATCCATGTGTATATTGAAACTATGTTGGTTTTATATACACCTCAAAAAAAGAAAGTCCCCACCTGTATGTTTTAAAAATATTTTTAAATTTTAGAGACTTATGAGCATAGACATGATATGACGATTTAGCCTGATCATCGACACACATGTTGCAAGCAAGATTTGTGCGGATAACGTTGCGCATAAGTGCATACAACTCGGTTGATTGTGTGGGGGTACCTGTTAATTTCTCACAACTTTGCATTGTGGCTCAAAATAACGCCCCTGAACTCAAGCAAAATGGGTTATCCCTTTTGTCATCAGCTTTATTTGTCTGTTACATAATGTCTTGGAGCACTTTTAAACTAAAGACCTCATTATTGGAATGTTCATTTGCCAAGTGGTCATACAGGTGGGGACTTTCTTTTTGTGAGGTGTTTAGTATAATAATGGAGGCATTTCAAAGTGCTCTTACACCAGGTATTACAGCGCTGTACATTATTACCCCTGCTCATCGGGCTCATAAATCATTCCTGAAACCATCTCAGCTCCCTGGGGAGTATACAGCTCAATTGCTGCCATTACGGCGCATATAGGGCTAATCAAACACAACAACCAACTCTGCCCTCACAGGTACCCATTTACTCCTGGGTAGAGAGAAGCAATTATGGTAAAGTGTCTTGCTCAAGGACACAAGTACCCCGGTCGCGGTTGGGATTCGAAACCACATTCTGACAACTCAGCCATCAGAACACAAATCCGACGCACTAAACCGCTCGACCATGGCACTCCATCACTTTTTTTTCAATTTTAATAAGTCCACAATTATTTGAGAAATATTGTATCAAATTGCAGACGAGATTTATACATTTATAAACAGTCCGAGTCTGACTTTTTAAATTCTTGATGGTACTTGATTCAAACATAATGTCTTCCGACAACATTAAGCTGACCCCAAATACCAAATCCTTTGCATATTGGGTGAACAGTTGTCACATGTACATGTACGCAAGGTCTTTTTGGGCGTCCACACGTCAATATGGTCTGGTTTAGGGCTGTGTCACATAACGGTAAAACCTAAAGGAAGTGTCACCGATTCTGAACAGAATCGTGCTCTCCTTTTCTTGGGATTAATATCAAAATGCCTACAAACTGTATTTATTCAGGGGATTTACAAGTGCTGTCTTTTCTTCGTTTCAATTGTAAAGATTTCAACTATTGCGGAAGGCACCATCCTTGCCTCAATGACGGAGTGTGTACAAACAGTGGACCCAATGACTACACATGTCTGTGTCAGCCTGGGTTTAATGGAAGAGATTGTGAGGAAGGTAAGGTATGCCGGAAGGAATGGGAGTGGAATATGATGGGAGTATATATGGGAAGAGGAGGATGGGAATGGAATCTATTAAAGAAAAGGAATGGGATAGGAATAGGATGGGAGATGAAAATGACACATTTTGAAGTTAACCGCTGCCAGAATAATCATTCTTTGGGTTTAATGGGAGAGATTTAGAGGAAGTTAACCGTAACTACCCCCAAATCCTCAAAATCCTTCTCCTGGTTTTGCCTGATTTTGATGGATTCTGTATTCCACGTTATAGCCCAGCGAATAGAGCATGTAGCCTTGTGTACCAAATCCATCAAACTCCACTGGCTGCTTTTTGTTGGATTCAGTGACTGTGTATAGCCAAGCCATGGATGCTTTGCATTTGCTACTGTACCAGTCTAACAACTGGGGTACCTTTTTTACTGCATGTTGATGGATTTTGGCAGATTTGGGCTGGTTTCTAGCCAAAATGCCTAGAGGGGTTAAGGAAAATTCTTCGGAATAGGAATGGAATAGGAATGGAATAGGAATGGGATAGGAATGGGACAGGAATGGGATAGGAATAAGAGGGGAAAAAAGTAATAGGAATGGGATAAGAATATGATAAAGAAAGAGGAGTAGAACAGGTAAAAAAGGGAATTGGAATGGGATAAGATTGTGATCTAGGAATATGAATATATAATAGGAATGGGAAAGAAATATGAGAACAGGAATGTGGTAGGAATAGGAAATGAAATGAAAATAGTACATATTGTAATATTAAGTTGCTTAATTAATGAAAACATACGTCAGTGCCTTACTACGTTTACATAAAGGTACTGGGAGGAAAGAATGAGTGTGGAATATGGATTAGGCCCAAAAAAAAAGTGTCCGGTTTCTGGTCTCCGTGCGCTTTGCCTCAGGCATTTTTAATTTCTTTTTTTCTTTTGCTATGAAACGATGTCCAATTGCAGCCAAAATTCTGCCGTGCTGTGCTTTAAACGACTTTTTCACATAGGGATATGAACGTTTGCCCGATTTGTGAGGCCTCTCTTAGCCACCATACTTTGTATATGGGAAAATTGGTTTGGCAAAAAAAGAAAAGATGGCCGGGGAAAAAAAAAGCGCATCACCGCACCGATTTTGAAGCCGACCGATCACCAGAAACCGAAGACTTATTTTTTTTTTGGCCTTTGTTTATTAGTCGGATATAATACATAACATGCAAATATATGTGTATAGGTTCTGTGTCACTCACTTTACTGGTATTTAGTACAACATCAAAAGAAGCACAACCCGTTGAATCGACATCAAGATAATGTATTTTCAGTGCCATTAATTAAGGCGATTTTTGTCAATAATTTAAATTTTAATTAATGATGACGCTCTGGTGATAACATATTTATTTTTATTTTTTGCTTTTCTTTATTTTTTTTTTTTCTCCATTGATTATTAGCGGAGCATCCATGTGAGAACAAGCCATGTGGTAACAGCGGGACGTGTATGGTGATTGGTCAAGGGTTTCACTGTATGTGCGCGCAGGGGTGGAAGGGAGATACTTGTGATGAGAGTAAGCCTGAACTTAATTAGTTTTCCAAACTATTATTATTATTTGAACCAACCAAACTCCAGCAGCTGATTGTGTTGCATTTTTTTTAACCCTCCTACTATTGCTGCACTTTAGTGGGAAGTAGCTATAGTGGTCAAAACCAGTCAACTGCCCGTTTTGACTGTTGACCCAAATGTGCACATAGGGGCATTTTGGACTGGTTTTTACTGTCATTTTGACCACCCTGAACAATAACCAGACAGTGCTTTTACCAGTCAGAATCTGTTGACTCATTTTGACATGTAAATGTGCTTACTACACGTAAGGTTTGACGGTGTTCGACTTTTAAGTGCACTAGATATACCTTGGCAAGTGTATCAACATTTTGACTGATTTTGAACCTTGAAGTAGTAGGAGGGTTAATGGACTCAGTACTGTATAGTCCGTGCATGGTGTTGGATTTTGGTGGATTCAGGAATGTTCCTAGCCAAAACCGTTAGGGGGTTAGGGTTAAAGGGGGACAGTTTAACATTGGTATTAAACAAATATAATAATAATAATAATAATAATAATAAAACGTTTTTTACCTTGCATTTACTTGGTATAAATTTTGATGATGGTATCAAAAACATGGTATCAAACATCCCTTGAAATATTCTGTCAAAAGTACCACTCATTTTCCAGTATTTACGTACAGGTTTTTTGTACAGTCACGTTAAAAATATCTGACATTACAAAGTTTGCGTTGCCCATCGGCATGTTTGTCTAATTGCCTTTTTTATTTATTTATTTTATTTATTTTTAAATATATTTTTTTTAATTTTAGATATCGATGACTGTGTATCTCAACCATGCCTGAATAGCGGTGAATGCATTGATCGAGTCAACAGCTTCAGTTGCAGTTGTACGCCGCAGTGGCAGGGTCCTATATGCCAATTCGGTAAAGAAAACACACCCCCGCACAGCCCCCACACACCCCCACAGACACAACCTTGCATTGTATATGGTGTGACCCCCAGGTCCTTCTACTGTTCTTCTGTATTGTTCACTCTGTTGTTGGACTTCAAAACATGTTTTTTTTTTAACCATCTCCCATTTGAACATTCCATATAATTTAACATACTGTTTGCAGGCTGTGAAAGAAAAAAAAGAAAACCTGTGTTTGTTCACATTTAACAATTTTCAAGTGACAATTCACAAATGGAACATTTTGCCTGGGTCTTCCCTCATAATTAGGGAGCATCTCAAAAGTCCGAATGGTAGGAACGTTCTAATTGGATCGGTTGAGTGTTCCAGCGCGCGTACATGGAACGGTCCGTTGGACTGCCGGAACGTTCCATTGGAACGTTCAAAATGCTAACGCGCGTATTCACTCGTGTAGGAATGTTCCCGTAGTTCGGCACACTGTCGCGGTCCAGCAGAACGTTCTGGCGTTCCAATGGATTGCGGGCGTGTGCCCATGGGAACGTTCTTTTGCGCCTAGAACGTGCCCGCCTTTTGAGACGCTCCCTTATAGGAACCAAATCTCGCGATTTTTCTCCCAGCTCTACGGGCCCGAGTTCACTTGTTGTGGAATGATGTCTTTATCTAGGTGCATTCGTATGTAAAAAAAAAAAAATAAAAAAAAAAGATAAAGAAATATGTATACACACCAACCAAGTTTCAGCGCAGTAAGAGCTTGAAATCCCGAGAGTAATTCTAATCATTAATTCATAGTTTCAGACCTGACATATGTACACTGTACGTTGTGTGCAATAATCCCTGTCTTCCAGGACAGACTTAAAGGGACAGTATCGTCGTGATCAGAGCAGACTTTCAACAGGGCACGGAATCGGTGTCCTTGTTTAAGATGAACACAGTGACTGAAAATTACTGGCTCATTTATGCAGCAGCAACGGTAATATGATCTTATCATGTGGGGTATTATTTTCAGTTGCCGAGTTAATCTAAAACTAGCACTCCTATGCCATGCCCTGTTGGTCGCGACGATCAACCAAAAATACACATTTAGATCACCGTATTTACAAAATCAAATTCACGGGATATTAATATTTTCGTCAAAAGCTGTTCAGGTACTATTTTAAGCAGTGAAAATTATTTTGAAATTGAAGTAATTTTTACGCTGCTAATTTTGAAATACTTGTAGATGCTGACGAGTGTATGGGTAGACCGTGCATGCACGCCTTCGCTTGTAGGAACCGGATCGGTGACTACCTTTGTGACTGTCAGCCGGGATGGACCGGCAAGAACTGTGACGTCAGTAAGTTCACTGTCATTCTCATGTACACTGTACACCTTTGTCGTTCCGAGGCCTTCTTTGTCCGATTCCCTGTTTGCGAGTGCAATTTGAGCACTGACTTTCTGTACATCAAAAGGGGACACCGCCTATTCACCCCCGCGATTTGGACGTGTGAATTTGTATGGTGGGAAGATAAAATGGCTGGGCCGTCATACAGGGCTATGTACACCGACTGGCATGAACTCTCGTGCAAATGTACATAGATATTTTATCTTTTTTTTTTTCTTCTTTTTTTTTGTCAAAAATTGTTTTCAAACGGAGAGCTTTTTCAGAATGTCAGTTTGTAGATGTTTGATTTGTTTAGGAACAGGGTCCAATTTCATGGGGATGGTAAACACACAAAATTAGCTGAGCACAGACAAGTTATGCTAATAGCGAAAGTAGGCTGCCAGCCAAATCGTCACGTAATGCATATCGCCTCTGGCAGGTACTCGGCTTCATTTTTGCTCGGCAGATAAATTTGCAAAGCAATATTTTCTGCTTGGCAGTTATATGAAATTGGCTCCGGAACAGAAAAAAAAAATATGTTGTTTGCATACTTGTTATTGTTTTGAATTCTTAAAATTATTTTATCCTTTTCCTTGTATGGTGAATTGCATTTGAATTTTATTGAATTTTATTAAAATAACGCGACCCCAAGGTCGTGGAGTGTCGTGGCCGAGCGGTCTAGCTTACCGGACTCAAGTTCTGGTGTTAGCAGCAGAATGTGGGTTCGAATCCCGGCCGTGACACTTGTGTCCTTGAGCAAGACACTTAACCATAATTGCTTCTCTCCACCCAGGGGTTAAATGGGTACCTGTGAGGGCAGAGTTGGTTGATTAACCCTATATGCGCTGTAATGGCAGCAATTGAGCTGTATACTCCCCAGGGTGCTGAGATGGTTTCAGGAATGATTTATGAGCCTTATGAGTCTTATGAGCAGGGGTAATAATATAATGCGCCTTGAGCACCACTCAGTTGGTGGATACGTGCGCTATATAAGTCCACACATTATTATTATTATTATTATTAAGGTCAAATTACAAGGTCAGTACAAAAATAAGTTACAAAATATACATACAGTTGAAAAGATAGTGATGAAAGGTCAATTGCACATAAAAATGGACATGATAACATAATTCAAAACAACACAAATAAAACCAGAGCAGTCAACCCCTCCCCACCCCCCCCCCCCAAAAAAAATGATTTCTCCATTTTCTTTCTGTCTGCACAATATATTGCATTTAACTGAAGTAAAGGGTTGGATTAAGAGCTCCCTTTACCCTGCATACATCCCCTCAATAATAAACTCACTCAGGAGTTCAACTTTTGAACCCACGGAATTGTGACCCACATAACGACGCTATTCACCCAGTTTCTGAAGGGGACAATTTAGACAGCTGTGAACGGAGAAGCTGTCTGTGACATTTAATAATGAAAACCTTTCCACCGTGACGACTTTTTATGTTTTTTGTCTGCAGATGTGAATGATTGTGTGGGCCACTGCATTAATGGAGCCACTTGTCTCGTAAGCTCATTATAAATACTTATAGTCAAACGCTGTCTAAACCTTGGTCATGTGTACTTTTGAAATAAAAACAAAATGGAAGGTACAATATTGGTAAAATACCAGATTAACAAATTATTGTTTGAAATTTGGTGTAAAGTTGGTGCAAGTTTTGAATCGCCCTGAGAAATGATTTTGTCTGAAGTTCCAACAGCGGGGTTTGTTGGATTTTGATGGAATGTGTACTGTATAGCCGAGACAGGGATACTTTGCATGGGGGCCGGGTGTCCCAATTCCAGCCAAGTCCCAACAGTTGGGTGGTGAGTGTTTGTGCATGGTGTTGGATTTTGGCGGGTTCAGGAATGTTCTTAGCCAAAGCAGCTAGGGGGTTAGGGTTAATGGAGAAAACACAAATTGTAATGTCAAATTTACCCAAAAAAAGTTGACGTTAAAACATAAAAACATCCAAAACATGAAACAGTTTTTCAATGCTTTCTCAAAATGTTTGCATTTTATGGTATATTTCTTGGAAATGAGATGGTTGGAATGAAGATATGTTTTTGCATGTACCTTCCCTTAAAAGATATTTTCTCCACGTCTAATTATGCAAATTCTTTCACAAACCAGGCAATAAATAGAATTGTAATGCATATCATAAATAATATTAAAATAAAACAAATATTATTGAATTATTCATTTTTTTTTTTTTAAATGTAAATGTAGAACAGGGATGATTTTTGTGGACAGTTTGTTTTAGAATGGAATCCAGAATTTGAAAGAAGGAACTTCATCTTTAACAGCAATTATTTTTTTTTACATCTCTTTGTATATAATTCCATAAAAAAATGCTTTTAAGCGCTAGATGTTAGTAGGCCTCCCAGCGTAACCAATAAAACCTATTAAAAAAAACCTATATTTCAAAATGGGAACCTTTATTTCCCCCCCAAAAAAACCTATATTAACCTATAAAAACCTATATTTTTAATCTCCTGCAACACATTTTCAACTTCCTCATAAAATCCTCATGGCTTTGAAGGAAAATTACTTCCTAAGTATAAAGAGATGAAGCCAAAACAGTGGCCAAACTGTAACGTTCTCAGATTTTCTGCAGGACAGGGTATGGGGTAATGTTCTTTGTTGCAAAAAGTACTCAGACGCTAGGCAATTTACCAAAAACATGTTACTTAACACTGCATAATCACGGGAAATAACCTATAAAAGCCTATATTTTGGCATTTGGTAAACCTATAATTACACTGGTCAACAATTTTTTTAAAAGTTGTCTGCTTCGGAGATAAAATGTGCAGTTTATTATGGATTTTGATGTGCTGAATTCAAATATAACAATTAAAATTGCTGATTGGCTACTGTTTCCAAGATATTTAAGTTTTTACATTGTATATGGTGTACATACATGTAGCAGATTTTTAATCATGAATTGTAAACCTAGGTCTGTTCATGTGTTTATGTAGATACTGACACTGTACCATATCTTGAAAACTAGAGCCAATCAACAATTTTAAGCATCATTTCCATTCTCAGTGACCCATAATTAGTCAAGTTTGACTTCATTTGTTTCGGAAGCATTTTGGCTGTAGACCAGTGTAACCTATGTTTTGCTTTAAAAAAACCTATTTAAAAAAAAACCTATATTTGGTAGATTAGGCACTGGGAGGCCTGTATTAAGCTTACAGAGTACTAAACCCTTTATATGAACTTGATATTTTTCTTTCATCTGGTCATAAGCAGTACCACAAATTAAAATTGATAGCTGTTAAAATTTATGACCACTCTGACTATACTACCAGCAAATGTTGTCATTTCCAGAAATACAACACAGTGTACAAACAAAATGGGCAATCTTTTTATGATTCAAAATATTGGCGTTTGCATTGTGCTATAGATATGATGTATTATTTTATGATGTCACCTTCATTTGCAATTGGATATGACGCTGATGATGGTGATTGCTGATTACATGTAGAAAGAGTTACATTAGCGTGGTCATTGTTTTTAAGCTTGAACCCTCCTATGACCCTCCTAGGGTCAAAATCAGTCAAAATTTTGATATACTTGCCAAGGTAATATCCAGTGCACTTAAAAAGTCAAAACACTGTAAAACCGTATGTGTAGTAAGTAGATTTACAGGTTAAAATGTGAGTCGACCATTTTTGACTGGTAAAAGCATTGTCTGGTATTGTTCAGGGTGGTCAATATGACAGTAAAAACCAGTCAAAAATGCCCCTGTGTGCACATTTGGGTCAACAGTCAAAACAGGCAGTTGATTGGTTTTGACCACTATAGCTACTTGCCACTAAAGTTCAGCTAAAGTAGGAGGGTTAAATACTGATTTTTGTTCGTTGACTTAAAAAGTTCTGTAGACCTTTTTAGATTTCTTATTTTCTGATTCAATCAGGGATTCTGAAGTATCCGTAATTGTTATTTTATTCTATTATTCATTATTTAGATGTAAGTTTTTTTTATAGAAAGGAATCGATAAAACTCATGTATTTAGTCAATCAGAAATGATATTAATTTTTCTGTTCACCTTACTCAAAAACGCTTACAACAGTTATTTTCTTTGTGATTTGAATAATCTTTTTTAAATTTTTTGTTTTGCTTCAAAAATTATTCTCCCTTCTCTGGTATTTGGGGAATTCTTTTCTGAAAACGGAGCGTGATTTCTTTATAAGTAATCTTTAATTTAAAAAAAAAGGTTTTGTTGTGTTCTTTGTAAGTGTTGTTTATAGATTTTCAGTCAACAGGGTGCATCATTTCTCTGTTCATTTTGTTTTCTTACAGGATTTGGTGAATTCATTTTCATGCGTGTGTCTACCAGGATATACAGGCATTGAATGTGAAATCAACATTGATGAGTGTGCCAGCAATCCCTGTCACCATGGAGGGCAGTGCTCTGATGAGGTGGCTAGTTACCAGTGTACGTGTGCACCAGGATACTCGGGAAATAGCTGTCAGGTACAATATCAAATGGGGCTCCGCTGTCTGAATGTTAGATTGTTTTATTATATCATTTCAATGGTTGATATTTTATCATTGAAATCCTCCCAAATCCTCTTTGCTAAAGTGAAGGATTTTGAAGGATTGAGGTTACTTGCGACATGCTCTTTGCTTAAGTGAAGGATTTTGGAGGATTGAGGTTATTAGGCATACTTGCCTTTCCATGGTACATGTACATCCGTGTTTGTTGTAGTGATTGCAAGGTCAGTGCTTGGGTCAGTGGACACTGTTTATTGCTCCATGCATGCAGGGAGGTTCCCTGGCCATGTACATGTATCACAGATTAGAAACATGTGTGCATACATGTCATGTGCTTGCTTTACTACTGAAGGATTTTGGAGGATTCATGTTATGTGTAAGCAAATGGGCCTAGGGAGTTGGGGTTAATGAACACTGTTTAACGTGAAATAACTTTGTGTGAAGTAACCCCACATCCCTTGAAATATTACTGCTTCAGGTGCTTTTTGGTTTAGGATAAAAAAAAAAGGTCTCCGGTTTTTGGTTTCCGTGCATGTTGCCTCAGACCTGCACATTGGCATTTTTAATTTTCTTTTTTTTTTGGTGGGGGGGGGGGGCTATGAAACAATGTCCAAATGCAGCTAAAATTGCTGGATCGATTGGAATTCCGCCATGCTGTGTTTTTAAATGACTTTTTCACATACGGGTATGAACGTTTGCCCAATTTGTGAGGCCTCTCGTAGACACCATACTTTGTATATGGGAAATTTGGTCCATGCGTATACATGTATCATGTATTTCCCTGTCGGCAAAAAAAAATAAAGATTACAAAAAAAAATAATAAGTGCATCACTGCACTGATTTTGAAGTCGACCAATGACCAGAAACCGGAGACTTTTTTGGGGGGGCCTTGGAACAAATTAGTGAAATAATTTCCAAAATGAGTTTCTGTCATCCGGAGATAGGAATTCCAGGTTGGAATGAAGACGAGCAATCTTATTTGTTTATTTCATTTCATTTATTGATTTCACAGGTAGAAAAACAAATGAACACAAATTTACATTAAATTAACAGAAACAGAAACAAAGGTAGCACCCCTGTAGGATTATTTATTGGTTTATTGCATCACTTATCGCAGCCAAAAAGGTTGAATTACACAGTGATAAATACAATTTATAACAATATACAATCCAATAGTAATTAAAATATCAAATTTCAATATACAAAAATATATATCTATATATACATAACAGCAAAAGAAACGTCACCCCCTAAATTTTGATAAGTCTTTTTTTTTTTTATATATAAAAGCAACTGTGAACAATAGCCACATCAGTAAATGACTAAAGAGGTCATCTAATAGGCCAATCAAATGGTTCACTGCAGACCAGAGAACGTGTTTAGCTTATGTGTCCTCAGACGAATTTTGAGGTCAACCAAATTTGCAACATTGTGTTCGTGTTACACTCCATACTCATAATATTCTTCATTAAACAAATTATATTAATTATAAAATGAAAATAATAAACATTTTTAGGGGTGACGTTTCATTTGCTGTTATTTACGTATTTCCTTTGTCTTAAATATTAAATAAAAAACAACACTAAAACAGATGAATAGGTAAAAACACAAGCAGGGACATTAAAGGGGCAGTATCGTCATGATCAACAGGACATGGAATCGGAGTGCTTGTTTTAGATCAACTCAGTGACTGAAAATAATATCCCACATGATAAGGTCGTATTATCATTGCTGCTGCATACAGTGAGCCAGTAATTTTCAGTCAATGTGTTCATCTTAAGCTACGAATATCGATTTCCATGCCCTGTTGAAAGTCTACTCGGATCGTGACGATACTGCCCCTTTAACCAGTTCGTGTCGGGAATAAAAAAGTTTTTCTGGGCCCCTGTGCGGATTTCTTTTTCCCACACACACGTTAATGGAAGCTTCCACAGCGCGCGGCCATGTCTTCCGAGCATGTCACCGTACACGCGTGGCTCAACCCAGCATGCATACAAATATTCCGGAGTTTCCTCTGGCGTGTTTAGACGCTCTCCGATCCGTGGTGCAAAAATTTTTTTCGTGTATACACGGCCTCCGATGCGAACTGGTTAAAAAGAACTAGAAAGGACAAAAGGACTCACGAACACGAGTTTTCACTTTTCTCGGTAACAATGAAATATTAAGCTGCAACTTTCACAGGTTGGTTTTAAAACGTGTCTCTTGATTCTGATAAAGTATGGATGCATTTTCAGGTATTTCAACAACAGTGTATACTAGCTCAAACTTTATTCATAAGTTATCAACTCTGATAAATTAAATTTCCACCATATAGAATACGAAAGAAACTTTTGGTTAAATTTTTCAGATTGATGTTGACCTCTGTGACCCCAACCCATGTCGACACAATTCTCAGTGTTTCAATCTTCTAGGCGATTACTACTGTGGCTGTCCCGACGGCTACCAAGGCAAGAACTGCTCCCAGGTTAAGCAACTCTGTCACGGTCCCCAGTGCCAAGGTACGGAAGGAAACCTTCCCATTTCTTCGTGTTTCCAGAAGTTGAAAAGTTGTGTTTGTTTCAGCTGTAGGCCCAATTCTCAGTGTAGCTCTCAATACAGGGTTATTGATTGTTTGTGTCGAGTCGCATTCATCAAGTTCATCTTCTCGAAACCCACCGCAGTCGAGTCTTTGAAAATCCATGAGAATTAGGAGACATCCTGAAATACATTCAACAATCAACATTGCCAACAATCGTATCACCACATTTACTAACCATCCTTAACATGTGTACATTGTGGGTGTCAATTTCATGTTTTTCCCACCAAAAAAATACGTTGAGATTTTATCAAAAACATTCATTCAATAATTTTCAATCTTTACCTCTCCAGTTGTAGACAGCTGCACGGTAGCATTACCGGCCAGTCAGAGTGAAGGAGGTATCGCCCTGGTTCCGTCCAGCGTGTGTGGGCCTCATGGTGCGTGCCTCAGTCAAGGGGCAGACCTCTTTGCTTGTATCTGCGATGTCGGCTACACGGGAAGGTACTGCCATGAAAGTAAGTCATTTTGAATCTCTTTCAAATTTATGGTCTTCAAAAGCAATTCCTGATATTCATTTTTGTAGTGGTGGATTCAGATGGGGAGGTCATAGGGGGGAGGGGGGTATGTTTCCTACCCCCCGATTGTCATGTATATAAATTTAAAATATGGTTTCCCCATATCCCTTTTCTTTGGAAATTTGCTACCCAGGATAGCTCACAAGTTTACCCGTGAAAAAAATAAAAATAAAGGCAAATTTGAAAAGGAAGCCCTCTCGGTGAAAGACAACATATTGCTGAGTTACTTCATGATGTTTTGGGCCATGGATGTTAATTTATTTGTCAGTAAATCTAGATGAAGGGTATTTAAGGAAAAAATACAACTTACATGTAGGTAAACTGTCATTCTACTGCGGTTCACTTTGACTGAATAAAGATATATATATATATGTACAAAGTGGTCAGGGATATGATTTGTCTGGATTTTTCCGGATTTTTGGATTTTTACAAAGCGCAATGTTGTGATCCTCCAGATTTGAAAGATTTAAGCAAGAAAGGAAAGCCAAGCAAACGCTCACAACTATAGATTTCACCTCAGCGCTGTTCACAACAGCGGCCCCAATACCCCTAGCAAAATTTACGTGGATTTTTCAAAACTGCCCAGTCGCACCCCCTGAGTGGTGCATGCGGAAATTTTGATCAGCAAACACAGCTTCGTATTCATGAACTTTTGCATGCTTTTGACATAAATTATTGGGGAATAATATTGTATTTTTTTTTCTTTTTTAAATGAAATGAAAGAGTTCCAGACAGAATGATTTCGAGGGATGTTTGATACCATCTTTAACTTTAGGCCAAGCTAGTTTTTATGTCAAACTGTGATCATTAACCCTAACCACCCCCCCATATCCTGCAAAATCCTCCAAGGGGCACTTTTTGGGAAAAATTTCACACTGTTATACTTTCACCTTGTCAAATGGGGCAAAATTACTACCTGGCAAGAAGTACAGGCCATAAGTGCTGAATATGAAAGATCAACAAAAATGCATGGTGCATTTTGAAGATAAGGGCATGTTTCCAAAAGTGCACTGATGGATTTTGGAGGATTCAGGAAGGTTCCTAGCCAGAATACATAAGGGGGTTAGAGTTAAAGAAGGTTCCTAGCCAGAATCACTATAGGGGGTTAGGGTTCAGGAAGGTTCCTAGCCAGAATACCTAAGGGGTTAGGCTTAATGCTTTTTGAAATTACCAAAGGTTTACACTGCCTATAATTTGAAATGACCATACCTACTGTTTCTACTTGACATATCCCTAGGGCTCTTGCCCATTCATTGGGGACATTCTTGTACCCTAACAGCACTAATTCTTTTCTTGTTAACCCTTTGTCTCCTTTGTTTTCCACTCGCTTTTGTTTAATATTTTCCCGATGTGTATAATCCTGGCAAATTACCTCACAAATTCATATTGCGCCGTTGTCTTCTTGATTAATTCGACCACATGTCCATATTGCTATTGTCATTAGTTAATGCTAGCGTGCCAAACAAGGTCACCAAGAGACAGACACCAACAATAGAAAGAAAAAAAAACCATCTGGACGCCCACAGATGGCAACATTGGCGGATGCTTTATTAATAAACAGATGTTTATTCATTGTTACAGTCACCGCATCCATTCATGCTTAATTGCATTACCTATTGTCTGATTCGCATACAAGAGTTTGGCTTACTTATGGCCATGTCTGCCACTCATATCATGAGGTCATTTCATACAGACCCCCTTAGTCACCTTAGAGTCACTGTATTCAATATTTAATGAGTCTCTTTTCTTTGTGCGAACTCATTGACATTTCAGTATGGTCTTGTTATATATGTATACATCGCGTCAGAGTTCAAACTATCAACACAATTGATTGGAAATTCTCCTGTTTTTACATGAATTAATTGCTTTGATCATTTCTGCTCATTAATAAAAGCAGTTTCGTTTGTATTCTTTGTTTTTGACCAAATTTTTTTTCATATTTATTGTTGATGTGATCATTTGGAAAACTATCAGCAAATGCATTAAAAGTCACAAAAAAATGTATTTATTATTATTTTTTAAAACTTTATGTACTTATTTTTTATTTTTTATTTTTTTTCTCCCATTTAATTAACAAATGTTCACAGACAATAGTAGCACATTATTAGATATTATATTATATTTTATTTTATTTATATTGTTTGTCTTGAGTTGCATGTTTTAGTGTACTGTGGACGACAAAAAGACAATTATATTGGGGTATGTTTAAATTGATAAGTACAATTTACCAAAAAAATGTATATTTTTTTTCAAAGAAATTAAAAGTGACTGCCCTTCTGGGGTTTTGTCTGCAGAGCTAAAATTCACCAATTTTGTGACATTCTGAAAAAAAAGAAAAAGATATTTACAATTTATAAATTTCACTGAAAAATTCCTTCTCATTTCCCAATAACTAACTGGTCACCCTGTCTGGTATTCATCCAGAGGTATTCAACCAGATGAAAAGAAAGAAAAATCAATCAATAATTGAATACAAGTGTCTAACGCAGTCACACGAGGCCAGATAAAGTTCAAAGCGTGCGGGAGATTACAAGCCCGTACAAGCACTTACCGTAATTAATGCGGTGCTACCAGCCAGGCTAGCGCCTTGGCTTTGTTTGTTCACTGTTTTATATATTGATATGGGAACCGGTGCAGATGACGTTTTTTTTGTTTTTTGTCTAAGCCCAAGAAAGAATGGTGTGGTGTGTTTTTGTTGGTTTTTATTTTTGTTATTACAATGGAGTGTATTGTATACCTTTGGTGGTTACTCGATTACAAAATCGAAATGAGGAATATCCCCCAAATTTCCCATTTTGAGATATGGATATCAACTTAAAGAAAATTTAATGGGCTTTCTGATGATGCCAAACATTCATTTTTTGGTTCATTTTCATTCCTGTGTTAGGATGTGATAAATTGATAACACTGGTCTACAGCCAAAATGCTTCTGAAACAAATGAAGTCAAACTTGACTAATTATGGGTCTCTGAGAATGGAAATGATGCTTAAAATTGTTGATTGGCACTATAGTTTTCAAGATCTACATGTACATGTGTACACGTATGGGAATAGTGTATGATAATTCATGATTAAAAATCTGCTATGTACACCATATACATAGTACCAGGGGGCAGGGGCAGGGGCAGGGGCAGGGGGCAGGGAGAAGGGGCGGGGGCAGGGGCAGGGGCAGGGGCAGGGAGAAGGGGGCGGGAGCAGGGAGGGGCAGGGAGCAGGGAGCAGGGAGAAGGGGCGGGGGCAGGGAGAAGGGGGCAGGGAGAAGGGGCAGGGGGTAGGGTGATATTTAAGGTGAAGCCTTTGCTTTGCTTTGATAAGCAGTTGTGTTTAGACGTTATGAATCCACAATGAGTAAGGGGAAATGCCCTTTTTTTTCCCCGTCCACCATGGCTAATATGTCAAAGAAAGAATGAACTGAATAATGGCACAGTCAAATATTTTTTCACAGACGTCTCGCCAGCAAGATTGAGCATGTTCCAGTATCAGTTTGTGTCAAGGGTGCGGAGGGAGTGAGGCTGAATCTGGACAATGTGTTCAAGAGACCAATGGAATTAATGTAATTTTGGATCAAACTGAAAAAATAAAAATAAAAATAAATAATGGTATTATTTGTATGGTACTGTTTCGTCAGATATCAATGACTGCGAGAGTGAGCCATGTCAGAATGACGGTGTCTGCGTGGATGGACTGAACTCATTCCGTTGTATCTGCCCAGAAGGATGGGAAGGGTCCTTATGCCAACACAGTAAGTAGCTTATGTTGCCTTAAGCTCTCTTATGATAGCAATAAGGATCCTATTTCAATCTCTCTCTCTGTCATTATTTCGTGGAGTGTCGTGGCCGAGCGGTCTAGCTTACCGGACTCAAGTTCTGGTGTTAGCAGCAGAATGTGGGTTCGAATCCCGGCCGTGACACTTGTGTCCTTGAGCAAGACACTTAACCATAATTGCTTATAGGGGCAGAGGCAGTTGTTCTGGACTAGTTACCCCTCCCAGTCCTATTTGCACCGTGAAGAGGCTGGTTATTAACTTGTCTTGTTTCGGTGCGAATGGCTGGTTTCTTCAGTGTGGAGTCGTTGTAACAACTCAATGACTTAGTAGCCCCACCTTGGAGTGGCCATTGGCCTTGTGTGGGGCAAATTGCGTAAAAAAAAAAAAAATTTAAATTATTTTGTTTTCAGATGTGGATGACTGTGAACGCACACCCTGCCGAAACAACGCTACGTGTGTGGACATGCATGCAGACTTTGCCTGTCAGTGTCCATCGGGATGGAAAGGCAAGACTTGCAACTCACGTAAGCTAGGACTTCACTTAATATCCGGGTCTTTATGTCCAGACTGGGGCAAGTGATAGTATGAGATGAGTAAAGACTGTTTGCGGTGACACCGTGTAAAAAATTCTCTTTTTGAGTAGTAAATGGTTCTGAAAAGAACCGGTTGGTTACAACTTGGACATTTCAATTGGTATGCTCTGAGTTCCCCCTTGACGATCAGAGCATACTGCTCGAAACGTTGAGTTTTAACCAACTGGTGCTTTTCAGAAATAATTACTACTCAATTGAGAATTTTCACATGGTGTCACCGCAAACAGTCTTTAGTTATCCTTTTCACCGTGCAAAGCTACAAATCTTACTACATGGTGTCACCGCAAACAGTCGTTACTTATACTTTTCACCATGCAAAGCAACAAATCTAACTACATGGTGTCACTGCAAACAGTCTTTACTTATCCTTTTCACCGTGCAAAGCTACAAATCTTACTGCATGGTGTCACCGCAAACAGTCTTTACCTATCCTTTTCACCAGGCAAAGCTACAAATCTTACTACATGGTGTCACCGCAAACAGTCGTTACTTATCCTTTTCACCATGCAAAGCTATACAAATCTTACTACATGGTGTCACCGCAAACAGTCGTTACTTATCCTTTTCACCATGCAAAGCTACAAATCTTACTACATGGTGTCACCGCAAACAGTCGTTACTTATCCTTTTCACCATGCAAAGCTACAAATCTTACTACGTGCTGTCACCGCAAACAGTCGTTACTTATCCTTTTCACCATGCAAAGCTACAAATCTTGCTTTGGATGAGATGCTTTTCTACTCAGTTAGAACCAGTTATAGTACTGTTTCTTGCTGAAGGACACAAGCCTCTATTTTGTTTCCCCCATTATCGGCACACACAGACACAAGGGACCAATTTCATTGAGCTGCCGTGCAGAACAAAATGTATTAACCCTCCTATAGGTTTAACACTCAAAGACACTCAAAATGTTTATGTCTCTCTTAACCCATTGACTTTGTGCAGTGCACTCAGATACACTCAAAATTTGTATGTAACTCCCAACCCATTGACTTTGTGCAGTGCACTCAAGGACATGTGGCTAGGATAGGTCAAACCAAAACCACTTGACAGTACATACACAGCTCTGTGTGACTCTGTGGTTTGACCTACTAATTGGCAATGCAACCAAAAATACTCAAGTGACTGTCTGTGAGTGCCGTGCTGACTGGGCCAAATTTCAGCCTGGGCATAGGAGGGTTAATTCCTGAAATATTTGCGTAGCAGATTTTCTTGGTTACCAGCCAAACTTGCACATAAAATGAGTGTACTTTGGCTGGTAGTCGGTTTAATCTTGCATAGCAAAATTCTCTGCTTCGCAGCTCTATGAATTGACCCCAGAACGTAAGGCCGATATTTATTTTTTATTTTTTCCTCTCTCCTTCTAAAACGTATGATAAAGGTATTGAGAATTTTGGAAGACTACCAACAAGTAGGCCAGATCACTCGTTTGGTAGATTGCCAGTATATTAATCCCGGGGGTCCAGCTTCAGTCAATTTGTCTTTAGTTAAACTCCAACAATTGATTTATGTTCCCGTATTCATTTTGCAAGCCCTGGTAGATTTTTTTTTTTTTTTTTTGGGGGGGGATGAAAAGCTTAAACCTTACAGTGACTCGACAAACGACTGACAATTTTGCGTAATCTTGTTTTCCCGATAACAGGTGACAACCAGTGCGAGGTTAACACGTGCCTGAATGGTGGAACGTGCTATGACCTAGGTCATTCCTTCACCTGTGTCTGCACCTCGGGATGGGAGGGAAACTCATGCCAGTTGTGTAAGTTTACCACTTGGGTTTTATGTTGGTTCTGTCATATTCCTTAAATCACTATTTTTTGGGTTCTTTCAAGAAACAGATGAAGTTGAGAAAAGTAAGTACAAGGATGCACTTTTTTTAAAATAAAAAAATAAAAATTATTATCAGTAAGTTTATACTGGCTGCATTGAAACAAATTTTCCCCAATTTAGTTGGTGTTTTTAAGTTAAGGCACTACATCCCAAATCTTTAATCTAAGTAAAGACTGTTTGCAGTGACACCATGTGAAAAAAAAATCTCTTTGAGTAGTAATTAGTTCTGAAAAGAACTGGTGGTTACAACTCAACATTTCGATCAGTATGCTCTGATCGTCTTCATGAGAATGTCTTCAGGAGATTGTGTTCCAAAAGAGAATTTGTTCACATGGTGTCACCGCAAACAGTCTTTACTTATCCTTTTCACCATGCAAAGCTACAAATCTAACTACATGGTGTCACCGCAAACAGTCTTTACTTATCCTTTTCACCATGCAAAGCTACAAATCTAACTACATGGTGTCACCGCAAACAGTCTTTACTTATCCTTTTCACCATGCAAAGCTACAAATTTTACTACATGGTGTCACCGCAAACAGTCTTTACTTATCCTTTTCAGCATGCAAAGCTACAAATCTAACTACATGGTGTCACCGCAAACAGTCTTTACTTATCCTTTTCAGCATGCAAAGCTACAAATCTAACTACATGGTGTCACTGCAAACAGTCTTTACATATCCTTTTCACCGTGCAAAGTAACAAATCTTACTACATGGTGTCACCGCAAACAGTCTTTACTTATCATTTTCACCATGCAAAGCTACAAATCCTACTTATCTCATCAATCTGTTATTTAAAAAAACAAAAACAATAGTTGATGTTATGTGAAGATCAAAGTACCTGTATATAATGCAAAAACTCTGTATATAAACATGTAGACCGTTTGCTAGCTATGAATTCGCCATGGTTTTTCCATCAAGGACACTTCCAGCGTAAACATGTAACATTGTCATTATCCCAGCCACTACAATATTAGTTGGATGTCTAAAAGACCGATGTTTCTGTAACCTTCCCCGTAGCATTCCTCACAATGATATGCCAGATCATTCTATCCAGTGTCTTGTTTACTCCTGACTGGTCACAATATTTAGGGCTTGCCGCCCACACATCCTCCTGGGAAAAAAAGATACTACCTTCTGTGTGGTTCCTCCCCGGCTATTCATGGCCCATTGTGGGAAGGTGCGAGGCTTAAATCCAAACAGTTAACAGTGAGCCCACTCAAAGAGGATTAAAGAGGATTAGATATATGCAGATCAATATAGATTGAAAAACAAAAGGATAATCTATTAAGCCCCTAGGACTGCAAGGGTCAAAATCAGTCAAAATGTTGATATACTTGCCAAGGTATATGTAGTGCATTGAAGTCAAACACTGTCAAACCTTACATGTACATGTAAGTAAGTACATTTACAGGTCAAAATGAGTCGACTATTTTTGACTGGTAAAAAGCATAGTCTTGTATTGTTGAGGGTGGTCAATATGACAGTAAAAACCAGTCAAGAATGCCCCTGTGTGCACATTTGGGTCAACAGTCAAAACAGGCAGTTGACTGGTTTTGACCTCTATAGCCACTTGCCACTAAAGTGCAGCTATTAAATATAAACAGCTTAAGGAGCAGAGTTGATTGGTGTTAAGGACATGATCAGGTTTATGTGAATAGAACCCATGCTTTTAAGGGTTTACAATTCAACAACTATCGGGGGAAACTTTGTAAGCACTTCGATAGATTTGTTCCTTCCTCCATGGTCCAAGGACATTTACTGCTTGTGCTGTATATAAGATGATTAGGGAATGGGGTCCAACATTGAAATATCCGACTCCTACAAATAAATATGTATATGGAGGAAAATATATGACGAAGTACCGAATAACTGGCAAGGGAGAGTAAAAGATGACAGTGAGTCTCTGAACCCGTCACAAAAATTCAAATCGCAATTTCAAAACTTGAGATGTTGTTATACCTGCTCATTAAGATATTGCACCTTGTATGTTACGTTATCCAAACTGTCATGTTCCCTTTTAGTTGTTATGCTTTTATCATTTGCATGTTTCTATAGCAACCAGTAACCAGTGTGTGGCCAACCGGTGTCATAACGGAGCTACGTGCATCCCTAGTGGGGATTCCTTCATTTGCGTCTGCCGAGATGGATTTGAGGGACGGCTGTGCGAACAAAGTGAGTCAAAGTGATTCAGACATGTCAGTGATTGTCTCCATAGCACATTACCTCAGGTTTTTTAAATTCAGACATGTCAATAATTGTCTCTATAGCACACTACCTCGTTTTTTTTTATTCAGACATGTCAGTGATTGTCTCCATAGCACATTACCTCAGTTTTTTTGATTCAGACATGCAATAATTGTCTCCATATCACACTACCTCAGATTGTTTTATTCAGACATGTCAGCGATTGTCTCCATAGCACACTACCTCAGGTTTTTTGATTCAGACATGTCAGTGATTGTCTCCATTGCACACTACCTCAGGTTTTTTGATTTAGACATGTCAGTGATTGTCTCCATAGCACGCTACCTCAGGTTTTTTGATTCAGACATGTCAGTGATTGTCTCCATTGCACACTACCTCAGGTTTTTTTATTTAGACATGTCAATGATTGTCTCCATAGCACGCTACCTTAGGTTTTTTGGTTCAGACATGTCAGTGATTGTCTCCATAGCACACTACCTCAGTTTTTTTTTATTCAGACATGTCAGTGATTGTCTCCATAGCACACTACCTCAGTTTTTTTTTATTTAGACATGTCAGTGATTGTCTCATAGCACACTACCTCAGGTTTTTTGATTCAGACATGTCAGTGATTGTCTCCATAGCACACTACCTCAGGTTTTTTGATTCAGACATGTCAGTGATTGTCTCCATAGCACACTACCTCAGGTTTTTTGATTCAGACATGTCAGTGATTGTCTCCATAGCACACTACCTCAGGTTTTTTGATTCAGACATGTCAGTGATTGTCTCCATAGCACACTACCTCAGGTTTTTTTATTCAGACATGTCAGTGATTGTCTCCATAGCACACTACCTCAGGTTTTTTGATTCAGACATGTCAGTGATTGTCTCCATAGCACACTACCTCAGGTTTTTTGATTCAGACATGTCAGTGATTGTCTCCATAGCACACTACCTCAGGTTTTTTGATTTAGACATGTCAGTGATTGTCTCCATAGCACGCTACCTCAGTTTTTTTTTTTATTCAGACATGTCAGTGATTGTCTCCATTGCACACTACCTCAGGTTTTTTTTTATTCAGACATGTCAGTGATTGTCTCATAGCACACTACCTCAGGTTTTTTGATTCAGACATGCAATAATTGTCTCCATAGCACACTACCTCAGGTTTTTTGATTCAGACATGTCAGTGATTGTCTCCATAGCACACTACCTCAGTTTTTTTTATTCAGACATGTCAGTGATTGTCTCCATAGCACAATACCTCGGTTTTTTTTTATTCAGACATGTCAGTGATTGTCTCCATAGCACAATACCTCAGGTTTTTTGATTCAGACATGTCAGTGATTGTCTCCATAGCACACTACCTCAGGTATTTTGATTCAGACATGCAATAATTGTCTCCATAGCACACTACCTCAGGTATTTTGATTCAGACATGCAATAATTGTCTCCATAGCACACTACCTCAGGTTTTTTGATTCAGACATGTCAGTGATTGTCTCCATTGCACAATACCTCAGGTTTTTTGATTCAGACATGCAATAATTGTCTCCATAGCACACTACCTCAGGTTTTTTGATTTAGACATGTCAGTGATTGTCTCCATAGCACGCTACCTCAGTTTTTTTTTTATTCAGACATGTCAGTGATTGTCTCCATTGCACACTACCTCAGGTTTTTTTTTATTCAGACATGTCAGTGATTGTCTCATAGCACACTACCTCAGGTTTTTTGATTCAGACATGCAATAATTGTCTCCATAGCACACTACCTCAGGTTTTTTGATTCAGACATGTCAGTGATTGTCTCCATAGCACACTACCTCAGTTTTTTTTTATTCAGACATGTCAGTGATTGTCTCCATAGCACAATACCTCGGTTTTATTTTATTCAGACATGTCAGTGATTGTCTCCATAGCACAATACCTCAGGTTTTTTGATTCAGACATGTCAGTGATTGTCTCCATAGCACACTACCTCAGGTATTTTGATTCAGACATGCAATAATTGTCTCCATAGCACACTACCTCAGGTATTTTGATTCAGACATGCAATAATTGTCTCCATAGCACACTACCTCAGGTTTTTTGATTCAGACATGTCAGTGATTGTCTCCATTGCACAATACCTCAGGTTTTTTGATTCAGACATGCAATAATTGTCTCCATAGCACACTACCTCAGGTATTTTGATTCAGACATGCAATAATTGTCTCCATAGCACACTACCTCAGGTTTTTTGATTCAGACATGTCAGTGATTGTCTCCATTGCACAATACCTCAGGTTTTTTGATTCAGACATGCAATAATTGTCTCCATAGCACACTACCTCAGGTTTTTTGATTTAGACATGTCAGTGATTGTCTCCATAGCACGCTACCTCAGTTTTTTTTATATTCAGACATGTCAGTGATTGTCTCCATTGCACACTACCTCAGGTTTTTTTTTATTCAGACATGTCAGTGATTGTCTCATAGCACACTACCTCAGGTTTTTTGATTCAGACATGCAATAATTGTCTCCATAGCACACTACCTCAGGTTTTTTGATTCAGACATGTCAGTGATTGTCTCCATAGCACACTACCTCAGTTTTTTTTTATTCAGACATGTCAGTGATTGTCTCCATAGCACAATACCTCGGTTTTATTTTATTCAGACATGTCAGTGATTGTCTCCATAGCACAATACCTCAGGTTTTTTGATTCAGACATGTCAGTGATTGTCTCCATAGCACACTACCTCAGGTATTTTGATTCAGACATGCAATAATTGTCTCCATAGCACACTACCTCAGGTATTTTGATTCAGACATGCAATAATTGTCTCCATAGCACACTACCTCAGGTTTTTTGATTCAGACATGTCGGTGATTGTCTCCATAGCACACTACCTCAGGTTTTTTAATTCAGACATGTCAGTGATTGTCTCCATTGCACACTACCTCAGGTTTTTGTTTAATTTTTTAATTTGTTTTCAAGGATCAAATGAACAAGTTTCAGTATCATAGTGGTGCTTAGGAGGAAAAAATTGTTACAGATCACATTGAAAACAATTGGGTGGCTAGATGGATAAATTTGTGTTTTTTTTGTCAAGAATATTTAAGTAAGACTTACAGATTGTTTGCGGTGACATCATGTAGAAATTCTCTATTGAGTGGTAAATAGTTCTGAAAAAGACCGGTTGGTTACTCGATCAGTATACTTTGATCATTTTCAGGAGAAAGATTTTTGATTTACTGTTTTTTTTCTTGTTATTTTTTGTTTCTTCTTTTTCCCAAAGTATGTCAACAAGTATGATTGCCAAATAATTGGGATGCGGGATGGTTTCAGTTTTTATTATATATTTTTTTATATTATTTAACTTTGTAATAAAATTCTTTTGGGTTTGCTCCATCCACTACGCAGGGGTTGGTAACTGAAAACACCCTTTTTTCCCCCCCCGTATTGTTGGTTTTAACTGTGTTTGACATCAATACCCCCTTTCATGCTTTTGTCGGGGATGTGTGTCTCTTAAATATTATTATTACATGTTAATATTTTCTTTGCAGACACTGATGATTGTAGCCTAAACCCGTGCTATAATGGCGGCCAGTGTGTCGATGGCATCAACTGGTTTCTATGTCAGTGTGCAGATGGATTCACAGGGCCAGATTGTCGTATCAGTAAGTACTCAATTGAATTCATGGGAACTTCATTGGAATTCCCCGCTTACCGCCATCATTTTCTTCTTACAGGGTAAGCGCAGATTATCTGTACTATCTATGTGAGTGACAAATCCTTAGGTTAACCCTCCTACACATGGAGGCCACTCCGATCCACTAAATTCTGTTCTTTAGCAACCTTCAGTACATCCATGTACAAGCCTGCTGTCCTTTCCAAGTAATCTTACAAAATTAACTGTGTGCCACCCAAGGCCACTGTAAATGTTTGAACATATTAGTATGGCCTGCAATGTATCGATGGGAGACCACCTTACCCTGTAATCTCAGTGGTGTGACAGTGCACAGAAGGGTAACCATAGGAGGCCACTGGCAACAGCTAATGGCTTGGAGTGGCCTGAATGGGTTGTTTCAAAAATTACACTGATTATATTATGTATGAGCACAAGCAGAAATTCCTTGTTAACCTCGAAATATGCTTATTCCTTGAAATACGCTTATTTTAAGCACATCATTTTCTGCTTAAAGATATATCACACGTGTTTGTCTCAAGAGACCCAAAAAACTAGAATTTTAAAAAGATAATATCATTATTAAACAAAACAAAAAAAAGTGTGAAATTTGGATGTCGGAAACGCGCTTGATTCTGATTGACAGCCGTGTTGGCCAATCAGGAAGACTGCACACCCCCTCGTGCAAGCTGAGGATTGAAACATATTTGCTTTTTTTTCTCTGTGAAAGCTGAAACTTTCACAGGTTGTTTTCTGTACATTTCACCTAATTCTGATATTTTTTTTGATGTTTTTACGGATATGTTACGTATAATTCATTTTGCATTGACCTCAAGATTTGGAAGTGTTGGTCCTCATACTCATTTAAGATGTTTGTCCTTGAGTGATGAGCAGACCGTCAAGATTCTGTTTTTCCTGTGCAGACATTATGGCCCAACTTAATACAGGATTCTGTGCTTGGCACCGTTTTGTGCTGACAGGGCTAGTACAGAATTTCTTTGCTTGTTACATAAGTGGCGAATCCTTAGTAACGCGAAGGACACAAACATATGGGCCCAGGCCTTGGGATATGGTTAAGTTTTGTGCTTACAGGGCTAGTACAGAATTTCTTTGCTTGTTACATAAGTGGCAAATCCTTAGTAACGTGAAGAACACACACATATGGGCATAAACATATACTCTTTGATAAGCCTCGGGATATGGTTAAATTAGGTTCAACATTTTGTGCTATAGTAAGTACTGATTTTGAAATCGGGCCAGAGCTCAATTTCATAGAGCTGCCAAGCAGAGAATTTTGCTAAGCAAATGTTGTTGCTAAGCGATATAAAACAGAATACCAGCCAAAATGCGTACATTTTGTATGAAAGTTTGGCTGGTAACCTAAGAAATCCGCTAAGCAATTTTTTTTTTTTTGGTAAGCAATTTTATCTGGTAAGCAATTTTATCTGCTATGCAGCTCTGTGAAATCGGCCCTGGCTGGTTGTGGGCTTTCAAGACATTATTTACTAGCAAGCCTTCAAATCCCAGCTTTGGGATTTGTCGTGATTAAATGCTTTGTCTTCTCTTTACAGATCTGAATGAGTGTGCCTCCAATCCCTGTGCCTATGGCAGTACCTGCGTGGATGGCATAGGGTCCTTCACATGTGTGTGTCCGCCAGGGCGTAGAGGTCAAACGTGCTCCACAGGTAAATTGAAGGTTTCACTCTGTCCCGTCCATGCAACCATTGTCGTATCACGATTCCTCGTATCATCAGAATGGATACATACATGTACCTGTACAGCAATTTTGAATGCATTTCAACTATTTTTCTCATTCACGACACTACTGTATAGGCTTTAAGTTTTACAGGTTGGTTGTTTAAAGGGAAGGTATAACAAAATAATTCATTAACCCTAAACCCCCCCGAGGTATTCTGGCCAGGAACCTTCCTGAATCCTCCAAAATCCATCAGCGCCCTTTTGGGAACATGGCCTAATCTTTAAAATGCACCGTGCATTTTCGTTGATCTTTCATATTCAGCACTTATGGCCTGTACTTCTTGCCAGGTAGTAATTTTGTCCCATTTGAAGAGGTGAAAGTACCAGTTTCCAACAGTGCTGAATTTTATCCAAAAAGTGCCCCTTGGAGGATTTTGCAGGATATGGGGTGGTTAGGGTTATTGCTCTTAGGCCCCCAAAAAGTCTCCGGTTTCTGGTCATCGGTCGGCTTCAAAACCGGTGCGGTGACATGCTTTTTTTTTTTCTTTGGCTTTTTATTTTTTTTTGCCAACAGGGAAATATGTGATACATTGTATACGTGGGGACCAAATTTCCCATATACAAAGTATGGTGGCTAAGAGAGGCCTCACAAATCGGGCAAACATTCATACCCCTCTGTGAAAAAAAGTTGTTTAAAGCACAGCACGGCAGAATTCCAATCGATCCAGCAATTTTGGCTGCAATTGGACATCGTTTCATAGCAACAAAAAAAGAAAATTAAAAATGCCGACACGCTGGTCTGAGACGACGCACGCGGAGATCAGAAACCTGAGATTACCGATGGTGTACCTTACTTTAATTAAAGTATACACATTTCTAAATTCCAGTTTGAATGCATTTCAACATTTTCCTCGTTCATGACACAATGTAATAAGCTTCTTTGTTGATTCATAGAGAGTTCACATACTCGTCATAACCAATGTTGTACCTTCCCTTCAAGTTTTTCTTTGGATATCTGAAACTGAATAGAAAAGTTATTACCGGTACAAAAGAAAATTCACCGGTTGCACGGTAAGGGTCGTAAAGTTAACTAAAAGTAACATAAAAAAACATAAAAAAATTGACAAATTAAATTCTTTTTTATAGTTAATCCCAGTATTTCTGTCAAGTTCGGGTCCAACTTTAACTAAACAAATTCCCCCCTCTTTTTCCAGTGATCGGTGTGGTACCAACCTGCATTGTCGACAGGAGAGTCTACAGTCAAGGTGAATCATGGAAGGATGACTGTAACACGTGTCACTGTGAGCAAGGATCAGTGGAGTGTAGCAAGGTCAGTAAGGTCAACGGTTCTTGTAGGGCCCATGGAGCAATCGTTAAACTATTGAAAGACGATTCAACGGTCGAACGATTGAGAGGATAGTTTTTCAAAGCTTGGATACGCCCAGCCCTAAGTGGCCCTCCTGGGTCAGACAAAAGAGCTATCAAGGGATTAGTGCCATGGTCGAGCGGTTTAGTGTATCGGATTTGTGTTCTGATGGCTGAGGAGTCAGAATGTGGGTTCGAATCCCAACCGCGACCATGGTGCTTGTGTCCTTGAGCAAGACACTTTACCATAATTGCTTCTCTCCACCCAGAGGTAAATGGGTACCTGTGAGGGCAGAGTTGGTTGTTGTGTTTGATTAGCCCTATATGCGCTGTAATGGCAGCAATTGAGCTGTATACTCCCCAGGGAGCTGAGATGGTTTCAGGAATGATTTATGAGCCTGATGAGCAGGGGTAATAATATAATGCGCCTTGAGCACCAGTTTGGTGGATACGTGCGCCATATAAGTCCACATTATTATTATTATTATTATTATTATTGGGTAGGGAGGATTAGTGAAGGATTAGCAGTGCCATTGATGTTCTAGACTACAGTAGCTATTTTGTAGGTATAAGGACTGTCAATTGTCACTTCTTTTGTCTGCTTCCAGAAACTGTTCCATGCAGAACCATTGCTTTCAAATCATGCTTTGGGCCAACAGTTTACCGATTGCTCAATGGGCCGGAACAGCTCCCCCTATTAATCTCAGTCATGGATATCTCAATAGTCCTAATATAAACTTGACCTCTGATAACGCTATGGTATTAGTTACTGTGTTATCAGGGAAATTTGAAAGATAACTGTTAGGAAAACATCAATTCTCTTACATGTAAATAGTAATTGATTTAATTTTGCCCTACACCGACGTATGTACATAGCACTGTACACTCGGTGCTTTCCGAGTGTCTGTGAAAAAACTACACAGGCGACTCGGGCAGTATTCGAACCCACAACCTCCTGCTTACTAGTGCAGACGTCTTAACCTCTCGACCACCGAGCTTGCCCGATGACAATTGGCCGGCTAGAATCCCATATAGCAGCGGGTTCCGTGATATATATAGGTTGGTGAAATTTGAGCACTGAGTATACAGTGCTATACACACGTTGGTGTAGGGCAAAATTAAATCAATTGTTTATCTCCCGACGCAAAAATTTCACCAACCTATATGTAAATAGTAGTTAGTGCCCTTACTTTTCAAACCTCGCAGGATCTTTATCAAAGCTTACTTTGCTCCAGGGTGACCACGCTGGTCCTAAAAATTCAAAGATTTCATGACCATTGAATTCCATAACTACTTGATCCAAGAAGAACACAGATTTGGATGATAGGGTTTCTCTACATGGACAATGTTTTCAATTTAATTGAAATTGTCACATCTTCGTGCCCAGGGGAGAAAGGAAGAACAGAGTAAGCTTGTCTTCTCAACTGCAGTCTGTTAACCTCTAGGTCATCTAACTTCATTCCAATTACTTATTGAAAAAAAAAAAAAACAGGTTTGGTGTGGGCCACAGAGATGCACAGAGATGGCCGACAATGACACGACCAGCCAGCTGACATGTGCCCAAGACCAGGTCTGTGATTTCCTCGCAGAGAGCAACTGCTTGACCCCTCCCTGCCAGCCGTGGGGGCTGTGTGTGGCGGGTAACGAAGGGGCGATGGGTGCCGGCGTCCCGAGCGATGGCCAGGGCAGAATCTGCAGGGTGGACAGAGGTGGCGAGAGCAGGAGCTGTGCTGGGTTCACACTCACGTTCCAGACGTCCAAACTCCCTACTGTAAGTCACGGTGTTAGCCGTACATAATCCGTCATTGTCCGGTGCTATAATAATAATAATAATAATGTTCCATTCTTATATAGCGCATTTCACATAATGTCCCAATGCGCTTTACATTATTACCCCTGGTCACTGGGCCAATATCATTCCTATAATCTTTCTCAGCTCCCTGGGGAGTATACAGCCAATGTGCAACTTTTTGGCGCTACAGGGCTAATCAAACACAATAACCATCTCTACCCTCACAGGTACCCATTTATACACCTGGGTGAAGGAAGCAATTACAGTAAAGTGTCTTGCTCAAGGACACAAGTACCACGGTCGCCGCCAGGTTTCGAACCCACATTCTGACGACACAGCTAGCCATCAGAACTTGAGTCCAATGCACTTAACCGCTCGGCCACGGCCATGGCACTCCATGAAGAATCAATAGTTTGAAAGGCTTTTGGGATATGAGCCTCATTTTTGAGTCCCATAGACTTGTGTAAAACCAAGATGGCCGCTCTGCAATAAAGAAGAAATGACTAGGAACTTGTCTACTATTAATAGTTAAAGGGGGCAATATCGTCACGATCAGAGCAGACTTTCAACAGGGCATGGAATCGGTGTCCTAGATTAAGATGAACACAGTGACCGACAATTACTGGTTCATTTATGCAGCAGCAACGGTAATATGTGACCCGCTCTGGTAAAACCCAAAACCTCTCGGCATTTACCATCATGTGTAACGGCCATGAAAAGGTCCAAAACCTTTTACCAGTTTGAGATTTTCATGTCACCATATAGAGCATTTTCTCTAGATTTTGATGGAAAAAGAAAAATCCTGAAATGTTGTTGGGAACATTGTTAATTTTCACAATAAATTTGGGGAGGTCACTCCAAAAAGTTAGATCCAAGTTTAGGGTTTTGCCAGAGCTAGTCACAAATGAGCCTATCATGTGGGGGTATTTATCTAAAACTAGCACTCTGTTTCCATGCCCTGTTGATCCTGACGATATTGTCCCTTTTAACCCTTTCCATAGGAAACGCACATGCATTTGTTGGTACTTAAAACCAAGCATTTTGTTCTCGTTTAGGGAGTGTCCGTGGAGCACATATGTCGCAACTTGAGGCAAGTCGCTGGACTACAGAAGCAAGTGAGACGCCACGCTGTGAGTTTGACGTGTAGTGCTGGCACTACGATAGACACTGCCGGGAACTATGACGTATATGTCTCACTGGTATGCACTCATCACATAAACACCCCAACAAACACCCCAACAAACACCCCAACAAACAAACAATCAAACACACGCTTTGTTTACTCTTTGAATGTCAGCATGTGGTGTGTAAAGAAGACCAAGTGTTTCATGTTCATAATTGTGACATAATTCCAACATAAACCATGCCAACTACGCACGTGCTGGCTCCAACGATCATCAGAAGCCCATTGGAAATGCATCCTTTTTTTTTTTTTTGAGGATTTAGCAAGAACTTAGAAAGCTTGGGTCTTGCCTTTTTAACATATATATATATATGTGTTGTAAAGACTCCAGTTCTTATAAACAAAGTAAACTTCTGCCTCAAGAATCGCTTTTGAATTAAAAAATCAATGAATTTGGGTTAAATTACACACAACGAAAATGCCAACTTTGGAACCGGAAGTAGTGAAAATAGTGCTCGTACCTACCAGTGCGCGCGCATATTAAGTATCGACTTATCAACAGGATGGCTAAGATTAAATCAAGTCTTAGAATTATATTATATTTAGCCAAGTTTCCTTAAAAGACATCAGCCACTACTAAGTGACTAGATTTTATTTTAAAACCACTGTACACTGTTGGTATTCTCAAGAAAAGCATTAACAATCACAGATTGACATGAAACTTAGCTTGGTGTAACAGTAAAGGGAACCAAAAATCCCTTGAAATATTACTGTCTGAGGTGCTATCATTTGAGTACAATTAATACAAAATAAAAAATATAAATAAAAATGAATTTAATTTCTAGAAATGACAATTGTCCTTTTGGAATGAATTTAAAAAAATCTAAATGCTTTGAAATAAGCAGAAATGTTCACACGTTGATTTTTATAATTGTTTTATACTTTGATTCTAATAAAATGTAGATTCATTTACAAAAATTCCCCCCCCCCAAAAAAAAAAATGTATACTAGCTATTTGTATCACAAATAAAATAAAACAAAACATTTTTTTTTTTTTTTTGGCAGTTTTTGGAGGGAACAGGAAGCAGTGCCTTAGCAGAGGAGATCACAGACGCCCTTCTGGATTACTTAAGAAAGCCCTCCTCCAGTAACTCGATCACTGTGGCCATTACAACGGTGAACAGACACACAAAAGTCTCTCTGCAGGAGCCAGGAAAACGAGGTGAGTATCTAGGCAGACGTCATGCATGCAACACTTCTGTGGATCTATGGATTTCTGCATTTAACTCCCCCCCCCAAAAAAAATAAATAAATAAATAATTAAAAAAAAAAATTAAGTCATTTATTATTCATTTGTTTTAATGGTTTCTCTAAAAACATGCTCAGAATGCACCACATAACATCTAGAATAAAAAGGTTTCCGGGGCCCTCTTGCCCTTACAGTCCGACTCAGAATATTTTCCTTCTTTTTATTAATTGTCGAGTTGCTGGCTTGAGACTTGGTGCATGCTGGAAGCTGCATATTTATCAAAACTGTTCTTGTTGAGCAGATCAGAGATTTCAAAGTAAATCAAATGCCTTATCAACGGGCCCTTGTCTTATATCTGTTAGAAGAATGGGAAAGGAGACCTCCACAGGGACCAAGCTGTGTCCCTTGCTTCCTGTTGTTGAACAGCTGTGCTGCCCTTACCGATTCAGTGTCTGAAACTGATCCACAGAGTTGTGTAAGAGTCTGTAATCCACTTTTTAGGCACTTTTTTTTGGTTTGTGAACCATGATCACTGTTCTCTGTTCAGTAAATGTTAAGACTTTTTTTTTCTTTTTTTTTTCAGGTGACGGAGTGATGTGGCTTCTAGGCTGTCTGTGTGGTGTGGTTCTGGTGGTCCTACTCGGGGGGTTCATCCTCTGGGCTCGCTTCCACTACATCACAAAGTCTGACGAAGAGCAACCGCCACCGCCACCGCCACCGCTGCCGCCCAGGACGACTGCATTAAACCAACCCACCTCAGGAAATGCACAAGACTTGCCGACCAACCTGAGAGTGGTCACGAACTCTGACAGGAGAGACAATCGAGCCAGGGCTCGAGCCGCCCTCCACAAAGGAGACGACCAACTCAGCGTTGCGCTAGACAAGCAGGATGTCGACGGCGGTGCAGACCGCCCCCCGCAGTGGGCGCCTAGGGATAACGCTGACCCCATCCTGATGAACATCTATAAAGCCGAGACACAAGAAGCCCAGAAGAACAGACTGGAGATGCACGAAAGGACTAGCAAGAATGCCTCGCATGTCGCGTTGACAGTGTGCTAGTCCCTTGGTGGTTGGGCTGACGGAATGACCCAACGCCAAGAGGAACAGTCAACAGATGCTGGCCCGTGGTAATCTACTGCCGACACTCTACCAGTATACATGCTTGTTGTCTGTGCTCCCAGTGTGTTATTCAGAGTTTCTGATGTTACTTTTTGGCTGATCGAGGGGACCAGTCCACAGATCCACAGATACTCGCATGTGTTGACCTATGCCACGACCCATTCATTTCCCCGCAAGCTCTTCTGCCCCAGTGTTCATACAGTCGGCCTCTCAATGTTTGGTTTTGCCCACTATGCCTTGAAATCGGCAGCTTTTGCCGACAAGGTCAGTAGCTTGTAAATGGCAAAGTACACATCGTGCATCACAGGACTCTCACACGACTACACAGGTCTGCGCAGGTCTGGGAAGACTACAAGCTGTAAATTAATGTACATTGTACAATGGAGTGTTATATTCAGATTATATATATGATGTAAGCTAAGGTTGTTTATACTATATATTAATTTATCATGACAAATATCAATTGTTTTATTTCTCATTTTATCTTATGTATTATTTAAAAAAAACCTCAGTGATTTTTGAACCGCAGACTTAAGTTTTATTATTGTTTTTTGTTTTTTTAACAAGAAGGGCCACAACAGACCAATTGTTTTTTAGATTTAAGTGTTCAACTTTTAATGCGCTTGATTTTATTGTAGTTTTTTTTTTCCATGTAACAAAAATGTAAATGCATATTTGCCCTACACACGTTGGTGTACTGCGAAATTTAATCAGTTGCATATTTGCATTTTAAGAGATCAGAAGCTGTTCGTGGAAATTCAGACATTTTTATTTATTTATTTTTTTTTTTTTTGGTCGGTTTATCAACGATGTTTAAAATTTGATAAAGTAGACAGATTCTTCTTACCACATCTTTGGTATCTCAGTTAGATCAGGAAGATCTACTATTTATTTTGATCATGTTTTTGTATTATGTAAATCCCCATTAAAAAAAAAAAAATGAATCAAAGTTGTATTTTTTTATAGCAAAAAAAAATTAGAATAATTATAGGAAGAATTGATACAATCATTGACATATAGACATTTTTTGAATGTTTGTTAGATTTTTAAATAATAGAAAAAAAAATCTGAATTTGTACAATGCAGCAATATTTGATAAGATAAGATTGCCACTGTAAGGCTCTGACAATACCCGGAAGACAATTCCTATTATTTTGTATAAGCAAATATTCCCCTTTTTCTATACAAATATTTTCACAATATTTTCTCATATTAATAAATATAAATAAATTAAATATTTTCATAAGTCCCACAACAGACCCTGTAGACTTCTCTTCTGTATATTAAGTGGTCAAAATTAGACTGAACAATTGTGGTTTTTTTTAGGGAAGGTGTAGAGTTAGTACAAGTTTCAGTCATCCTGAGAAACTATTTTGTCAGAAAAAATAGAATTGTTTTGTTAAAAAAAAATTATTTTGAAACATTCCTGTCTGGCATAGTTATGTAATAACTCAACAAACTTTATAATAAGCCTAAACCTAAATTTGTGTACTTGGTCTTCAGTCAGTTTGGAACGTAAATCATAAATCAAACTGATGTTGCGTGTCTGTAGATATATGTGCCTTTTAGATATTGTGCAACTATGATCACAGATCATCAGCATGCCCTTGTGACATGGCTATTTAAGTGATCACCTTAAGAAAAGCACACAGCTCGACTGTGTAACGTTACTAGTTTACGCACATATTCAAAGCAACAACTTTGCATCAGTGTCAAAAAGTGTAAACTTTTTTATTCCCTTTAAAACCTGCAATTTCAGTCCCCTCCCCCACCCCCTCTTGGAAATCTGGACAAAGTCACACATAAAGCTTTTTTTTTAAACCCTAACCCCCGAGGTATTCTAGCTAGGAACTTTCCTGAATCCTCCTGTATCAAATTGTATCAAAATTTAAAATGAATTAAGTGTTTTTTTATAATTTGTTTTATAAATAAAATCATAGCAAATAATAACAGTACCAGTTTACATATGAAATAAACATATTGATATGACACAGTACATCATTTATATACATAAACACTCACTTTCTAACTATTGCAGGCGAAAAACCTTTTGTATTAAAATCTTCTATTTTGATGAGATTTCTGACAAAAAATTGTGTTCAGCCTTAAGAAAATGAGTAAGGCCGTTTATATCTCAAATTTTAATTTATTGTTAATTTCAACAGTATTGGATGGTTTTTGGATATCAAAAATACAACATGTTTAAAATATAAACATAGCCTACTTGATACCTGCCTGCCGATAAAATATATAAAGAAGGTGCTTCAATTATAAAAACAGATGTTGCATGGTCTGTTGGCTTTGGCATACGGAAGCATTGTGTCTGCTGTTTGGTACAAGGTATCTACATTATACGTGTTTTCCTATGGGCATCCCATTTGTGTTTATGGTCTTAGTGACTTATTTTCAGAAAGTATTTTTTTTTTTTGGTACGAGTCTGTTCTGAATATTTACATGCTTTCATTTTGGATTTATTTATTTATTCCTAAAAATATAAGTGTACGTGATTATTAATATATGTAAATTTTCCCAATTTTTGTGTCCCCAAGAATTTGATTATTATGAGAAATATGTATGAGTAATGAGCTATATCAGAAGTCTATTACATACACAGTGTAGTAACCTTGTCCTACACTATACTAACATAGTCCTACACTGTAGTAACCTAGTCCTACACTGTAGTAACCTAGTCGTCCACTGTAGTAACCTAGTCGTCCACTGTAGTAACCTAGTCCTACACTGTAGTATAGTCCATGTAGTATAGTCCAGTGTAGTAATCTAGTCCCACGGCATAGTACACCAAAAACATTTGACTTCTGCCATTCATACCATTGTACTCCACAGACTGATGCGCAAATTTTATAATAAAAAAAAAAGAGAAAAAAAAAGCAGCGCATCCTAGATGATTTTCCGCATGCGCAAAATGTACTTAACGCATACACGTTTTAATGTGTACTGCGCTGTGAGCGTGCCTTAAAAGTGCATGTATTTTGTGTGACGTCTCTGTGCATGCTGTATGTAGCCATGTTCACATCCAGCTAGCTAAGTTTGTGTTCCCGTTTTGTTCTGGAAATAGCAAGCTGCGTCATCAAGCGTCTAATCTCACGATACCCTCCCAAGACAGGGTTACCAAACCCCCACAGCTATCGCTATAACCGACTGGTTGCCAAACATTGTGTAGGTAACAGACTTCTGGAAACATGAATAGTAATTGATTTGAATGATTTTTATCTCTTGAGTGTGTACAAAGTGTATACCCAAAAACTTTTTGGACCAAAACTGTTGCAGGAGAAATTGACCTGTTGTTTTGCACAGGGAATTTCAGCACAGATTTTGTCCTTTTTTGTACCTAATGTTGTGAGCATTTTTTTTGCCACGAGACACCTAGATGATTGATGATCCAGACAGTGATAGAGTAATTTTGCAGGATTCAACAAATAAATTCATTGATATTTGTATAAATGCATGCATTCTTGTGTTTCTGTTTTGTCGGTTTCCTTTACTACACAAGATTTAGGGAGAATGGCAAGTACTTAGTCAGGAAAAACTTGTCCCTGGTAAACATTCACAGTTCAATGGAAATAGAGTCAATGGTGCCTGCTATAACCAGGGATAACTTTAATACCCAGGGGACAATTTCATAGAGCTACTAAGCAATATAAAACAGACTACCAGCCAAAATGCATACATTTAATATGAAAGTTTGGCTGCATGGTAACACTGGTCTACAGCCAAAATGCTTCCAAAACAAATTAAGTCAAACTTGACTAATTATGGGTCACTGAGAATGGAAATGATGCTTAAAATTGTTGATTGGCTCTAGTTTTCAAGATATGGTACCATGTCAGTAACTACATAAACACATGAAAAGACCTAGGTTTACAATTCATGATTAAAAATCTGCTATGTACACCATATACAATGTAAAAACTTAAATATCTTTGAAACAGTAGCCAATCAGCAATTTTAATTGTCATATTTGAATTCAGCACATCAAAATCCATAATAAATAGCACATTTTATCTCCGAAGCAGACAACTTTAAAAAAATTGTTGACCAGTGTAACCAAAGAAATCTGCTAAGCAGCTCTATAAAATTGGCCCCTGGTCATGTATGGAGCAGATATATCCCGAGTGGTTAAGATATGAGGTTGTCTAGTGCTCATCTTAGCAGTGACAGAACTAGGGGTAGGACCATCCGCCCATCACCTCCCCTACCAAAATGATGAAGGAAAAAAATAAAATAAAATTGGGCATAATATTGCTGCATATCGGGGAGGCCACGAGTTAAAGAACACAGGAGAAATAGTAAAACCTGCAATTTCAGTCCCCTCCCCCACCCCCCCTCTTAGAAATCTGGACAAATTCACACAAAGCTTTTTTTTTTTTTAACCCTAACCCCCAAGGTATTCTGGCTAGGAACCTTCCTGAATCCATCAGTGCACTTTTGGAAACATGCCCTTATCTTCAAAATGCACCATGCATTGTTAATAATCTTTCATATTCAGCACTTAATAATAATAATGAAGATTTATAAAGTGCACAAATCCACAAAAGTGCTCATGTTGCTGATACATGAGAAGAACAAGATAACTTAAATACAAAAATACAAGGATACAGCACAAAAAAACAGAATAACAACATTATATAAATGCTTCATTAAAAAGATGAGTTTTTTAGGTTTTTCTTAAATTGGATAAGAGCATATGATGGCAATTGATTCCATAGACGTGGTGCTGCATGAGAAAAAGTCCGATCACACCAAGAACGATTAGATTTAGGCTCAATGAGGAGGTTTAAATTGTCAGAACGGAGTTTGCAAGGAGGATTGTAAGGTTTAAGCAAATCATCAATATATGCATGGGCACTGTCATTGAGAGATTTAAACACAAAGAGCAACAATTTGTACATTCTGCAACTTACTGGTAGCCAGTACAACTCTTGTAAAATAGGTGTAATATGGGAGAACTTCTTCGACAGAGTAATAACACGAGCAGCAGAGTTTTGAATGCGCTGAAGACGATCAATTTGTGTACGTGGAACACCAATTAAAAGTGAGTTGCCCATGTCTATGTTTTCCTTCCTCCATGGTCTAACCGAGAAGTTACAACAGAGTGAACAATTTGCTCAGTAGCATGTGCATTAAGATATTTCCTTATTTTACCTGTATATTACGGATGTGAAATGATGCAGTACGAACAATATTAGAAACATGAGAATTTAGTGACATTGCAGAATCAAAGATGGTACCAAGATTACGAGCTTGAGCAACTTGAGTTATTTCAGATTCACCAATAGTAATATGAGGAATAGAAACTTTAGAAAGTTGTTGACGTGAACCAATTATCATAAACTCTGTTTTGTCATCATTGAGTTTAAGGAAGTCATCCTGCATCCAAGCTCGAATTTCATAAACACATGATTCAATGAGCCCAATACTCTCATCAGCAAATTTTGGGGAAGGTTTGAAAGAGAAATATAGATGTACTTCTTGCCAGGTAGTAATTTTGCCCCATTTGAAGAAGTGAAAGTACCAGTTTCCAACAGTGCTGAACTTTTTCCAAAAAAGTATCCCTTGGACGATTTTGCAGGATTTGGGGGGGTCATGCCTATGTTCCCTCAGCCCTATGTTCCCTCAGCCCTATGTTCCCTCAATGCCTAACATTTTTTTAAAATCCAAATTAGGCCCTATGTTCCCTCAACCCTATGTTCCTCATCCCAAAATAGGGTCTATTTTGGGATGAGGGAACATAGGGCTGAGGGAACATAGGGTCTATTTTGGGATGAGGGAACATAGGGCTGAGGGAACATAGGGTCTATTTTGGGATGAGGGAACATAGGGCTGAGGGAACTTGAGTACGGTCCCGATTTGGGGGGTAGTTAGGGTTAAAGAACATCAGAAAACTAGCACGGTGACTGCCTAAGGTTTTTACTACCCATTTCCTGTGAAGATGCAGCTACATATCCGTAACTGAAAATCTACATAGATAAATGAACACGGCATACTGATAGCAATGTCGAGTTGTAACCAAAACCGGTTCTTTTCAGAACTAATTACTACTCAAATGAGAATTTCTACATGGTGTCACCATAAACAGTCTTTACCTATCCTTTTCACCATGCAAAGCTACAAATCTTACTACATGGTGTCACCGCAAACAGTCTTTACCTATCCTTTTCACCATGCAAAGCTACAAATCTTACTACATGGTGTCACCTCAAACAGTCTTTGCCTATCCTTTTCACCATGCAAAGCTACAAATCTTACTACATGGTGTCACCGCAAACAGTCTTTACCTATCCTTTTCACCATGCAAAGCTACAAATCTTACTACATGGTGTCACCTCAAACAGTCTTTACTTATCCTTTTCACCATGCAAAGCTACAAATCTTACTACATGGTGTCACCGCAAACAGTCTTTACTTATCCTTTTCACCATGCAAAGCTACAAATCTTACTACATGGTGTCACCGCAAACAGTCTTTACTTATCCTTTTCACCATGCAAAGCTACAAATCTTACGACATGGTGTCACCGCAAACAGTCTTTACTTATCCTTTTCACCATGCAAAGCTACAAATCTTACTACATGGTGTCACCGCAACTTATCTTTTTCACCATGCAAAGCTGCAAATCTTACTACATGGTGTCACCGCAAACAGTCTTATCCTTTTCACCATGCTAAGCTGCAAATCTTACTACATGGTGTCACCGCAAACAGTCTTTACTTATCCTTTTCACCATGCAAAGCTGCAAATCTTACTACATGGTGTCACCGCAAACAGTCTTTATTTATCCTTTTCACCATGCAAAGCTACAAATCTAACTACATGATGTCACCGCAGTCTTTACTTATCCTTTTCACCATGCAAAGCTACAAATCTAACTACATGGTGTCACCGCAAACAGTCTTTACTTATCCTTTTCACCGTGCAAAGCTACAAATCTTACTACATGATGTCACCGCAGTCTTTACTTATCCTTTTCACCGTGCAAAGCTACAAATCTTACTTAAATGAACACCACTAAACAGCTTGATATCGAAGTCAAAACACACCTTATGAAGTACTTTATTTCACTTGATAGAAAAAGCGGTAAGAGCAAATAAATTACAAACTTTAGTACATACCGGCAAGACAAAACAAATGGGAATAATTAATTACACACGGACGCATTTTATTTTTATACAGTTTAACACATTGCACACAGCTGAAATTGAGTTCATATTCAGGATTTTAACAACTATAATTTCATTGATACATATATAAATACAAAATTATATAAAAACAAAACAGACTAAGAATTTTGTTTCCCGACATTTTCTGATGAAACAATGTTGGCTTTGTATGATGATCTCTTAGTTTCATCTACAAGCACAAGATACCTCCCCCATACCTACCAGAAGCATGACCACTGGTTACTGGATTACATAACAATTAAGTTAAAACCTTGTCAATTGCCATCAGTCGCTCCTCTTCCCTTTCCTCTCATTTCCCTTCTCCCTGAGGTCGATCCCTTAGTATGGGGGGGGGGGGTCCCATAGTGAGAGGAGTATGTGGAGAGTTAGGAGTCTGGCAGCATGAGCTGATGGCAATATTCCATATCAACACAATTCCATGGTTACTCACGTTACATTTTTGAGGTATTGGGCCCACTCTTAATGCCATAATTTCTTTACTTATACATTTCACTCATCAGTTTTTTTTTCACAGTACTCTGCACAAAAAAAATTATTTCAGAAATTTTGTTATATGTATGCTATATAAGAGAAAAATGCTGGTTACTCACGTTACATTTTTCGAACATGCATAAAATGTTGTATAGCGTACATATAACACATTTCTGCAATTATTATTTTGTGCTGAGTAAGGTCTGGGTATAATGCAACTACTGTGAAAAAACTGATGAGTGAAATATATAATTTATTATGGTATTAAGAGTTGGCCCAAAACCTCAAAAATGTAACGTGAGTAACCATGGAATTGCCCCTATCAATTTCATGAATCCACGAACACCGCTTTCCTCTCTATAACCATTTTCACCCAAATTTATACCGTTTGATTGAATAACCCCTGAACCTGCATGCAGGTTTGACAGAAAATGTTGTTTAATTATATTTATACAAGCAGGAATACAGTTGCCACAATACAGAACCGAATATAAATTGACTGAACTTCAAAGAGAAACTCGCCAGTGAATCTGCCCAAATATAATTTCCCTATTCCCAGGAATCAGCATAGTGTTCGCCGGAGGGGTGTCTGGGTGTCTTTTGGACATCCCGTTTCAATTTTAGACACCCTATTTCATCTTTTCATTTACATGTAAACGTATTGGAAGTGAACAATTTTGGACATCCCGTTTTGAAATTTCCAGCAAATTTGGAGGTACCCTAATTTCTAAACCCTGGCTAACACCTTGGGAAGCTGTAAACAACAAAGGGATTTGTACACCATTGGTAAAATGCACTTGTATCCATAGAATGAAAAGAGACATAATTGCACAGAAAGCAATCTGTGAAAGTTTAGCTTATTTTGTTGTGTCATTATCGAGAAAATATAATTTAAAAAAAAAATGCATTTCAAAGGCTGGGAATCCCTTTCTGATTATGTAATTTTCTACATACACTCACTGGCCAAAAGTATTGCAACATGCTCAAAATAGCACTTTACAAGTAACAGGTTCAATGTGACGACTATATCTAGTTTGTGTGGCCATCGGTTAACCGGTTAAACGACCAACCGGTTAACCGACCAACCGGTAACCGACCAACCGGTAACCGACCAACCGGTTAACCGACCAACCGGTAACCGACCAACCGGTAACCGACCAACCGGTAACCGACCAACCGGTAACCGACCAACCGGTAACCGACCAACCGGTAACCGACCAACCGGTAACCGACCAACCGGTAACCGACCAACCGGTAACCGACCAACCGGTAACCGACCAACCGGTAACCGACCAACCGGTAACCGACCAACCGGTTAACCAACCGTGAAAGTTTCGGTTAAACGGTTAGTGAACTAACTGTTAACTCCTACACTCACTGGCCAAAAGTATTGCAACATGCTCAAAATAGCACTTTACAAGTAACAGGTGAGATGATCATTTAATCCGATTTCATCGATCGTGTATTACATAATTTCCGAGCAAGAACAGTAAAAAAGAACATTGACTTCAAAACACAGGCACTTTCAAGAAGTCTTAAGTAGTGTAAATAAAATAACATAAATTGTTGTAACAGTTCTCCAAACTGAACTTTGGGGATGTTGCAATACTTATGGCCAGTGAGTGTACTATTCAAGTAAGACAGAAGAACTTCTCGGTATGTCTGGTACAATAACGATCTTACAACCAAGTCGGTTTCTTAAATTATAATCTGCTCAGTTAGCTTATGGGTAATTATTACTGGTGTAAACTTCTTTTAACCAAAATAATGGCTGAAATATTGTTTTCGATCACGAATTATTATAAGCTGAAAAAATGAATCAGCCCATATACAATAATGCAGTGAAACCAAAAGTTCATGAATCTAAACATATTGTTGCTCTATTGTAATTCTTACTGTTTCAAATAGTACATATCAAATATAAACATAGATAGCTTTACAAATAAAACACAATTGCACCAATGCCGATACTATAAATAAACAAAAAACAGTTCTCAAGTGTTGTTTCATATATTTGTCTTTAAAGAAGAGAAACTAAAAAGAATAATATTTCAATCAAACCATTTTTATGGTTTTCAATTTTGTTAATAAAAATTCACATTGTCTCTAAATGTGAAAAGCAATTCTATAAATGACAATTTTGTTTCCAGAAGGCCCTGCACCTACTTAATTAACCACTTGTTGGCAACACAGTGTCTGTTGTTGGTAAAATCACAAACTTGTTGGTATTTTTTAACTTCTGAACATTAATTCATTTGAGTTTTGTGTTGGTAAATATACCCCCCAAAAAATACCCCCCCCGCCCACTCTGAAAATCCTGGCCTAAGCCACCGAGATAGAACCAAATAACTAATCCACAACTTACTACACAACACATTTGATAAAGAATTTATAAAGAACATTCCCAATATGTAACCAAAAATTGTAAGGTTAAAACATATTTCATAAAATTGACCAATGGTCAGTCTAAAATTAAAAAATTGATCTTCAAATACTAAACTACATCATGTACATAGTACACATACATGAACTTCTTCACACACAAACACAAAAAACAACCCGTGCACTCACACATGAGTTGGTCAGTGTAATGCATGCTTGTCTTTCTAAAAACCAAAATACTGCAACAAAATACTGACCTTACCTCCTCAGATATGGCATAGCAATGTTACAACCACACTGTACAAACAGTTAACCATACATGTGTTCTTTTTGTTCATATTTAACAACACAACTTTGTAGATTGTTTGATTATAAAACTACGCAGCAACGTATGGGGAAATGTAAAATCTTGATTGCTTGGCTAGACCGAGATGCAACAAGCTCTTATGAAGTAAAGTCTGTGGAACAAATATTCACTAATAATGCAAACATATCTCAAAGCTGATTTGATCATTGTGTTATGGTGATGATGAATTTTTTTTAATGCTGTCCCTTATTCCATGGTAATTTGCCCATACCATGGTATTACCATGGTATTACCATGGTATTACCGTGGTATTACCCTGGTAAAACCATGGTAATCATCATTTCACAATAGACAATAGATGGCGTGGTAAAGCCATGGTACTACCATGATATAACCACAGACATACCATCGATATTCTGAGTACCATAGTTTTACCATGACATTACCATGGTAACCATGATATTACCATGGTTACCATGGTAATACCATAGTTACCATGGTAATACCATGGTACTTTTTCATATGCCACATGGTTAAACATATACGGCAAGTAAAATAAGCATATTGTACAAGAGACATGCCCCTGTATATGTTGTACTGTATAAATTATTATTATGACACACACGATCACTAGATTTTTTTGGGTCACCCGTCTGACTCTCCCCCTTCCCCCCCTCCCCCTCCAAACCCTCAGTGACATTTGCTTGCAGTATTTTCCACTCTTTTGGGCAACAACAGAACAAATTCAAATATTGATGTATATTTGAATATTAATCTGGATGCTGATGGCTTTTCCTGCGCTTAATATTTCCAATGTGTATAGGTTGATGAAATTCTTGCGTCGGGTGATAAACAATTGATTTAATTTTGCCCTACACCGACGTGTGTATAGCACTGTATACTCAGTGCTTTCAGAGTGTCTGTGGGAAAAAAACTTCACAGGCGACTTGGGGCGGGATTCAAACCCACGACCTCCTGCTTACTAGTGCAGACGTCTTAACCTCTCGACCACCGAGCTTGCCCGATGACGATTGGCCGGCTAGAATCCTATATAGCAGCGGGTTCCGCGATATGTATAGGGTTCCAATGTGTGTTAATTTGAAATAAATAATTTATAAACTAACTAATACAAAAATATACACAATTAGTACTGTTAGAAATAGATTGAATGGCTTTAATTGTATGTCAATTAAAGCAGTCTAACAGGATCCCTCAGCCATAAAAACAATTTAAAACCAACACTGAATCTGAAAGCTAAATTGTTTTTTGGTTTTTTTTTCATTTCATATTCTTTAAAAAGCACACACCAAATATCTTGTATAAACAAAAAAACATTTAAAAAATCGTCATCAGTTAAGGCACTTTATCAAAATAAAGTCCAATGGATTTTGATTATCTCAAAATCTTCACCTTTACAGCAATGTTTGCTGTTGAAGGCCCGGCTATAGAGACTTCCATCCTGTTTGTGGATAATTTATAATACTTCTGAACCCTTCATCAATATTTCTTCAAGTTGTTTGATTGAAAACTTTGACTGAAACGGGACTTGAACTTTGTAACCTCTGTATTACCGACCTGGTGATCTACCAACTGAGCTATCTAGCCCTATCCTGTTGGTTAAGTTGATACGTAATATGCATGTGCATTGGTAGTATGCGTATTCCTTTCGCTTCGGTTCTGAAGTAGTTTGCAATTTAACCTAAATTCCCTGGTTTTAACGCGACTCTTGAAGCAAGAAATTGACTTTGTTAATAAGATTTTGAATCTTACAATCTTACAATAAAATGATACACAAGGAAAGTTTCCATGGTCAGAAGTCAGTCTGAACCTGGTTTCATTGTAGGATTTTCAAAATCAAAAGGTAGGATTTCCTACAAAAGTAGGAAGAATATCATGCCTGATGACATGGTGGAATAACATTTTCACTGGTGGCTAATCTGTAATTCTTACTTCATGATGTGCATACAAGAATTGCACATTCTTCAATACACTGGGCAAGTTGAATGGCTGAAAAAGGAAAAATGCTGTTAACACGGTTTACGTTCTGAAAAAAAAAGACAAAAATGATAAGGAGGTCTCCAGATGTTCTATTGACCAAATTAACTCTCCTACTATAGCTGCACTTTAGTGGCAAGTAGCTATAGAGGTCAAAATCAGTCAACTGCCTGTTTGGACTGTTGACCCAAATGTGCACACAGGGGCATTTTGACTGGTTTTTACTGTCATTTTGACCACCCTGAACAATACCAGTCAATGCTTTTACCAGTCAAAAACGATGGACTCATTTTGACCTGTAAATGTACTTACTACACGTGAGGTTTGACAGTTGTTGACTTTTAAGTACACGAGATATACCTTGGCAATTATATCAACATTTTGACTGATTCTGACCCTTGTAGTAGCAGGAGGGCTAACGGCAAGTTTGGTATATTCAAATACCTCATAGTCAGGTAGTATTATTGACACATGTTAAATAACCCGCTCTACAGACTGTTATTGTCATGATACTGTTTTGGCTGTTGTAGCATTGTCATGAAGACATCTACTCTAACTAGTGCTGGAACAGTTAACCGGTTAAACAAACAAAACTGCATTAACCATTTAGAAATTTGCTAACCGGAACCAATATTAAAAAAAACAAAAAAAAACAAACAAACAAACATAATTTTGGAAGAATTTGCCATCCATTTTGTTGTTTTAGACTTTCTTTTTTGCCGCATTGGTTATTAAACAATCATTGCAGCAAGTTTATTGATGCTTTTTGATTGAAAATGTATCTAGTTTGTGTGGCCATCGGTTAACCGGTTAAACGACCAACCGGTAACCGACCAACCGGTTAACCAACCGTGAAAGTTTTGGTTAAATGGTTAGTGAACTAACCGGTAACTCCTACACTCACTGGCCAAAAGTATTGCAACATGCTCAAAATAGCACTTTACAAGTAACAGGTGAGATGATCATTTAATCCGATTTCATTGATCGTGTATTACATAATTTCCGAGCAAGAACAGTAAAAAAGAACATTGACTTCAAAACACAGGCACTTTCAAGAAGTCTTAAGTAGTGTAAATAAAATAAAATAAATTATTGTAACACAGTTCTCCAAACTGAACTTTGGGGATGTTGCAATACTTATGGCCAGTGAGTGTAGCAACTTTTTGTTACAATCACAAATTCCCATGTTTGTGCTGCTATCAATCTGTAGTTTTGTTGCTTTACAAATTGAAATGTAGTACTGCAGACGAAACACACAGTAATTCTGGACACTGCGTGGACCTGTAGACACTGTTTCTGATCCTGGGTTTTTCCCCTATACAATAGATTTGATTGTAGCTTCCGTGCTGTTCCCATTGTAAAAGCTGATTATATATCATCAGAAATCTATTAAAGGGACAATATCGTCACGATCAACAGGGCATGGAATCGGAGTACTAGTTTTAGATTAATTCAGTGACTGAAAATAATACCCCATATGATAAGGTCATATTACCGTCGCTGCTGCATAAATGAGCCAGTAATTTTCAGTCTCTGTGTTCATCTTAAACTACGACACCGATTCCATGCCCTGTTGAAAGTCTTCTCTGATCGTGATGATACTGTCCCTTTAATAATCATTTGCTTATATTAATGTCATAAACTTTAACTTGATTTACACACTTATTTTTTTTTAAATTTGCACGACATGTACTTCTGTTCACGCAAGTCAATGGCAACAATAAATATCAATAAATATAGCCATAACACACACTTGGGGGTTGGCTGTGACATTTTGGGTCTTGTTCAGGTCTTCATCAGGAATTCCGAAACATTGATAACCCAACATGCCTGCTGTGAGTAATCCAGAGGGATTTCACTGGTTGCACTTTCCCAAAATGCCTACCTAGTTCAGCCCTTGAAGAAAAGCAACTTCAACAACAACAACGGACGTCTCATGTATAAAACTCACACCATCGATGATGCGGGGGACAGTAACCCTGGGCTGAGGGGACTGAGTGATTGCATATCTTCACTGTCTAGATCCATGCTATCTCTGTCGGACAGACATGACATGGTTTCCACTACCACTTTGTATTCCTGGATAGATTCGTATAACGACCAGAGCTGGCTCAATAGCGACATGTCTAGCTGGCGCAGACCCACCTGATGTAAATATAAACAGATTGAAAATACAATTCAATTCAATGTCACATTTATTTCCATACTTCTATGAGAAAAGAAAATAATAAATAACAACGAGTAAATCAACAACAAAATCTGTCAGTAAATAACTACACAAAAAAATAAAGCAAAAAAACTACACAACATTAAAAATTAAAAATTAGCATAACCGACACACAACAACATTTCTTCCTGAAAATATTGCTAAGCAAATATCTTTGAAATGAATTCATCCCTTGTCTATGAAGAGACAATTTACCTTGCTGCTAATAATCATATTATTAATATTATACAATTCTGGCAATGAAACCAAGGGTTCCTCAAAAGTACACTTAACTGAACACTGAACAATCTCTTTGTTTTTATGTAATAAAAGCTACTTTTAAACTGACAACTTACAATATACAGTAATTTTGGTGATTGGAAAGATTATATGAAATTTAATATAATTGGATAATGTGATCTTTTTTTCCCTTTTTCTCATGGGGAAGGTTGTCCATCGAACACAGAAATATACTTTACGATAAATTCAGGGAAAAAAGCAAGAAAAAAATCCAAATACATTAACATCAACACTCAAATAACTTAACAAATATTTTTGAAACAAAGCCCTTCATATAATATTCAAATCGAATATTTATGTTTTCAAAAGCCACGGAAATTTACTTGCGACTTCCTTAACATTTCCTTTCTCAACACCGCCAAGGCACCATCCAAATTTCACTCAAATAATTTAACAAATAATTTTGAAACAAAGCCCTTCACATAACAGCTTCATGCTGAACCAAGTAATGTAACAGTTTTTATTTTTTATTTTATTTTATTTTATTTTATTTATTTTTATTTTAGGACAATTTGGGCACCAAGTGGGATTCCATCATTCCAGAGAGCAGAAAGTCCAGAAACCAAATTTGTTTATGGGCCTTAACTTTTGTTGACAAAAGTCAACTATTTTTGTTTTCAAAAACCACGGACATTTACTCGCGACTTCCTTACCATTTCCTTTCTCAACACCGCCAAGGCACCATCCAAATTTCCCTGCGGAACAGACACCCGCCGTGACCGCCCCCTCTTTGGTCCTTTTACTGCCGTCCCGGAAGATGAGGTTGGGGATGTTTTATTCTCGGTCTCACCCCGACTTTTCATCCCAGACAGATTGTCCTGGATCATGTTCTTGTGGGTCTGTATGCGGAGGGTTTCTCTCCATGTTCCACTGTTGGCATTCAGGAGACTGCTCAGGCTCTTGGGTAGCGGGGGAAGACCGGGGGTGTCCATTGGCCCTAGGCTGGAGCTTGACGTAGGTATCTGTTTATCTGCGGGTGGGGATTTGCGGACTCGCATTGTGACACCGGCCGTTGAGTAGGCACTGGGTGAGATGGCTTTTGCCATGATTTTATTTTCTGGAGAATAAATAAAAAAATACCTATTTGTTTTTTTACGATGTTATTATTCAAATGATTATCTTTGTACTCATTGGATTCCCTCTTGAGACACTCCTTGGGCAAGGACAACTTCATCAGTGTTCTTATATTAATCACAATACCAGACATCAAAGTAAATTGTTAAAAACATCATCATTGATCTGCAAGTGCAAACGTTCCTTGTTATCATAATCTGATTACTATTATGAATCATTATGAATCATTTATGTTATCATTTTACAAATGTATCATTGTCATCCTCATCATGTTCATCCTCATCATTCATCATTATTAACATCACCACCATCATCATTACCATCATCACCACATCATCATCCCCCCATCACCATTAGTATCACCACCCCATCCATTACCATTTTCATCATTACCATTTTCATCATCATCATCTCCATCACCATCATTATCATCATTGATCATCACCTCATCACCATCAGTATCACCATTATCAGCATCACCGTCACCATCACCATCACCATCACCATCACCATCACCATCACCATCACCATCAATATCACACCATCATAATCACCATCACCATCATTATCATCATCGATCATCACCATCATCATCACCATCATCACCATCACCACCACCACCATCACCATCACCATCACCACCACCACCACCACCACCACCACCACCACCACCACCACCACCACCACCACCACCACCACCACCACCACCACCACCACCACCATCATCATCATCATCACCATCACCATCACCACCATCATAACCATCACATCATCACCATCACATCATCACCATCACATCATCACCATCACATCATCATCATCATCATCACATCATCATCACATCATCATCATCACATCATCATCATCATCTCATCATCATCACATCACCATCATCACCATCATCATCACCATCATAACCATCATCACCATCATCACCATCATCACCATCATCACCATCTCATCATCACATCATCACCATCTCATCATCACATCATCACCATCACATCATCACATCATCATCATCATCACATCATCATCATCATCACATCATCATTATCACATCATCATTATCACATCATCATCACCTCATCATCATCATCATCTCATCATCATCTCATTGCCATCACATCATCATCATCATCACCATCATCACATCACCATCATCATCACCATCATAACCATCATCACCATCATCACCATCATCATCATCACCATCTCATCATCACATCATCACCATCTCATCATCACCATCTCATCATCACATCATCACCATCACATCATCACATCATCATCATCATCACATCATCATCACATCATCATTATCACATCATCATTATCACATCATCATCACCTCATCATCATCATCTCATCATCATCTCATCATCATCTCATTGCCATCACATCATCACCATCATCACCATCACCACCATCACCACCATCACCACCATCACCACCATCACCACCATCACCACCATCATCACCATCATCACCATCATCACCATCATCACCATCATCACCATCATCACCATCATCACCATCATCACCATCATCACCATCATCATCATCATCACTATCATCATCACTATCATCATCACCACCCTCCCCACCACCTCCATTCCATTCATACCATTTTCATCATCATCATCATCATCATCATCATCATCATTGATCATCATCATCATCATCATCATCATCATCATCATCATCATTGATCATCATCATCAATAATAATTGTTGTCATCTGGCTACTATCTGGCATGTAAACCTTTATAAATTGTCTTTAATTAACCTATCAATTCAAATTAAACACACATGGTGGAGGAGGCAAGCCAAGGAGGATGGGAAGTGAAGTCAATGAAAGACATTAAAACAAAGAGGTTGTGTACCATTTTGAGAAGAAAGCTATAATTTAAACAATGAAATCACTTAACTTACCAATCATGGGTACACCAACTTGGCCGACGTGGTGTATAGTAATTGCATGCACAAAAAGCAAGAATGCAAAGAATGTACGGCAGTCAGCCGGTTGAGCCACACTGAACGCACGGAGCAGATGAGTGCGAGTCAGAGATGAGTCAGAATGAACCACAAGGGAATGGCATTATGTTATTACTTACAATTTCAATGTTTCATTGTTGACTTCACCTCGATTTATGTATACAGTAAAATTAAGGATGTGGTCTCTCTTGACGTTGAAGACTATAGGAGATTCTCTGTCAAATAAGAACTGATGAAGTGGTGATGGGAAAACAAAATCAAAACAGACGACAGATGATTCGCACACAATGACTGCAAAATGTGACATTATATCTGTGCGCAATTTAGATTAGACGCGCTTTTTCGAAAAAGCGCAAGCTACTTGTGCGCTAGCGCTAAAACAAAGACAGAAGTTTCACAAATTGCGCGGAGCATTGTCTTTCAATTGCGCTATCGTGTGTGTGCCATCTGTGATGTGTGCACAAACAAATGACTCGTTGTACATTGTAATTATTGCGCTGTCATGTGTTGTACATATACATGTTATAACGTTGGTGCAAAACTGCAAGTAAATGTCGCTGGTAACCCGAAAATTTGTGCACATTTCAAATTGTGTCGGTTACCATCAGCCAAGGCGTCAAGAGAAAAGACGTGTAACGTTACGGATCAGAAAATTTAATTAAAAAGATTTTCTGTTTGTCGTAAACATAATTTATTTTCACATTTGAAATCATGGCATTCACATTTGTTGCATTCTGCTATTTACTGGCAATGCTGCTTGCAGCAGTTCTCATATTTTTCGCAATATTTCACGTGAGTATAAAATAAATATTTTTAAAAATTAACTAACGTTACAGTACTTCTTCAGTGGGTTGGCCATATATTTCCGACACAATATTAAAAACAAATCTCTGATCGTGAGGGGAAAAAGTACCTGTAACTGTTATACTCTCAGCACCTGCTGGATATTGTTGTCAAAATTGGCCACACCACTCGGGTCTCAGCTGGTTCTCCCCCTTCCTCCAACCACATCCTCCTCTGCTTAATCAATTCATGAGCCTTAGTCTTACACTCTTAGTACTAGCATGACTAGTAGTAGTAGTAGAATAGAAGTACTGTTACAGTGTTAGTGTTATTGTTAGTGAGATAAAGTTTGTACAAGGGCATATTTGGCTGTATTATTTTTTTCCTGGTAGAAATTAGAATGATGCTACTGGTGCTGCTTGTAATTATATAATCGTTTTGGTTTAAATATACGGACTTGAAATTAAAATATTTGTGCCATACCAAAGAGGAATTCATATATTGACAAGGTAGCTATGTAACAAAAGTTTTCAAAATCAACATATTCCAATACAACTGGTATCATTGTCAAGGTCTTGAATAGACGATTACAATGATATAAGGATCATCTTCCTGTGACCAAAAATAAGGAAGTTATGACATGTTGAATCCGGCAATTTTAGGCCCGTAAATGGCAATTATTTTATAAGGAAAAACAAAAGAAATGTAAATTTGACTTGTGACCCGTTTCCTAGATTTTCTCGGATTCCATATCATAACTTTCTTAATTCTTGTCCAATTTTCAAAAGGTTGGTATCACTGGAATGCTTGGGAAAAGTTTGTTTTGTAGTGCTGATTTACAAATAAGAAATACCAAAAAAATGTGTTAAAAAAAAAAAAAAAAAAAATTAAAAAAATTATGAAAAAAAAAAAAAATTACTCAAATCTGAGGATTGTTTTCATATTTTTACACAAAAATCTTCGAAAGCCTCTCATCCCTGATTTAATTTAATATTAAAACAATTTATAAATTATATTGGACTGGAAATATAAAACAAAATAATGAAAATAGATTTTTAAAAATTGAGAAAAAAAATTACTCAAATCTGAGAATTTTTAATATTTATACTGAAATCCGCGAGAAATTCTTATCCCTGATTTAATTAAACATTATAAAAAACAATAAATGATATTGGACTGGAAATATGAAGAAAAAAAATGAAATAAGTTCATGAAAACTAATATTATTGTGTTACGCCGATGTATATTAGTTTACTTATTAGGTTTAAACGGACGATTTATCGGACTGAAAATTGGTAGGTCTATAGCACGCTGAACGCGGCGCAATACAATCTTTGGTTGACATCGATGATTGGGGAGTCCAAAAAACATAACTGGGAGACGTTCAATCGCCGTCAAAATTGGCCAAGAGGTAGAAAACAAGTATAGAAAAATGATATTTGTGGTTTGATAAGTGATTTCACTCTACTTTTGGTAAATCGTCGATGGTTTTGATGAGCAAGAGCGAACCCAAATTTCGAGAATATTTTTTGGAAACTTCTAGATGCCGCATTCAGAAAATTTGAGAACGAGGTTGAAGTAGAATATTTGATCTACGTCTTCGAAAAAAATCTCCTGGGTACGTCAAAAAGAACAGCCTCAGCGAAACGTTACAAAGCGCTATCTCCACGGTGTCTTCGCCACGGCGATTCAACCCGAGATTGAGGCCGCGGCCGAAAAGATTTGCGACAATGCGTGGGATACGCACATACCTAGACAAGGTCAATGGGCGTGCTCACATTAACTTTAATTGTCATACATTACAGTTGACCAATTAAAACTCATGTGGATCTTTGAATGAAAACTTTGAGCGAATGCTCCCATTATTTAAAGGGAGGGTACAACCTTGTTAATTACCTGGGAAAGAATGTAGAATATAACTGCCACTTTTCTGTCCAAATATGACAATTAATATCACTGATTTTTCCTTTAAAAGATGATAGAGGACACAGTTATGGTGAGGAAATTTTAGTCGGGTGAGGACTGCAAACGGTATTTGGGGTGATTTTGAGCATGAATGTATGCACATCCAGTGAGATGTTGGTCATTTTGTCGTCTGCTAAAAACACATGCTTAGACATTGTGCACAAGAGTAACCCAAATTATTCCAAATTAACCCAAATTATTCATGTAAAATCAGGCATTTTTGGTATACGATGACTTCCTCAGTCATGTCAGTTTGATCTTGTCAACTCTCCCGTTAGTGACCAACGTGGTCATTGTACATGCGCAGTGGCAACTATAATAGGATTCTTCTATTTTCTGAAGGGGAGGATTTTTTTTAGAAGGGAAATAAAGTCTGAAAACCATCATAAAAGTGTATTTTAAAGATAATTTTCACTTTCTGTATTCCCAAATATCGATAGAATAATTTTTTAACTGGTTAGTGGGTTGCAAACAAATTCCAAGAAACCCTTAAAAAGTGGCAGTCGGATACGACATTCTTTCCTGACTAAGTTTTAGGTTGTAATACATGTAAGTAGCAGATCAAAAGTTGGAGAAAAAAAGAGAAAAAAATCGCTCCATTATTGTACATGTGGCCCTAGGGCCAAGGATACAGAGGGAGTCCAGTGTATTGGCCCTAGAGTAGGGCTAGCACAGGAGGTGGTTGGGTTTGTCATTCTTTCCACTACCCGATTACATAATTAACAAATTATTATCCAAAAGCGAACTTGATGTGCAGTTGGTAAAAGTGCCAATCATCCTAGACAGTTATTCTGTCTAACACTAACATATCTGAAGTGCTCTCATTTCAGTAAATACATTTTAAAACATGCACATAATTTACAAAAAGTAGTTTTTGTTTTTGTCATGGCTTAGACTCTGCATTAAGCTTAAACTGTCCCAGGTTGTCTGTTTAAACCCTAACCACCCCAAATCCATCAAAATCCTCCAAGGGGCACTTTTGGGGAAAAATTCAGCACTTTCAGAAACTGGTACTTTCACCTCTTCAAATGGGGCAAAATTATCACCTGGCAAGAAGTACAGGCCATAAGTACTGAATATGAAAGGGCTTGTTTCCAAAAGTGCACTAATGGATTTTGGAGGATTCAGGAAGGTTCTTAGCCAGAATACCTAGGGGGTTAGGGTTAATTAACCCTAACAGACTAGGCCCTTTTGCTTACACATAGCCCAAATCCTCCTATATCCTTCAGTATTAGAGAGTCGACAGCTCAAAGTACCCAAATCCTTCTAAATCCTCCTGGTTTTTCTTAATATGGCCAAATGCTCAAATCCTTCCAGATCCTCCTGTGACAGAATGGTTATAAAATTACCCTCAAACAAATGGAAGTGCCCGTGCTACATATGACCTTTTCATACCAGGACAATGGTCATAGAAATTCCATTGGTGTGCACACTAAGCATATATATGTGTTTCTTATCAGTAATACATAAACATACAATGCCTAGGGACCCCCAGCACTGACCCCTTGACCTTGCAATAGACCCACTTAACTTGTTACACTTACCTTGCCAATAATCAAACAAAAATTGTTTAGGCTACATCACATTCCCCTCCCCCAGCAGCCCAAATCCTTCTGAATCCCATTTTGGCCAAGCTGCATAAGACCCTAATCCTTCTCTTTCCTCTTATGTCAAATACAGCCTGATAGCCCAATTCCTTCTAAATTCTCTCATAGCAGAAACCCACTATGGCCCAAATCCTTCTGGATCCTCCTCCACTGAAAAGTCCTAATAGCCCCAATCCTTCGGAATCCTTCACTTTGGCAAAGAGGATATAGAAGGATTTGGGCTGGTTAGGGTTAATGTATATCTTGATTCAATTAATTATGATATCATTAAGTAAGCATATAGAGTTAAACAATGCCAATGTTGGCAAAACTGGGATGCTGTATATTTATACAATATTTGTTTTTCTGAGTTTGGAAGCCCAAATGGACAAAATTCTTCCTCCAAAAGTTCAAGTAATAACTCTTTGTTTGAATTAAATATTTAAAGCGGAGGTACAGCTGTTGGAATTTGTTAGATTATGTAATAAGCAATTATTATCTAAAAACCTACTTTGTGTAACTCATTGTTTGTCTTTCTGACATCATATACATTATTACAAACTGCTACCATTGTTAAAACTCATCAGTCATTCAAATTTAATTTAGTCGTCTTCTGTTTTTCAGATAATTGCATTTGACGAATTGAAGACCGACTACAAGAATCCAATTGATCAGTGCAACAGTCTGAATCCGGTAGGTATATCAAATCAGGAAAAACAAATGTATCCAGCTAGAGTGTATCATCGTCCTTATGTCCTTGAGCAAGACACTTTAACCATGAATAGACTATTCTATTAAGCCCTGCTCCATTAACCCTAACCACCCCAAATCCTCCAAGGGGGACTTTTTAAGAAAAATTCAGCACTGTTGGAAACTGGCACTTTCACCTTTTCAAATGGGGCAATATTACTACCTGGCAAGAAGTACAGGCCATAAGTGCTGAATATGAAAGATCAACGAAAATGCGTGGTGCATTTTGGAGATAAGGGCGTGTTTCCAAAAGTGCACTGATGGATTTTGGAGGATTCAGGAAGGTTCCCTAGGTGGATACCTAGGTGGTTAGGGTTAAGTATTGATCAATCACCGCCGTGATTACGCGTCTAAAAATTTGACAAAAGTCGGACAAAAGTCTTGACATGTTAAAATAGCTGTATTTATGTATACGTGTGTGCACACATGGCTCTCGTCTGTGGCTAAACGATCGAGGGCTAAGGCTCACGTATTGTACCCACGTGTGTTGTTGCTAGGTAGTTACTATGGTGGGCGGGGCTTAATGGATTGATGAGTTCCTGTGTGGGTAGAGATGGTTGACGTGGAATGCACTATCTGCAAGAATATTTTTTATTTCTTTAACCCTCCTATGCCCAGGCTGAAATTTGGCCCAGTAAGCACCGCACCCACAGACAGTCACTTGAGTATTTTTGGTTGCATTGCCAATTGTTCACACATGTGTATTTTTGTGCTGGAGTTAGTGGCAAAGTCAAACACACTTGTGTATGTCCTACTTAAGTTATATGCAGAGTCACACAGAGCTGTGTATGTACCGTAATTTCCTGCGTATAAGACGCGGCTTATCTGACTTTCAAAGGTACGAAAACGTCACTGCGTCTTATCTAACGGTGCGCCTTATCTGGTGTCGCTTGAGATCAAAGTGATGATTACCGCTTGTGTAACTTTCGGTGGACCTCAACCTAACAAAGCGGCCGTGTTTTCCAATGAAGGTCGTTAGCGCAAGATATTCATGCATTCATTCACCTTTACGGCCATGCTGTGGTTTCCGACAATGCCCATAACAACCTTTGTTGGCGCACATGTATCATGCATTCAATTCACCTTATTGCGTTGCCTTGCTTTCCGACAAAGCCGTACCACAACTGTTGTTGGCACATGCCAATCATGCATACAATTCACCAAATCAAAAAAGCACAAGCGATATCTAAACAAAAACTTTTTAAACCGGGAATGAAAATAAATTGATTTTAATATATGGGGAAAAGGAAGAAGCCATGTTTTATTCATTTTCAAACAACAGCAAAATAGTTGAAAAACAATTTAATACCCAAACCGTGAATACAAATTCACGATGTCTTCGAGATCTGTTCAGTGTGTTTTAATTCGGAAAGTGCCATAATAATAATAATAACAGAACATTTATAAGGCGCACAGTATCTGGAGACCCATTCAAAGGCGCCGGTCACTTGAAATAACAACCAGATGTGGGATTTGTAAAGGAGGAATTATAATGTACATAATCAAAGCGCCCACAATGAGAGAGCGGTGGCGCGCAATTTGCAGCCAAATCAACCAGAAACACCGGGACAAGCCTCTTTATTCTGGGTTCTTTTACGTGCATTACACAACACACGGGACCTACGGCTTTACGTCCCATCCGAAGGACGAAGCAATTATGGTTAAGTACCTTGCTCAAGGATACAAGTGTCACGACCGGGACCCGAACCCACACCCTGCTGCTGGCAACACCAGAACTTGATTTCGGTGCGCTAGACCGCTCGGCCACGACACTCCACAATCGGGCAGCAGGACGCAATTTATTTTTTCGTACCACACGCTGGCTATGGAGTCAACAGTTAAGGGATAGAGAGTTCTTCCTATCCCTTTACTGTTGACTCCATAGCCAGCGTGTGGTACGGGAAAAAAATAAGCCATCGGGCAGTGTGTGGCCAGTCTTTCCCGGCACCTGATTGGACCGCACTGGAATTATGATGTCATCATCGTCCACGTGTCCCTGCAGGTCATGACCAAGCTCGTCCCCATGGGTCTTGAATCCACATTCGAGACCTTCAGGTAAACGTTGGGAACAAGGTTTGTTGGGAAAGTTGCATATTAAGGGGAATCCCGGCTGAGCAATGGAGAGAAGCACGCACGCACGTCGTATTGCATGCTTATTGGACAATTTATGGTTGCCACTTTTATGAATGAAATGAGCGGATGCGACTCGCGGGATCACATTGCGAAAATGGCTTGTTTATGCAAGCATGGAGGTAAGCAATAATTTAACGTGTATACCAATAACATCGCTTTCCGATGCATTGCACATGACACGATAATTATACTTAATTTGTGTTTGTTGATGGCTATAGTTCATTTGAAACAAACTATATTGAGAATTATACTTCTGAAACCAATCCGATCTCTAGCCCCACGCACGTTAGCTAACCGATTAAAAAATCAATACAATTGGATCGACAGGGCTACATTTTTCTGGGAACATTTTCACAACACTAAACTCGGCCTTCGTCCAATTGAATAGTTTTTATTGTGGCACACAGACCATCAGTTCAGGGAGTGGCGCAACACAATGACCCCTTTGTGGCGATGTACCGACAATGAGTGGCACCCAGCTGGCCTCTGTGTCAGCGGTCATGGTGCGCCTTATACGGCGGTGCGCCTTATACGTTGACACTTTAATCACATTCCCCCGATTCTGGGGTAATGCGCCTTATACACCGAGCGTCTTATACGCAGGAAATTACGGTACTGCATATACACTTGAGTGGTTTTGGTTTGACCTCCTATCAGAGCCACATGTCCTTGCATTTATTTGAGGCTTACCAGTCAGAACGTCCACACGTCAAAACGTCCACACGTCAAAACGTCCACAGACCTAGTCAGAACGTCCACACGTCAAAACGTCCACACGTCCAAACGTCCACAGACCCAGTCATAACGTCCACGTGACAAAACGTGACAAAACGTCCATGTCCAAGGGTCATAATCATTGTAAAATAAAAAATAAAACAAAAAGACGGTGATTCACATAAACACATTAGATTTTTACTGTTCAAACTAGTGTACTATTTAATACTAACAAATATACGTAAATTACAGTGCAATATTTCACTTGTCAAGTTATCAGATCTCAAACATAAACTTAGCCGTATGGGGTTATAGAATACATGTACATTGATGCAATATTTGACCATGAGTTTTAAGATTTGATTTAAAATACACACACTGTTGCAAGACCTATGGTTGTCCAAATCAAATGGCGTTAATGATATATACTAATTTTCATAAAAAATGATATGGGTTTTTTAAATAAAAAATAAAACTTAAAATACATTATGGAATACATGTATATTGATGCAATATTTGACCATGAGTTTTAAGATTTGATTTAAAATAAATAAAATAATTGACTGAAGACAGTTTGTTGTGAATTGTTCTTTGTGTACTTATATTACACTTAATCAATGTCCACATTCGGTCCGACGAGATGTGCGCATTTACGTAGTACTTGTTTCGGAGTTTTGTCGCCCGCGATGTAAGAATCCCAGATGTCGAATAATTGTCCTTGCAGCTGCCGGTACTGCTTTCTCTGGACGCCGCTCAACTTTATGTTCTGACACCAGCCGCATACTGTCAGGTCCACGATATTCGCCTGTTCGTGAAGCAACTTGATCATTAAATAGAATGCCAAGTTTCCTTTCTTGGCATGACGGTTACATACCGTGCCACCCTCACAGTCATTGTTCGTCCGAACGGCTTGAAAACACTCCACGATTCTGTCGCCAGAGTCCTCCATCGATCCACATCCTCTAATGTATTCCCGCTAAGGCAGCAAGCAGATGAGTTGATGCCTTCCTCTCGAGAGAGTTTCCAAACATGGGTCCAATGTGTTCGGCGGGAGGTATGGGAGCAGCCATAGCCGGCAGAGTTTGTGAGTATCGTTGTCATGTTTATATGGTGCTAGTCCAAGTTCTTGAATTTTCCGCCAGATACACTGGCACCAGTGAAAGGCACAACCCACAACACGTAACGCCACAGAACACATGTGGAATCGCCCGCCACATTGCCGCCTCAAAGTCTATCACAATCTTGGCAACGCTAGGTCCCGATTCCCTGCTCATATCTTGCACCATCTGCTTCAGTGCTTTAAGCACTTTTTGTAGTCCTTCTTGTGCCGCGGACATAGGGGCGAATGTCAGCGGTACTTGCTTCATGTTGTCGCCGCTCTTCACGATGCGTGAACGGACAGCAGTTGCGTGAATGGCTCTTGACAAGTTTGAATGTCCCGTCAATATACCACGTTTTGGCACCAGAGAGCAAGCGTTTAATCATGTTGTCTGTGGCTAATACAAGGTGTCGCTTATCATCGACTCGAATCGGAATTCGAAAGAAACCGCCGGGATATAATTTTCGTCCAGATCGAAACCAACGATGTCGGCTCCTGTGGTCTCATCTTCTGCCTGTGCCTGTTGGCGGCCCTCGCTACAATCTGGCCGAAGGGCGGAAGGGGTTCTCTTGAAGCAGCCAGTCCTTCTTCCAGCATGACTTTATTAACGACTTCCGCCGCTGATGTGAAGATATCCAAGACGCAGGTTTGTTTAACCACGGTCTTGATCTTGATTGCTTTGGCTGCGCCCAGTTATGGGGGATGTAAATGGTCTTGAGGGCCTCGGATGAAGTCACCACCGATTGGTAGATGCTGGCTTTGCACCAGAGAGTTTTGTTACCGCACACTGCACGTCCAGACTTTGTTTCCATTTGGCTCATGAATCTTGACTGTGTAGGTGTAGCCGCTGCTGCCTGCCAGCTTTTCCTTCCCTTTCTGTGATCCCGAGTCGATCATCTCGTATGTGTCGGCATGACGGTCGGCGCTCGTCACCTCGTATTCTAGTGGCGTGTAGTCCTGCAGGAAGATTCCTCTAGGCGTCGTGGAACTGGCGAATCTCGATGGGATTCTCAGAGTCCACTTCCATTTCCTCCTCAAATCTCCGCATCCCTGGCTCGGCCAAATAATCATCGAAAGCTTGTGATAAACGGCTGCTCTCCGCTACTGGATTGCTGAGGTCGATGTTTGGAAGCTGGCATTCTGTACAATTCCAGGCAATATCGGTTCTGTTCTTCACTGCTCTTGGTAATCTTCTCGCCTGATCCCGGTTTGACAAGTCCTGTGTTGCCATCTGTTGCAGCCATCGCACATCAGGCCCTCCTGTCGTGCCATCACAGGATTCTTGCAAAAAGATGCATAAGTCTGACTTCTGGCATTCTGAATCTCTGAATATTGCAGTATCGTGTGTAGTCTTCGTAATGGTTGTGAGAAGAATGATTTCTGGTGGAAATCTATCACCTTATATATACTACCAGTTTGACTACTTCTCAAATTAATTCAGTCATTTAGCGCCACGTCTTATTATTCAAAATGCGTTTAACAATAGGATTTTCTTTATATAATTATACACTACCAGTTTGACTAGTTCTCAAATTAATTCAGTCAATTAACGCCACATGATTTTCTTTGTTCTTAAGGCATCGCCTCCTGGATACAGAACCTACCGACGGCGGAAGCTGCCGCTGTTTGGAATCGATTTCATCGTGGGCCTTTGTGATTTGCCGTGGGCCTTTGCCACAGTATTTGCCGTGGGCCTTTGTGATTTGTCCGTGGACCTTTTGCCACAGTGCGGCCGCCTATCACGGTGTGTTTGTACAATGCCAGTAATTAGGATTTTCACAAAGCTCTTACGATGCGAACGCAAAGCATGTCAAGTGGCGTTTTGACTTGTGGACGTTTTGACTTGTGGACGTTTTGACTTGTGGACGTTTTGACTGTGGACGGTGTGGACGTTTTGACGTGTGGACGTTTTGACTGGATACCTATTTGAGTGCACTGCACAAAGTCAATGGGTTGGGAGTTACATACAAATTTTGAGTGTCTTTGATTGTTAAACCTATAGGAGGGTTAATTAACTGATTGGAACAATCAGAAAAGGTGTGGGGACAAAAAATGGTTGTTCATTTGTTGATCAAATTACTAAAAAGTCAAAGATGCATTTAAGAATATGAGTAAATATTTTGTTGTATTTTGCTCCAGAGAGAGAGTGGTGAAAACATTCATTTAAACAAATATTTGTTTAATGTTTCAGACACTCAAATGCTTGAATTTTTTTGTTTTGAAAAACCACGTACGGGTGATTTACTGGAAAACGTTTTAAGCTGAGCAACAAACGATAATTTTAACGCTAACCACCTACAGGCATCTCACAGGCACCCTGCTGAATGCAACAAAATGCAACAACAACAGAAAAATGTGCCACCCGAATGCAACAAGATCCACCGGCAAAAACAATGGTTCTTTTGTTCTCTGCTGAGGGCAATAAGATGCAACGTCTTGTTTCCTTTGTTGCGTTGGGCATGGTTAGAGTAAAAAGCAAGTGTACACTTGAGTCTTTGGGCCTTTTTAATCAATTTTTGGGCGAATATATTCTCACTCAACCTACTAAATTTGATTAGGTAGATTACACCCAACCTGAATGTTCAACCTTTTTCTGCTTTATTTTTTTTCCAATAATAATTTTTAAAACAAGTTAATCCTGCAGTGTATATAATTTTTCCCTCTCATATTTACCATGGACTAGAACAAATAAAAATATATTCCCAGACAACCCAACTAACCATCAGTATTTCCCCAAAAAAAGATTTGTAGAGAGCTAAAAGGTATTTTTATTATTAGTTTTTGGGCATGGCTATATATGAGGTAATACTTAAATGCGTATAACATTTCAATACTTGAAAGATTCCCATAAACCTAACTTTCCCAAATCCTCCAAAATCCTCTTTGCTAAAGTGAAGGATTTTGAAGGATTGAGGTTATTAGGCATACTTGCCTTTCCATGGTACATGTACATCCATGTTTCTTGTAGTGATTGCAAGGTCAGTTGATGGGTCAGTGGACACTGTTTATTGCTCCATGCATGCAGGGAGGGTCCCTGGCCATATACATGTATCACAGATTAGAAATACATGTGTGCATACATGTCATGTGTTTGCTTTACTACTGAAGGATTTTGGAGGATTCAGGTTATGTGTAAGCAAATGGGCCTAGGGAGTTAGGGTTAATAAAATCAAATAGAAATGGGCAAATTCACGTTATGGAGAGACACAAAAAACACTTTCAAAATACATGTACATAAGTCCAGCGCGTGATTTGAAACCATCTTTGTCACTCTGATTGGTTCAAAATCAAATCCGTTCCACATATGCGCTGCTCTGATTTTGATAAGCCATGTCTTGACCATCTGTTAACCCCAACCACCCCATATTCTGCAAAATCCTCCAAGGGGCACCTTTTGGGAAAAATTTAGTACTGTTGGAAACTGGTACATGTACTTTCACCTAGCTTCAAATGGGGCAAAGTTACTACCTGGAATATGAAAGATCAACGGAAATACATGGTGCAAAAGTGCACTGACAGATTTGAGAGGATTCAGGAAGGTTCCTAGCCAGAATACCTAGGGGGTTAGGGTTAATGCACTGCCACATGATTACGTTTTGTCCAATCAGATTGTCTATAAACAAACTGTCTTGGGCATTAACCCTAACCCCCTAGGTATTCTGGCTAGGAAGCTTCCTGAATCCTCCAAAATCCATTAGTGCACTTTTGGAAACATGCCCTTATCTTCAAAATGCACCATGCATTTTCGTAGATCTTTCATATTCAGCACTTATTGCCTGTACTTCTTGCCAGGTAGTAATATTGCCTTATTTGAGGAGGTGAACGTACCAGTTTCCAACAGTGGTGAATTTTTCCCAAAAAAGTGCCCCTTGGAGGATTTTGATGGATTTGGGGTGGTTAGGGTTAATGAATTTTGACATGTTTTGACTTGTTTATATCTTTTCTGTTTAGCCGTGGCAGGTGATGCCTTTGCTTGTAAGGCCACCATAAGCTGGGGCCAACTTGTATTAACCCTAACCATGCTCAATGCAACAAGATGCAACAAACATAAAAAGTTGTTGCATCTTGTTGTCCTCAGCAGAGAACAAAAGAAGTATTGTTCTAGCTGGTGGATCTTATTAATAATAATGATAATACATAATTTATAATGCGCACATATCCACCAAGAAGTGCTCAAGGCGCTTTACAGTGAACAAGAAATCATACAATAGCATAAAAATACAATAGCAAATGCAATATAATACTAAACAAAAGATTTAAAAAAAATGCATAAATGAATGTTAGTAGTCCTTATAGGCAGTACACATAAGATGAGTTTTTAAGTTTTTCTTGAAGGAGCAAACAGTTTGAGATTCACGAATGTACAGAGGCAAATCATTCCAAAGGCGTGGAGCCACAACTTCAAAAGATCTGTCACCCCAAGAATGTTTAGACTTTTGTTCAGCCAGCAGAAATTTTGCACTGGAACGTAACTTGCGAGAGGGGGCATAACATTTCAACAAGTCAGATATATATAATAGTGCACAATCATTAAATCAATATTTTATAAATAATACGATATGATATTGGCAGCCAATGCAGATCTTTCAGGATGGGGGTGATATGACATGATTTTTTAGAGAGAGTCACAATACGTGCAGCAGTGTTTTGAATCTTTTGAAGTCGTCGTAGTTGATCCTGAGGAAGTCCATAAAGCAGTGAATTTACCGTATCAAGACGAGATGTTATGAAGGAATGAACAATTTGTTCTGTTGCATCATAATTAAGATATTTGCGTAACTTTCCAATGTTCCTAAGGTGAAATGCTGTGGTGCGAGTAACATTTGAAATATGAGGTTTAAGTGTCATGTTTGCATCAAAAATAACTCCAAGGTTCCTTGCTTGAGAAGAAGATTACACATGAGTCACCAATAACAATATTTGGAAAAGAAATCTTAGATAGTTGTTGACGTGAACCATTGCATTGAGCAAGCTGCATTCTTTTCTGTTGTTGTATTTTGTTGCATTCAGCAGGGTGTCTGTGAAATGCCTGTACTGGGGGTTAGGGTTAAGCTATGACAAGTCCCTCATACATGTATGTCTGATTATTTCCTTTTATTATTTTTGTGTTTTCTAGCTTGTACTACCCGAGTATGTTGTGCACGTTTTCTACAATGTGCTCTTCCTGGTGGCTGCACAGTTTGGAACGTTAGCTTTCAATATTCCTCTGATAGCCTATCACATCTACAGGTGAGGAGATTTCATTTGGCATCATGAGGAAGAGGAAAGGTTACAGGGTAGGGGTGTGTTGAAGAACCTAAGTCTGCGACAATTACACGTTTATACAAAAACAAATTATTAAACGTTTCCAAATACATGAAACGTTTAAACGAATCCTACATTTATACTTGAGTTCTTTCGGGTGACACCATTACATGGTGTCACCCGAAAGAACTCGTGTATCTATCTCCACCAATAGCCTCAAATCCTACATCCTACATTTATTTAAAAAAAATGTAACCTTCCATTTGCCGGTCCCTCTTATTTCATGAAGCACAATCAGTAACCTAATATTATATCATATTCCCAGGAAGCTCAAATGATACATTTTTAATTGCACTGTGACTCAAATATATCAATATTATTCTCAACAAAAAGTTGTATGATATTTTTTTCTTTCAATTTGCTGATGAGATCGTTACTGATAATATTGGGACATAGGACGTGGGATGCCAATCGACCACTCATTGTACTCGTTTAGTCAGAAGGAACCGGTTTGAGTGGACTATAAGCCTTCCAGGGCTCACACCAGCTTTGACGGGTGCGCGATTGGGCAGGCTTGAAAGAGGCCATTCAACAAAGACAAATACCTCTAAAAATTTCGATGCTAGAAATTGTCATTTGATAAATTCATTTTAATTTTTGAAAATTGCATAAAAAGCAACCACATTTGATAGATTTTTGTACGTTTAAAAGAGGATCAGTTTTTAATTGTTTTCTTGACCTCGTTAAATTGTGAAGAGTTTGTCACAAGGGTCCAAGAATGTCCTGAGGTTGGGGTACAGACAATATCTCATGACTCCCCACACAAAAATAACCTTGCCAGATTTCGTTATGCTTTATCAAATGTGTTTTTATTACTTTACCTTTTTTTTATCTTCCCAGATATGCCAACAGGCCAGTGATGAGCTCTCCTGGTCTGTACGATCCAACAACAATTATGAATGCTGACGTCCTGTCTAGATGCATGAGAGAAGGCTGGTTCAAACTGGCTTTTTATCTCATTTCTTTCTTTTACTATCTGTACAGGTGAGGCATTCACATTCAAATGTTCCTTAAAAAAAAGCATGTGGACTTTTGTGTGTAAATGATAGTTATGTGTATGGGTCATTCCACCCATATGGTAGGTAGATGTACCATTCATTATCCTTATTACGAGTGCACATTCTTGGGTCATTCCACCAGGTCGGGGCAAGCTTTGTGACACGGTGTCCTTGTTACGTAGGTAGATGTACCATTCATTATCCTTATTATGAGTGTACACTCTTGGGTCATTCCACCAGGTCGGGGCAAGCTTTGTGACATGGTGTCCTTGTTACGTTGGTAGATGTACCATTCATTATCCTTATTATGAGTGTACACTCTTGGGTCATTCCACCAGGTCGGGGCAAGCTTTGTGACATGGTGTCCTTGTTACGTTGGTAGATGTACCATTCATTATCCTTATTATGAGTGTACATTCTCAGTTGTCCTTCAAATTAGAATGAAATCAATCTCTGTGCCTTGAATGAATAGGTAAATGATAATAAATGGTACATTTACCTACAGAACAAGGGAGACCTATCACAAAGCTTGCCCCCAACATGGTGGAATGACCCATATATTAATTCCCGAGGATCAATAAATGTTAAGAAACAGACCTGAATGTTTCAGCGTCAAATTATTGAGAAAATTATGAAAAGACAGTTGCAATTTCTAACATTGTTCACTAAAGGGTAGTGTTCGTTCCATCAAGTTGGAAAAAAAAACCTCTTCCGTTCAGGACTGGACACAAATTAAGTAAGAAAAAAAACAAGACTTTTAGCTTTGCATGGTGAAAAGGATAAGTAAAAACTGTTTGCAGTGACACCATGTAGAAATTCCTTTTTGATCAGTAAATAGTTCTGAAAAGAACTGGTTGGTTACAACTGGACGTTTGGATCAGTATGCTCTGATTATCCTGAAGACAATCAGAGCATACTGATTGTAACGTCCAGTTGTAACCAACCAGTTCTTTTCAGGACTATTTTCTACCCTAAAGAGAATTTGTACATGGTGTCACAGCAAACAATCTTTACTTTAAGATAAAACAAAGTCCTTTTCTCTGAAATACTTCAAATGGCATCATCTGTTGAAGTATTTTAACATCATGCATCAGGCAACTCTGAGGAAGTGAGGCCCCAAAAAAGTCTCCGGTTTCTGGTCATAGGTCGGCTTCAAACTCGGTGTGGTGATGCTGTTTTTTTTTTTTTTTTTTTTTTTGGGGGGGGTAATTTTTTTTTCACTAACTGGTGAAATATGTGATACATGTATACGCGGTTATTGGAACCAGACCAAGTTTCCTATATACAAAGTGTGGTGGCTAAGAGAGGACTCTCAAATTGGGCTAACGTTAGTACCCCTATGTGAAAAAGTCGTTTAAAAAACAGTACAGCAGAATTCCATTCGATCCAGCAATTTTGGCTGCAATTGGACCTTGTTTCATAGCAACAACAAAAAAGAAACTAAAAATGCCGACCTGCGCGGAGACCAGAAACCTAACGCTTTTTATTATAATAAATCCATGTCTGTTTGAAGATGATTAATGGCAATACAAAGCCATTATTGATCATTTTTAATCTCTTTTCCACTTATTCTTTTTCTTCCTACAGTATGATATATGTGTTGGTTTCATCGTAGAATCATTGGACTGGAAAAGACTGAGCCAACTTGAAGATGTTTCCCCATTTTGTATTTGTATTTTTGTTGGGGGGGGGGGGGGGGGGGGCCACCAAATGGAATTGGTATTATTTCATTTTTTTTACAGGGCATAAATCCAGAGAGGAGTTGATCATTTGTTTTCATGTAACTCTATACAGAGATCCGTTGAGTATCATGAATTTTCCAGTCTTACTGTGACTTTAAAACAATCCTTTTCAAAAAAGTCAAACTTTTTTATGCAAAACAAAGTTGAAATAAGGATTACTAAAAAATAACATTTAATGAGCTACTTACGTTTATCTTATTACAAACAAGTATTGTTTGCTGGTGCGGTCATTGTCACGAAACATAAAGCGTAAAATACAAGACGGAAAGTTTGCAACCCAAAACATTTTCTTCCATTTATTATATCATTCTCAGTAATTAAGTGTATGCTTTTTCATGGAATAATTAATATGTGTTCCCTGGTGAAATTCTTGCATAAGGATATTGAACAGTTGTTAAGATTATTGCTCTTCACTAATGTATCTATGAAGCATTGTATGCTCGGTGCTCAGTGCTGGAGGTTGTGTGGTCAAGTCCCGCCTGGATAGTTTGTTTTCTGCAGGTACTCCAAAGCATCCGATACATCACTGAAGGGCAAAAGTCAATTCACTCGATCCATTTAAATGTGATCTGATAACGCCATCAATGATTGTAATGCCTTCATCATAACAAAATATCATTATGTGATAATATTGATCCACAAGATAAATTAAAGTAACCGAGTACATTTATCTTGCCATTGCTTTTATGTGAGATGGTATTTATTGTTCCTTGTATGTAATTTGTTACATGCTACATGTTACATGCTAAATGATAATTTGTTACATGCTACATGTTACATGCTAAATGCTAATTTGTTACATGCTACATGTTACATGCTAGTTTGTTACATGCTACATGTTACATGCTAAATGCTAGTTTGTTACATGCTACATGCTACATTTTACATGTTACGTGTTACATTTTATGTGTTACATTTTACATGTTACATTTTACGTGTTACATTTTACGTGTTACATGCTACATTTTACATGTTACATGCTACTTGTTACATGCTAATTTGTTACATGCTACATGCTAATTTGTTACATGCTACAATATTTGTAGCATGTTTTGGTATCAGTTGCTTGTCTAAGAAATATTTTTCACTGTTAGTGAATTTTTTAATTTCTGGTTACGATGTTTAGATACTAATTTGTTAATGTAAATCAGGTAATGTAATTTGCATCTAGTTTAAATTGTGCGGAGGTTAACCAGATGAGATTTTCAAGCATTTTGCTCTTGGAACTGATGTTTACTTACCTTTGTTTGCAATAAGTGGCTTTGTGCCAAAGAGTGTTTGATTAAAAAAATGATACATAAATTAATTAATATCCTAAACAAGCAAAGGGTAACTTTTGAAGTCTTTCAAAGCGACCAAATCCTCTGATGATGGTAGAGAGTGATAGCATTCACCAGAGTGACAAATGTCATACAGTCTGTGATATCTGTCATATTAGTGACACCAGTTACCTTACAGTGACGCTTAGTGGCACTAAGTGACACTTGATGACATTTAATGACACTTAGTGACACCATGGTGACAAGGCGCCATCAAAAGCAATAGTGACAATTGACAAATAATACTTTAGTGACATCAATTGTCATATTGACATAAGTTGCCAATATGACACCAGTCCCCATGGTAACAGCATAATTACATCAGTCACTGAGGTAAGACAACCACGGCGACAAAAGTCACCAAAATGGCATGTCACCAAGGCGACTCCAATCACTATTGACAGCAGTCACCATAGTGAAATGTCAACATCAGATGAATTGGAGTTCCTAATTGATTTTTGAGATTTAAACAATTATAATATGTTTTAAGTAACAGAGGGTCAAAGGATAAAAGCTTTATCTTGGGTCGGTTGTAGAAAGTTAAAACAACAACAAAGTCTATAATAACCAGATAAAAAGACTCAGTTTAAGATTGGTTGTGGTTCTGAAAAGAAAGTTAGTTTTGAGACCTAAGTTTCCGAGATTAATATACAGCAAGGAAACATAGGCAGAGACTTGTATATGCATTTACAGACCTTATTTTGTGTACGTATAGACTAATCCATCAACCAGTTCACTGGGCGCTGCCATAACTGCAGTGGTACCTACATTCTGCATCAAGCGTTCGTTTTCTATGCAGTTCAGTGTTTCTTTGACCAATCTGAGCACTCTATTTGATGAAATGATAGCGTATCACGAATGCGTGTGATGCGCGTGTGCAGTGTGGTACCACCGCAGTAATGGCGGAAAACGGTGGTCGCCAGATTAGTCTTTATTGCTTATTAATATATGTCATGATTGCCTAAATTTCACTAATTTGCATTATTAATTAATAAACATTGTGTTCATCTATCTAGGCATTCATTATATATAAGGGTAGTTAATAGTCAATGGCAGTTTTGTAGTTAAAGGAACAATATCGTCACGATTAGAGCAGACTTTCAACAAGGCCTGGAATCAGTGTCCTCGTTTAAGACGAACACAGTGACTGAAAATTACTGGCTCATTTATGCAGCAGCAACGGTGACATGACCATGTGGGCATTGGTGGATCCAGGGGGGGCTAAGGGGGCTGTAGCCCCCCCTAAAATCGTTTAAAAAGAGAGGGGGAGAACGCACTCCCATTCCCACAGTGTACTTTGTTTTTCTCTCCCTTTGATTATTTCATTGTAATTTTTGTAGTACTGAAAAATAATTGTTTTTGATTCTCAGCCCCCCCTAAAAAATGTTCTGGATCCGCCCATGGTGGGTGTTGTTTTCAGTCACCGAGTCGGTCTAAAACTAGCACTCCGAGTCCATGCCCTGTTGATCGTGACGATATTGTCCTTTTAAATGTCAACACTTCACACAAACATCTATCAAAAACCTATGTTTGAAATAGACAATTTTGTTTTACCATCCAAGATGGTAGATCTTGTGCGTGTATGAATAGTTGTACATTTTGCTATAGATTAAATTCATACATAAATTTAAACAAAATTTAAATGAATATTCTTGTACTGTTATTTGTGAAGGTTTTTAATGGTAGAAACAAATTTTCATTACTTATTTAACACCAGAAAGATTAAGAAATCTGAAATAAATTTTTGATGATCAAGTTTGAAACTTCATCAAAGGTTGAAGTCATAATTTTTCACTTTTGTTTGTGTTGTTTACATGTGTTGTTTACATATATGGTAATGCAGAGAAAATAATTATTTGTGTGGGTAATTGTGTCATTTCTGAATCCATTTTACTCAAATTCACAGGTTGCATTTCAATTCCTATCGCAACTTTCATCAAACTTGAAAGTTTTATGAATTTTAACTAACCCTGCGTTGTTTGTTTATATTAAAAATACAGTGTATGTTTTAAACTTCGAAGCACTCACTTTTCCTAAGTTTGTTTCAACAAAAGAGGGCGCTGTATAATATCTTTATGATTTAGGTGGAAATAGATGTGGTGCCGCTGATATGACAAAGATTGGCAAGGGAGCGCACGAGAGCGAAACACGCAGGGTGGGACGAGCGAGATTCATTTGTAAAACATTTTATCAAAATGCATCTTTCATTCATTCACTTAATTTATCTTAAGTAGGATTTAATTAAGTTTTTGTCTATGCCCCGGTTGACTCAGATGTGTGATAAAAGTATTCGTTTTTTGGGAGTTTAATAATCAAGATCCAGAACTATTTTGTAAATTGACTGATTTGAAAGAATTTTAATGTCTTTCTACATATCTAAGCCAAAATTGGCGCAAAAAACGAAATCATTGTAATAAATGTTTTCGTGCTTTTTTTTTTTTTTTTTTGGAATCTGTATTTTGCCTAAAATGCTGCTCTAAAACAGGGCAACTCGATCTAGCCTAGCTAATTGGAAATTGGTACTTTCAGATGCATAAACTTGACACAAACGAAAAAAGAAGAAGAAATGTGGAGTTAAGAAAAACAGATAGACAAAAGTACAGAAATATTCACAAAATTAATGTCAACCATCAGGCGTGAGAGTCATGACAACAAAATTGATTGACAGATGTCTGAACGGACTGGCCTGTTCACTTCACTGCGCAGCTGCCTCGTAAAACGTAAAATAATTCATTTAATATACCCGACGGCTGTTATAGTGTTGCTGGGAAAAAGTACAAAAGTCACGTTTCATTAGTAAAAGTAGATATAAATAAAAAGGAAATTGTTCACGAGTATTCCTGTAAGATGTTACCCTACAATAAAATAAATAATCAGATCCGTTAAGGCCACATTGTCATATCACATAGTGAGCAGGGAGTCGGGGACCTCTACTGGTCATTTTAACATGAGTCATCGCCAGTTATTAAATGGTCATTAGATCACAAAGCAAGTTTACAGATAAAACACTCCCAGGGCTCAATAGATCGGCACATAACAGCCTTGTTATCATAATTATAAGGGAAGCTATTCAGTTATAAGTGACACCAGGATTTATATATAATTGCAAACTGGAAAAAGTGGCAAAAGAAATGCAAAAACTCATATGTGCGTACCTCTCAAGCTCTTAAAACTGTCAGTTATCAGGGACCTAAGTTTTGGAATTCTTTAGGCATTAACCTCAAAAGTCTTAAAACTTGCCCCGTATTTAAAAAGAAGCTTAAGTATAGCTTGTTGGAAAAATACTGTAACATTTAATTTCAGCTAATTTTAATTATTTGTTTAAGTTACTCCTTACTCTTATATTAATAATGCCCTCCCGATCTTACATTATATATTACTGCTGTGTAGTTGCACCATGCTGCCTTGTCTCATTAGTGTTTGTCCTGTCTTGTTTATGTGTAGGTAACATTAATATATTTCTCTGTGTGTGTAATTTATGCATCTAGTTGTATTACAGTTGTATTAGCTCAGTTAAATTTCTACACACATTATTTTTGGGGGTCTCTACTCGACAAGCTTGCTTTTTGGAGACCTCCACCACTTAATCACCTTTGTCACATTGGCCCTTCGTTTATAATTACATGTATTATTGTTTAACTGATTTTGTATTTTTTATTGGCCTTATATCTTAATTTGTTGTGTTCTGATTGAGTGGAAAATAAACTGAAACTGAAATGTCGTCTCAAAAGTCTCGTCGAGTCAACTTGTCCAATGACCTAGTAAGTCGGATGGAAGTGGTGTTGTCATTGCTGTATAACAGTTACACATTTAAAATGTAGGGGAAACAATTGTTTTTGAATAACCCATCAGAATTGGTTTATATTCCATGAATGCCACAGAAGATAAAACGATTGAACATGTCTGTGCATGTATACAAATTACGTTTCTTCGATCGAGAACGATTCATGTGGATTATTCCAAGTCTTCAATTATTTCGTTCACCTATTAAATTGAATGGAATAGCCGTCGGAAATTACCCATCTCATTATGATGCACCTGTACACAGTTATAATATACCACACGATTTGTATAGGATGCCCTGGACGATCGTACGGTAAAAAAGCTAAGAACGTGCATGTATATTCACAAATTACATGGCTGCCTTCCTCGGGACGAAGTGATCGAATCTACCCGTCTAAACTGTCAATTTCCAGCCAGATAACTGACGTATCTACGAGTTCATCAGTCTCTGTGGCTCCCCTAGATTGATTTGGATACGGACGAAGTGAATAACATTGCTTTTGGATGAGTATTTGAGAGAGCTTTTCGTTGGATGGTTTTGCAGAGAAACCGCGGCTACCGCACGGGATCTGACTGAACACGGAATAACTATAGTCAAATGGCACAGAGGGTGGGTAGAAATTCTATTGTGTCCGGCGTATTTTAGACAGCTTATTTACCCATTAAGCCTGTGAATTACAGTATTGTGGTTGTAAAGACGAGTTTTTAACGTGATTATTTGTGTGTACATTGGTATATTGACGTAGTAAAACGTTGCATTGGCAGGGCTGTGCATTTAATGAGTTACATGTGAGCTTGTTTTACAGACAACTGCTTAGTGCTTGTGAGTTTGTGTTGTTGGGATTGAAACTAGTGGACATGCTTGTTGTACTTGTAACCTGATGTAGTTCTGTTGTAGCCCCATTCTAGGGCCTGTACACTGGACTCCTTCCCGTATTCTTGGCCCTAGCACCACATGTACAAAAAAGGAGTGATTTTTTTTTTTTTTTTTTTTTTTTTTTTTTTTCTTTCTTCAAATTTTGATCTGCTAATTATTACAATCTACAATTTTGTGATTAGGTAAGCTTGCCCAAGCAAACACTTTTGGCACGAAGTTCACTATTGTGAGATCAGTAATTTTGGTGAAATTTAAATTTTTTAATTTCCTTTTTAAAAATTAAAACACATGTTTAAAAAATTTCATGAAAATGAGCTATTCCAGAATCATGGATTTTACACCAAAGGTGACTGCTTGGACAAGGTTACATAATCGCTAAGTTTTAGGTTATAATAATTAGCAGATCAAAAGTTGGAAAAAAAATCCTCCCTTTTTGTACATGTGGGATTAGGGCCAAGGATACGGAGGGAGTCCAGTGTATTGGCCCTAAAATGTGGCTAGTTCTGTCGTACAAATTTGGGTTACATGATGTACAATAAATGAATAAACAGTAACAATCTAGCCACATTCTATTGAAAGCAACTCCAAGATACTGTTTGGACTACTTTTAGCTGAACATTATCTGGGAATAATTCAAAGCAGGTTCATGAAAATGATGGAAATTGGTGTTTGTTCATTGGGAAACCTCGTTTGAGCCGGTCTGTAGTTTACTATAAATCGTCATGCTGAATTCAGCAGGTCGGTTGTACATGTACTTCACTCAAACTTGAATGTGAACAAGCACAAAAAAATTGGGATCTATCGTACATGTTGTGCAAATTATTAACTGTCTATGAACTTTATGGGACATATTAATGAGTTTAAAAGCAGTTTGTAAAATGACACACTTACCGTTTGCTTTGTACATTTATGTGTTTCCCAAAGACCTTACCAAAACTATGCTGTATTACTGGTTGCATAAACTTATATGTCATACTTGCTAAAGAAGCAAAATCGTAGGGAGACTACGTTTTACTACAAATATAGTGAGCTTGTAAAAGTGAAACGAGTTGTCTAACCAGTGATTTTACTAGATACAAATTTTCAGGGATGAATTTACCTAATTTTTTTGTTATTATGAACATGTGTGGTGATATTGTTCTATGCTGTCTGTAAGGTGTTATCTGTGGAAACCAAAACATGTGAATGATGCATTCACTACTGCTGGGAGTTATTGGTTACATTAGATCGGCACCCGACTGCCACACAAACTCAGCAAATGACAAAATGTGTATAAATTTTCAATTAAAAAGCATCAATGTTTAACCCTCCTACTACTGATGCACTTTTGTGGGAAGTTGCTGTAGAGGTCAAAACCAGTAAATTGCCTGTTTTGACTGTTGGCCCAAATGTGCACACAGGGGCATTTTTGACCGGTTTTACTGTCATTTTGGCCACCCTGAACAATACCAGACAATGCTTTTACCAGTCAAAAACAGTCGACTCATTTTGACACGTAAATGTACTTACTACATGTAACGTAAGGTTTGACAGTGTTTGTCTTTTAAGTGCACTACATGTAGATATCTTGGGAAGTATATCAAAATTTTGACTGATTTTGACCCTTGTAGTAGTAGGAGGGCTATTAACCGATGCAGCAATAATAGAAAATCTAGAACAACAAAATGGGCGGCCAATTCTTCTCACCATTTTTATTATTATTATTTTTTAAATATTGGTTTTGGTTAGCCGGTTAGCAAAATTCTAAATGGTTAGTGCAGTTTCGGTTGGTTAACCGGGTAACCGGTTAATCATCCCGGCACTTGAATGCACTACATTTGCGTTGATTTTCATAAGAGCTGCATATCCTCAAAATAGACGTGTTCCTTATTGAAAAAAAGTGAACAATAACTTCTTAACCCTAACTCCCTAAGCATTGTTACTGAACAATAAAAATCCTTCAAAATCCACCAACTGCCTTTGTTGTCTAGGGAGTTAGGGTTAATTAAGAAAATGTTACAGAACTATTTTACCACCATCTGGAATTAAATGAAGCATGACTTGGCTCTTTTTTTCATGGATAGAATTTCTGAGCGCCCACAAACAGTTGGGGGGGGGGGGTATGTGTCATATTGGCAACATAACATTTTTTGATGACCACAATTCTGTGAGATGCTTCACTAAATCCTTCACCGAAACAAACTGAAACACCAAACTGTTTTCTGCCCATTTGATTATAAAAAGCCTATAGTTGCTTCAAATTGGGTAAATGGAGGATTCAGTGTTTGCAGAATTTTTACTTTCCACATGTTTGAGAAACGATATTATCTCTGAAATTTCAAGAAAATAGACCTGGAATTTCATGGAGGCGACAGAGACCAACATGGCCTCCATAGCCCTGGTCTTGGCTTTGGTGCCCCTGATAAATGGTGCCTATTCTAATGGACGTATCCTTTACTCAGGAAATGTGGCCATTTCTCTACAAGAATGTAATTCCAGGCCTGGAGTCATATAATATGCATACAATCTTAAGCGTAAAATGCTTGGGTACACCTGAATATGCCCTAAACTTCACAACTAGTCCACAGAGGCAGTTCCCTCCATTGCCGCTGGTCTGCGTCACAGTTGTAATGACTATTTTAACTCGGCTTGAGTCAAACTCTAGTTTAAATCTTTTAGGTGACTCGGCTTGACTCGAGTGACTCTCAGAGTGAAAGTGAATCATTTGTCGCGAATTGCTGCTTTTAATGTTACAAACTGTTTGCACAACAGTCGGCTTGTTTAATAATTTTTTTTTCCCCAAAATGAGTTCGTTTGTTTTTCTTTCTGGTAACGAAACCAAAGATTCCTAATAAAATACCTTAAAGCACTTTGGCTCTTTAGTAAGATGATAAAGTGTGATTTTCATTTTTGAGATGAGGGAGCAAAACCCCAGGAAAAATATTTTATGGAAACCCTTGAATCAGATAGGGGCTGAAAATCCAATCCACATGTTAGCTCTCATACGAGTGTAATTTGAACTGTGGTGCACAGTAGTGAAAGGCAAGGAAAGTAGTAATAATATCAGAGCACATGTAAGGCGCACAGTATATATGGATATCCCATTCAAAGGCGCCTGCAATTGTATATTGTTACCATTCCAGAAGCACCGGGACAAGCCCCTTCTCTTTCACGATAAGTGTCCTAGGTTCCTTTACGTGCATTACGCACCACGCGGGACCTATAGCTTGACAAAGTAATTATGGTCAATTGTCTTGCTCAAGGACACAAGCGCCGCGACCGGCCAGGCCAGGATTCAAACCCACATTCTGACAACACCAGAACTCATCCGATGCAATAGACCACAAAGCCATGGCACCCCATAAACTACTACACCATCTTAACCCCTATACATTTACTAACCCTCCTACTACTACAAGGGTCAAAATCGGTCAAAATGTTGAAGTACTTGCCAAGGTATATCTAGTGCACTCAAAAGTCAAACACAGTCAAACCTTACGTTGTAGTAAGTACATTTACAGGTCAAAATGAGTTGACTGTTTTTGACTAGTAAAAGCATTGTCTGGTATTGTTCAGGGTAGTCAAAATGACAGTAAAAACCAGTCAAAAATGCCCGTGTGCACATATGGGTCAACAGTCATAAACAGGCAGTTGACTGATTTTGACTTCTACAGCAACTTTCCACTAAAGTGCAGCAATAGTAGGAGGGTTAAGGCCTAGAAACTTGAAGGGGCAACCTTGGCAGTTTTTTGTTGTTGCACTTCAATGAGTAAATACAAGCATGTCTATGGGAAGGATTGGAAGCATTTCAAGTGGTACCAAGGGCACTAGTCTTGTAAATAAAGTAAATAAAATCAATAAATGTAGATTTTCACAGTTTTCAGTATTGTTAATTTGTGGTCGGAAAGTTAAACCACCATACACCATTTGTATAAAAAAAAGAAGAAAATAAATTATTGTTCACAATTTTCTCTGTGCCCAGTTGATAACATCAACTTCACAACTTCAAGTAAGTTTTTACATACAAGCATGTATGTAATTAACCCTCCTACAATCAGTGCAATTTTTGAAATGACCCGTTCAGGCCACTCCAAGCCATTAGCTGTTGCCAGTGGCCTCCTATGGTTACCCTTCTGTGCACTGTCACACCACTGAGATTACGGGGTAAAGTGGTCTCCCATCGATACATTGCAGGCCATACTAATATGTTCAAACATTTACAGTGGCCTTGGGTGGTACACAGTTGATTTTGTAAGATTACTTGAAAAGGACAGCAGGCTTGTACATGTATGTACTGAAGGTTGCTAAAGAACAGAATTTAGTGGATTTGGCCTCCATGTGTAGGATGGACATGGAACACTGTACACTGTGTCTGTCAAATCAAATCACAGTGGACTATTCAAGGGATCAACAGAGAGTGTCCACATAATGCAAGTTACATGTTTATGTAATGCATTAACCCTCCTACAATCAGTGCAATTTTTGAAACAACCCATTCAGGCCACTCCAAGGCATTAGCTGTTACCAGTGGCCTCCTATGGTTACCCTTCTGTGCACAGTCACACCACTGAGATTACAGGGTAAAGTGGTCTCCCATCAATACATTGTAGGCCATGCTATTAAGTTCAAACATTTACAGTGGCCTTGGGTGGCACACAGTTGATTTTGTAAGATTACTTGGAAAGGACAGCAGGCTTGTACATGTATGTACTGAAGGTTGCTCAAGAGCAGAATTTTGTAGATCGGAGTGGCCTCCATGTGTAGCTGAACTTTTGTGGCAAGTACAGCTCTAGTGGTCATTGGTCAAAATCAGTCAACTGACTGTTTTTGACTGTTGAACCAACTGCACACGGACATTTTTGACTGGTTTTGACCGTCGTTTTGACCGTCGTTTTGACTGTCGTTTTGACCGTCGTTTTGACCACCCTCAACAATACAAGACCATGCTTTTACAATTCAAAAACGGTTGACTCATTTTGACGTGTAAATTGTACTTACTGTACTACAAATAAGGTTTCACGAGGTGAACCTTGCAGTCACAGAAGGGTTTTAAATTGATTGAGTTGTCTAGTATCCATCTTCAGCAGCTCTAGGTGCCCTAAAAAAAAAGGGGAAAAAACTATTGTGTTAATGTACATGTACAATGTACATGTACATAGCCTATGCCCACAAGGCATTAGCTGTTACCAGTGGCCTCCTATGGTTACCCTTCTGTGCACAGTCACACCACTGAGATTACAGGGTAAAGTGGTCTCCCATCAATACATTGTAGGCCATGCTATTAAGTTCAAACATTTACAGTGGCCTTGGGTGGCACACAGTTGATTTTGTAAGATTACTTGGAAAGGACAGCAGGCTTGTACATGTATGTACTGAAGGTTGCTCAAGAGCAGAATTTTGTAGATCGGAGTGGCCTCCATGTGTAGCTGAACTTTTGTGGCAAGTACAGCTCTAGTGGTCATTGGTCAAAATCAGTCAACTGACTGTTTTTGACTGTTGAACCAACTGCACACGGACATTTTTGACTGGTTTTGACCGTCGTTTTGACCGTCGTTTTGACTGTCGTTTTGACCGTCGTTTTGACCACCCTCAACAATACAAGACCATGCTTTTACAATTCAAAAACGGTTGACTCATTTTGACGTGTAAATTGTACTTACTGTACTACAAATAAGGTTTCACGAGGTGAACCTTGCAGTCACAGAAGGGTTTTAAATTGATTGAGTTGTCTAGTATCCATCTTCAGCAGCTCTAGGTGCCCTAAAAAAAAGGGGAAAAAACTATTGTGTTAATGTACATGTACAATGTACATGTACATAGCCTATGCCCACAATAGCAGGTTTGATGCAACTTCTGTCTTTTCTGAATCGCCTTTCACCTTTATAATGAATTCTGGCAGTTGTCATATCCCCAGCCGCAAACACTGTCTCGCTGTTAAAAATGATCACATTTTCTGGCAGACAATTTCATCTTGTTGTGCAAATTCCTATGACTTACACGATTGAAGAAACACCAAAGTTAGAGTATTGTTCTCATCATAAATGCTTTCACAGATGTCTTTACTTATCATTTCATCAATTATCCTACACTGTAGATCCACGTGATTCAAAAATAAGTGTGCGACAGTCTGTGCAAGAAACCAAGACTTTATAATACTGGCCTTAACTAAACTATTTTTAGTTGAGCTCAGCCTGTTGTTTTCAATGTAATGTAAAGGGACAAGGGGGTTGGCTCAACTGACTGATCCTGTTCTCGTCTTGAAGCAATTGTAATATGCGCAAATTTGTTGCTTTCAGGGGTGTAGTCTCCTGTGGGTTGTACTGGGAACATCTTAATCTTTCCAACTCTAGCCTGCCAATTTAACTTACTTACAGTATTACTGAACCAATTTGAAATCCGGAGTCTTACTCAGAATTTCTTTTTTACTGGAGACATCTCGGACCAGTTTCATAATTAGGTACATGTTGGTTTGTTACTTTGTAGTTACACAGACATTGAACCTCATGTAATTTACATTATTATTGTAAGGTCTTCAGTTTTATGCTTGAGACTGATAAATTAACTTACATGTAGTTACATGTATGATTTAAAACATTGAACTGTTCTGGTGCAGTAAAAATCAAGTTTTAGAATATAACTGCCACTTTTCTATCCCAATATGACATCACAGATTTTTCTTGAAAAGATGATAGAGGACACTAAAGGAGAGGAAAGTGTAGTCAAGTGAGGATTGGAAATGATATCTTGAGAAATTTTGAGCAATGAATGTATGCACATCCAGTGAGATGTTGGTCATTTTGTCGCCTGCTTTAAAAACACATGCTTTGAAATTGTGCACAAGTGGCAGTTGGGTTCACTTCATTCTATCCGACGTTTCACTTCAGTTGATTGAGATCTACACAAATGAATAAACAATGTGATGAAAACTTTTGCAGACGGCTGTTATGAAGTTGGTTCATAATGTTGTGTTTTTAATATTGTGGTTTCAGTATCACGATGATGGTCTGCCCCACTACGGCGGTTTAGAATCATCAGCAACATCCATGTACGAAGCTCATGCCCCACGCTCCGCAGTCCATTACTCCCAGGCTTACGGCCAACCCAGCATACCACAGCTGAACCATGCCCCAGCTGTTGGCCACCCACAGTTCTACTCCAGCCACACAGCCAATGTCATGACACCAGTATCAACAGGAGTTACGGACATACACAAAAGAGACAAAGATGCCATATATGGGTAAGTTATTTTATTTATATATATATATTTTTAATGACATTTATTTCAATGTTAACAAACAACAAAACATTACATAACAGCAGTGTATAATTATTTGATTTATGAATAATTTATCAATAGACTTTTGTACATGCAGTGAATACATACAATATCCCAACCTTCCCAAATCCTCCAAAATCCTCTGCTAAAGTGAAGGATCTTGGAGGATTGAGGTTATTAGGCATACTTGCCTTTCCATGGTACATGTACATCCATGTTTGTTGTAGTGATTGCAAGGTCAGTGCTTGTGTCAGTGGACACTGTTTATTGCTCCATGCATGCAGGGAGGGTACCTGGTCATGTACATGTATCACAGATTAGAAACACACGTGTGCATACATGTCATGTGCTTGCTTTACGACATAAGGGTTTTGGAGGATTCAGGTTATGTGTAAGCAAACGGGCCTAGGGAGTTAGGGATATAAATTGTTTAGAAAATACTGTTAACATTAGGGAAAGTAGGGATGCCATAAGTGGATTATTTACTCTTCCCCTTTTGACAGACAAAACAAATTAACAAATTACTTTACAATTACAGTTACAGAACGGACAAACAAAAAACAAAAACTTAATTATTTGTGCATTTTTATCTAGTCATAATTTTATACATTTTGAATTAGTCTTTGATGAGTTCGTCGGGTGTAGAATGTGCTGCCAGTTGACATCTTAACTAATGTTTATCAAACGGAATACCCATAGTAAAAAATGGTTTGGCATTAGCAATATAATAAATAGAATCATTCTTCAGTCCTTTTCATAAAACTTGTAAGCCTTATTTTAAGCTTGGGCGATAACATCGAATATCTTGTTTCCTTTTTTTATTTATTCGATTACGATATCTAGAACCTTTTTAAGTTATCGAGATATCGGAAAATCGCGATTAGAAAAAAAAACGCCATTGTGAGTCGATTCAGAAATTCCATGGAAACAAAATTAGGACAGTCTTTTCAGCTCTTTGAAGTGAGAAACTACTTCAGAAGTACATACATGCTATGCAAACGAATTTGCCATTTATTGTGACGTTTGTGGAGGGGTAAATACTTGTGGTTATCGGCTCTAAAGCAATCATGAATAAATAATCGCGATACTATCGAAAATTACGATGTTTGCCGATATATCGTGGAAGAAAAAAAATCAATATCGCCTGAGCTCACCTTATTTGCATATTGATTGCGTGGCCCACTTTTGAAAAGTTGTCAGTAATAATAATAATAATAATGTGTGGACTTATATAGCACACGTATCCACCAACTAAGTGGTGCTCAAGGCGCATTATATCATTACCCCTGCTCATAAGGCTCATAAATCATTCCTGAAACCATCTCAGCTCCCTGGGGAGTATACAGCTCAATTGCTGCCATTACAGTGCATATAGGGCTAACCAACCAACTCTGCCCTCACAGGTACCCATTTAACCCCTGGGTGGAGAGAAGCAATTATGGTTAAGTGTCTTGCTCAAGGACACAAGTGTTACGGCCGGGATTCGAACCCACATTCTGCTGCTAACACCAGTACTTTAGTCCGGGAAGCTAGACTGCTTGGCCACGACACTCCGTGTTAGTCATAAAGGGTGTTGTCATGGAATTTGCACTCAATAAAAAGGCTAAAAGCCACTAAAGGTATATTTTAGAATCTACATAAAAAAAGACAGAAGATAAACAACATACGACATGCAAAACAAACATAAACTCTTTATTTGCATTTATGTCTAATACAGGTCTGTGATTTTTTTTAATTTTTAATTTTTATTATTTTTTTAATTTATTTAATTTTTTTTACAAAGTCTCCCTTTGCCTCAAAATTTTCATAAAATCAGAGAAGTAGCCACCAAGGAAAGAAAGAAGTAGCCTGTGTTGTGTCCAAACCTCTAGTTTCTTGTTTTGGGGGATGCAGTAAATCTGTCTGTAAATACTCCAAAATTAAACATCCAGGAGGTTCAGGGGGCTTTGTCCTCTAGACCAAAGGGAGACCCAGGCCCTCTACCCATTTTTCAGGATTTTTTACTTTTGTCAAATCACACCCATGTTTATAATAATTATAATATTTATAACTAATAAACTGCAACCAAAGTTTAGGCATTAAACATAACATTGTAGACTGTACAGTATACATGAACACTGAAAATTACTGTCTATCATAAATAGGTCCCTTGATCATTTTTTTACTTTCTAGAATAAGTAGACATACGATTATGGCTTTGTTGTGTGAGCATGCACTTTATATGTCTGGGTGAGCCGTACACAGTGTGTCCATACCCCCTGATGAAAGGATGTGGCTTAGGGTCAGAGAATGAATCATATTTGATTCAAAACATGTTCCACATTTATACACAACACGACCAACAACACCCGCAAGGACCAAGAAGACAACGACTTTATTTGACCTTAATATTTTGCTCAGATTCAGCCGAGGCTTAAGGGGGGTGATTTCCATTAGAATGCCTTCACTGCACATAATGCAGGACTAGGCAGATCCAGAAACACTAGCAGGAAATTGACGATCTTTGTCATTTTCTAACAAATTCACATTCAATGTGACATTGATACCATCTTCACAAGAAAGTTTTTTTTTTCTCTTAAAAGAATTACGTGTTGTAAAGATTTAATTTTTTTGTTCCATTATAACATGCTGGTTAACCCTCCTATAGGTTTAACACTCAAAGACACTCAAAATTTGTATGTCTCTCTTAACCCATTGACTTTGTGCAGTGCACTCAAATACATGCAAACACATGTGGCTGTGTGATAGGAGGTCAAACCCAAAGACACTCAAAATTTTAGGCCTAAAATTGAAAATTAGTCTCACGTCCCCTTTATCCCCTAAATGTCCCACTGTGCTCTGTTTTATGTGCTTTGATTGATTGATTGATTGATTAACCCTCCTACTTTTGTACCTTTTTCAGACAAGTTGATGCACCAATTGAAACCATTCGGCTATGGAAACACACCAAGGTGTAGTGTATCCACCATTCAAAAACCATTTGAATGGATTTGAATGGTAGTAAAGCTTGCTACCAACACTGTTCAAATGGTATCACCATGTGTGTACAAAACCAATGGGCATTTTTGAAAGTGGAAATTTTGAATGGTTTCAAATGGTTTCTATCAGTAGGAGGGTTAATTAACCCTCCTACTACAAGGGTCAAAATCAGTCAAAATTTCAAAGTTCATGCCAGTGTATATCTACAGCACTTACAGGTCAAATACTGTCAAACCTAATGTGTAGCAAGTACATCAATCAGTCAAAACAGTCGACTGTTTTTGACTGGTAGTGGTAAAAGCATTATCATGCAATGTTGAAGGTGGTCAAAATGAGTTGACCACTTTCGACTGGTAAAGGCACTTTGGTCAAAATGAGGTGACTGTTTTTAATTGGTACATGTAATGTGGATGGTGGTCAAAATGAGTCAGCGTTTTGGACTGATATGGTCAAAATAAATTAATTTATCAGTCAAAACAAGTCATTGACTCCTAGCCTAAGTGGCCCTGCACTGATTTATCAGTCAAAAACTGGCAGCCTTCAGCACCCCTATCATTGTTTGTTCAGTCAAAACAAGTCAGTGATCCCCCTGAAGCTGATAATGATCTTATCAGTCACCAGCAGTCATAGCACAGTGTGTGGCAGCTACCCAAATGGTCAAAACAAGTCACCAGTGCCCATGTGTGCACAGTTGATTCAACAGTCAAAAACGGTCAATTGACTGGTTTTGACCACTATAGCAACTTCCCACTAAAGTGCACCTAGAGTAGGAGGGTTAATTAATAAGTCGCCTTTTTCTTTTCATTTTCAAAAACAATATGTAGTCACATCAAGAACCCATTACATACAGTTTACCTGTACTTGTATTGTGTGTACAGGTTATGGGACCCTAAAACCAAATCCTTATATGCCTGGTTTAGAACAAGTTTTCTCCTCCTTTCGTCTCTCCAAGAGATCCATACTATACCTCTGTGGTATTTACGGGCCAATTACTGCTCTAGAAACTGTTTTGAACTCTGAGATGCAAACAGAACAGAATGTGCCCGAATTCTGGGAAAACCAAGTGTATGCTAGTGACAACATCCCAGAAACGGACTAGATTAGTTAAGAAAGATCTCGATGTGTTTCTAGACAATACTAGGCTTGATAATGTGGACTCTGAAAAACTGCTCGGTGTCATCATACAAAACGATCTGTCGTGGACTAAGCATGTCGATCGAATTTGTTCAAAAATTAAAGCAAAATGATATATTCTCTCGCGGATCCGCCGCTTCCTACCGCAATTTGGTAGAAAGCAGTTTTTCAATAGTTTTATTCTACATAACTTTGATTACTGTTTGTCCATTTGGGCAGGGGTCGAAATTAAATGGATTTTCATGGTAGCCAGCAGGGCTAGTAACACAAAATTTTTAGTAGCCCTGATTAGATTTCAGTAGCCCAAAAAAAGAGCTTTAAATCTGTAATTCTTTATTTAGGCCTATACATTGATTTATCCTCGAAATTATATGCAAATTTTACGCACCACTTGCAATACATCACATTGTTTTTATCATCGTAGTTCAACCACTTACGGTCATTCTGCCATGCCCTCTGGAATTTCCGTGTTCTTTTTTGTAGGATCGACTTGTTTCCTTGTCATCCCCAGCCACTTTGTTTTTTAGCGGGAGGTTTCACTCCTTGCAAAAAGGGCCACATGCTTCTGTACTGTTGATATTAGTTAGCGAGCGAAGCCGGCCAGCCCCAAACTTTCAATCAATCACTAATCAGGTAAACCGATGTAGTATCTTTGGTAAAGTATAGTGCGCAGATAATTTATAACGCGGCATGTTCTTCGTCCGCACTGTTCCTAGCCTTTAGTCAAGGCGCGCGTGGCACCCCGTATACTGGCGTACAGACGACACGAAGGACCACCACAGCGCTGTGGTGGTCGTTCGTGTCGTCTGTGAAGCCAGTATCCGGGGTGCCACGCGCGCCTTGACTAAAGTCTACACTGTGCCTAGTTCTCACCACAGCAATCTGATTACCTGCTGAACGAGTGCGGGAACCAGTTCGGTATACGAAGCCACGCCGGGTGTGTCATTAGATATAGACACCGTGAAATAGTGCACGTGCACAGGACTGAATATTCCGCTGCGCACACTCTACAATAGGGAAGCAAATTTTTAGGTGAGCAGTATTTTATGTGACACCGTCACTGCAGTGCATGCCGTGCTGTACCGTGCAGTGCGGGACCGGCCGCGGACCGCTGTACGGTCAAACTCAAAGGAATCCATGGCCGATATAATGCATCTTTAGCATGTTTTGATGCAACGGCGAGTTGACAACAAATTTTTCACTACTGATTACAAAGTAAAGAGCCGAACCTTATTGTCAGACAGTTCATTATTATTTGCCGTGATGATGCATTTTTACTTAATTTTTCCACTAGCCCGCCGGGATATCAAACTGGAAAAAATAGTAGCCCGGCTGTAAATCCACTAGTCCCGGGCTAGCGGGCTACCGGCAATTTCGACCCCTGTTGGGGCAACTGTGGTGTTAATAATTCAAAACGCTTGGACAGACTTACATGTATGAGAAAGTCCATGCGAATCATTCTAAATCGACCTATTGATACAGAACCAGAATCAATGTACCGTGAACTGAAATGGTTTCCATTATCATACAGGCATAAGTTGAAAACGTGTTTTTTAGTGTATAAAGCTTTTAATCAATTAACTCCAAGTTATATTACTGATCTTGTGAATTTGTATAATCCGGCCACACAGATGACTTTAAGATCTGTTAAAAATAAAGTTCTTGGCGTTCCTTTTACTAAATCAAAAATTTATGAACGTGCTTTTAGTATTAATGGTCCTACATTATATAACAACCTTCCGTTACATATTAGAGATTCTAAATCACTCGTAAGTTTTAAGTCTTCATTGTATAGTTATTATTATCAATCTTACCTGTCAACTATTAGCAGTTCCTAGAACCCAGTTTTTAATCTTTCATTCTAGTCTATCATACATCCATGTTAAGTTTTTATTATAGTCCCTCGACCATCACGTAAAGAGGATATGTCATTTTAAATTTTATTATTATGTCATAACCTATGATGCTATCGAGATTAAATGAAGTATATAATAATAATAATAATAATTCTCTACCAAGGTTAATTAAAAGCTAAATGTTAAAATGCATTCCTTTTATTGCACATTCCTAGCATAACCCACTTTTTAGAATATTTGTCCTGAAAATATCTGGAAACCACAATGGCTGTGTACGCCATGCAGGTACCTGGTCTTTACCGGGATAAATCCACTGTGATTACTGTTGTATGGCTGGCTTAAAAGAATTTTCTAATCATGATTTTTGGATAACTTTTTGAGTTGCCCAAAGCAACTCCACTATGAAGAAAGCACAAAGTTGCTTCCAACAATAGGTTCTATGCGTACTTTGATTTCCCAGAAAATCCTGGGGTTATATCCCTTAGAAAGTCCTTAAAGGGAAGGTATAACATTGGTTATGTTGGCTGAACTGTTGGCTAAAATATGAGTATGTTTACTCGCTTGAAATCAAGATGAATACATGAATACAACGGTTCAGCTTATTACACGGTGTCACTCGCAGAAAATAGGGAAAATGCATTCAGATTTGTTACAATATTCAATCTAGTGTGGACTCTTTCCTATCTCGTGTGGGCTCGTTTCTAAGTTCAAACCCGGAATTCATGTTTTCACATTCTTAAGAATGACCGCTTCTGTGCAAAATTCATTTCTAGGGAAGATTGATACCATCATCAGCTTTACACCAATAAGGTTTCACAACACAAATTTGACCGTTTTGTTGTTTCGGTATTACCAATTCTATATCTTATTAAATGTGATAGATTTAAAAATTCAACTTATTTTGCATCATTTACATTTTTTTTTAGTTTTATGATTAGGCCCAAAAATAAAAAGTCTTCGGTTTCTGGTCATCAGTCGGCTTCAAAATCGGTGCGGTGATGCACTTTAAAAAAATATTTTTTTGCCATCTTTTTTTTTTGCCAACAGGGAAATACGTGATACATACACAGGGACCAAATTTCCCATTATATACAAAGTATGGTGGCTATAAGAGAGGCCTCACAAATCGGGCAAACATTCATACCCCTATAGATGTGAAAAAGTCGTTTAAAGCACAGCATGGCAGAATTCCAATCGATCCAGCAATTTTGGCTGCAATTGGACATCGTTTCATAGCTAAAAAAAAAAAAAAAAATTAAAAATGCCGATGTGCTGGTCTGAGGCAGCGCAGGTCTGAGGCAGCGCAGGTCTGAGGCAGCGCAGGTCTGAGGCAGCGCAGGTCTGAGGCAGCGCAGGTCTGAGGCAGCGCAGGTCTGAGGCAGCGCAGGTCTGAGGCAGCGCAGGTCTGAGGCAGCGCAGGTCAGAGGCAGCGAGGTCTGAGGCAGCAGGTCTGAGGCAGCGCAGGTCTGAGGCAGCGCAGGTCTGAGGCAGCGCAGGTCTGAGGCAGCGCAGGTCTGAGGCAGCGCAGGTCTGAGGCAGCGCAGGTCTGAGGCAGCGCAGGTCTGAGGCAGCGCAGGTCTGAGGCAGCGCAGGTCTGAGGCAGCGCAGGTCTGAGGCAGCGCGTGCAGAGACCAGAAACCAGAGACTTATTTTTTTGGCCTTGTAATCGGTGTTGTACAAGAAGTAGTCTACAATAATAATAATTATTGCAATGTTTAAATCTTTTATGGGGTCTCCATCATTACAACATTTGGTCAGGTAACTATTGTTGAATTGTGATTCCGGCCTTTAATTGTTCAGATTGTAAATAAAATTGCTGGAATTTTTGTAGCAAAGTAACCCCCCAAAACATATAGGTGATACATGTTATCATTAAACAGAGACTGTGTGCTATGTATCCAGATACCCAACAGAAACCGGTTCCATTTTTCGGTTCCAATTACCCGTAAATGACTTTTGAACATTTTGACTGAACATTTAAACCACACAAATGGAAGTCTCGGATTTTTTGTTAACATTTTTTGTGTGGGGAATGGCGATGCTACGACTCTTTTTTTAAATATAGAAGTGGGAAATTATTACAGTAAGTCCATATTTAATATGACTCTCATAATTTAACAAGAGAAACTTGTGTTAAGTGGTTATTTTAGACATGTATTTGGGAGTATTTATGTGTATTTACAAAATTGTTTACAGGTACCCGGGTATCCGAAGATTTTCAATTTTGGGTATCCGGTTCCTGAAATAACCGAAAACGCACAGTTTTTAACTGTGCAGTAGCATTTATTGCTATGTTGAGCCTAATTTGCTTAAAATTCTTCACCAGACATATATTGTGTGCACATTTTAATGGCAGTCATGCACAGATTCAGTGTTTGTGAAGTCATCACCGATCCATGCGTTTGATGAAGATGTTGAAACGGCGAGCTTAACTTTTTTTTGGTTGTGTTCATGTGACAGGCATCCATTATTTCCTCTTCTTGCACTTATCTTTGAGAAGTGTGAGCTTGCAACCTGTACGCCCCGTGAGCCCGGAGTGGCTGGCGGTGATGTTTGTTCATCGGAGTCATTCAATGAAGACATAGCAGTCTTTGCTAAACAGGTAGGGAAAGATACGGTTAATTCTTCATTAACCTATGGGGTATGTACATGTAATCTGTACGGGGACCACAAATGCAGATGATTTTTATGTGGTTGCCAAAAATTCTTTTAACTTTTTTTTCCACTTATTTTATTTTACTGGTGTTCAATATAAAAATAAACAAAAGAATTTGTGAGCTGATTTAGTTCAGAATAAGTTGTACAGTAAAACACTGCTAAAACGCTATAAAGAACATATCATTTTTTTGTATTAACATTTCAACTATAGCAAACAAACATTATCAGGGGTATGATTTGTCAGGATTTTTCCAGATTTTCAGATTTTTACAAATCGCAATGTTGTGATCCTCCGGATTTTAAAGATTTAAGCAATAAAGGAAAGCAAAGCAAACGCTCAGAACTATAGATTTCACCCCAGCGCTGTTCACAACAGCGGCCCCAATACCCCTAGCAAAATTTACATGGATTTTTCAAAACTGCCCCCTGCATTATAGTGAATATTTTGTGTGGATCCCATGATGTTTGTTATTGTGGCAAATTCTGACAAATTACAAGTCACTTTTGCGCCAAATAGCTGTTCTTGTCAAAAATATGAAATGCCCATTTTGAAGACTGTTGGATTTTCATTTTGATGCCGGGGCACTCTTCAGTTTTCATTTACAGAATGCCTTTTTAAACAAAATTTGCTTATATTTGTTATTTGACATTTAGATTGTTCTAAAATTCCTATCACTTTGTATGTTTGGTACTTTTTAAATCACGCTAATCATAAATTATATTGTTTGAACAAAAAGGAAAATATTTCTCTCCTTCTTCCGGGCACACAAAGTACAACTTTTTGTCCCAGCAGAAGGTCGTAAGCAATAAAATGGCTCCTTTGAAAAAACAGTAGGGCATACATGTAACTGGTATAGTTGTTGCTAGAATTACTCCCAAGACATGTTTTTCCATACCCATGCGGAATTTAACTTTCCTACAGTGACTTATAAATGGCAGAAAAACGACCCAACTTTCACACTCGGTTTTCTTGAAACACAATTTTGCACATTAATGCTTACGACCTCTTGCTGGTCACACTTTCGTTACGTCCTTCACCGGGCACACGATGATATACACTGGAATCCAAAAAATGGTTAAAACATATTTATTTATATTTTTTATATTTATTTATTTATTTTTTATAAAGGCAAGGGCCGACAAGCAGTACTTCTCCAGTAACGAAGAACTTGATAGTTTGGTGAGTTGTATTTACTTAGTTGTACTGACATCGTACAAGTTATTTATGTGTAGTTATTACTGGTTTGGAGAATATAAAGCAATGGCTTGAATTCAGTTACCATTTAACACTAACCCCCCTAGCTACTTTGGCTAAGAACCTTCCTGAATCTGCCAAAATCCAACACCGTGCACAAATACTACCACCAAATTGTTGGACTTGGCTGGAATTGGGACAACCCAGCCCCATGCAAAGTATCCCTGTCTGGGCTGTAACAGTACTGAGTCCATCAAAATCCAACAAACCCAGCTGTTGGACTGTGAATGGTTTGGGGGTGGTTATGGTTAAGGCCTTGAATATTGTTCAACATTTGCAAGGGCAACAAAGCCATTTGTCCTTGGTAGAAGGCACCATCCAAAGAATATCAATCATTCTATGGGATATTTTCAAGGGGACTCAAAGGGGATGTACAAAGGTGACAATGACGATTTGATGTGGTGCCATGCTGAAAGTCCAGATCTGCATTTCCTACTTGAGTTACAATTAAATGGAAGGTACAACATTGATAATTACCAAATTATCAAATGAAGAAATTATTATATATATTATTATATTGTATTTCGTCTGAAGTGCTTTCATATTAGAGGAAAAACTGAGAAAATTGTCGAATTTACAAAAAGTCTTGTAAGACGTAAAAAACAGTTTTTAACTGTTTTTCTCAAAAACGTGATCATCCAGTGTGATGAAACTTTCACAGGTTAATTTTCTGATATATTTATTGAAACATAACAGGGATGAGATGAACGTATGTTACCAAATACCAATGCTGTACTTTACCAGTAAACCGAATTTAAAGCATGATTTGTTAATCTTCATGGGTTCACTGTTGTCCAGCATGTGAAATATGAGGCCACTGCTCCACGAGAAAGCCGAGCTCTTGAACTTGGGGCTAGCGCATTCGGCAGGCTGCCAAACACAAGCAGATTAGCCCGGCAACCAAAAACCGCCTTTATTAAAAATGACACTTGGATTTCCTGCCGAAGACAGAGCATTTATCCTCGGATTTCAACATTATCACTAGCCGACCGCTACTCTGTTGGGATGCGACTAGCTCGAGGCAACACTGTCATGACTCTAGCTGGCATGAAGAATAAGATCAGTCCAGCGTTTATGCTATATTCCTTGTCTGATCACATAGTGTATACATGGGAAGGATACATAATACTTTAAATAGTAAACATCCTTTTGTTATAAAACAAAATACCTTGAAGTGAGTGTTTTGAAGTATACTCACTATTAACTGGACACTAGTTGAGCTTGTTTTAAAACAGGTCTCCTTTTGTATTAAAGAGAGAGTTTAACAATTTTCATAAAATAGTTTAAAAAATATATAAAAAAATAGTGTAATTAATATATTTTTAAAAGGAAAAGGTTGTAGGGCACTAATTGAATTTGTCACAGTGGATATAATGTGAAAGTTTACAATTGAAATTGACATGAACAGGTTCGGCCTTGAGTCTGTCTATGTGTTTATTTACATGATACTGATACATCTTTCGTTATTTTCGATTCATTATTTTTCTTTTAAAGTTGACCTTTTATTATTATAATTTTTTGTTTGTTTTTAACTTTGTTTTAATTTGTCACGTTGTTAGTAATATCCAATTTCAATGTTCAATTAGTGCAACTTTTTTTGTTTTTTTTCTTTTCTAAATTCCACTCCATTTGACTTTACAAAGAGTACTGCTTAAAAATGTTGAAGACAAACTAGCCATATGTCTTAAGATTGATTGACTCATCACTTTGACTTGTCATGCAACTCACCCATGTACATGTAGCTGGTTCAGATTTATTAGGTAAGATGATTGTGAATGGCACTGGTTGGTGGCCCTGTGTCATACCTAAGCATAAATCCCCTATGGATATATCAGATATTTCTCTGATTCATTTCCCTCTCCTCAGAGATCCCAAATATGAGCCAGTCATCTTGGAAATTGCCTATCAGTTATGAAATTTTAATTGTTGATTCCTGTTTTCTTTCTTCGCTCGGGGAAAAAAAAAAAAAAAAAACAAACAAAAAAAAACCTTGTAGTTGGTTTTCATTTCAACTGTTCTTACTAGGTATATTCTCACTAAACCTCCTTCAATGAATCACTTGTAACATTGTTTGGTATCGGGCAAGGGTTTTTCCTAAAGACACACTTTGCGCTTGGACTGACAGGAAATATGGATGTAATTCTTGTCAAATTTAATCAGAAGAGTACAGAATAGGGATTGGAAATGCCTTGGTCTTCTAATCTTAATTGTCACTTAAAGGTTTTTTGTGGTCGTTTAATTCACAGATGATTCAGTCGATCCAGGTACTGCGGTTTCACTTATTAGAGTTGGAAAAGGTAAGCAAGTTTATTTCCAGTAATTATTCAGATTTCTAGAATGTCAGATTTGTACTCACTTACATGAGGTAATTCATTGATTGATTGATTCATTCTGAGTAAAGAGTCCTTTATTTTGTCAGGGGCAGTCTAAATTACAGTTGAATTTTTGTTCAGAGGTTGCGTTTGCTTTCACTTGTAACAAGAGTGGGCATTTGTTTATTCCATACAGTAATGTTTCATATGGATAGAGTGGATGTTGTACTTGTACGTTCTCTGTTGGATTTGAATTATTGTATTTATAAAAGATTACGTGAAACCTCAGTTTGGTATTTAAGTGTTGCCCGACTATTTACAAAATGTTTTTTTAAAAAAACAACAAGGCCTTTGCCTTTGCAAAAATACAGAATTCCCTAAAATCAATATCTTTCCATTTCCCCAAATGTCATAAAAATCACAGTGTCGCAAATATCCGTCTGAATAAATGCATTACAAGATTGGTGCTCCTATGAACCTGACGGTGTACGATCGTTAAGTTTCAACATAGCGTACCATCTTTAATGGTATTGCACATTGATTATGTGTCAGTGCAAAGCCGTCTTCTCCAGCTCCCCAAACTGCGAGGCCCGCATTATCTTTCTAAATGTATTCTTTTCCCCCCCACGCTTATTTGGGATGCATGTCAACGTCAACGGAGGGAGAACGATAGAACTAATTGCATTTGTGTGTATAAAGCCAGTGGATGTTGAAGTGAGCACACGGGATCAGTAAAGCAGCCCATCTAGTGTACCCAACTAACAGTTCAATTCATGTTTATTTGTTGTACAGTTAAATTACAAAGCTTATTGAAAAAAAAATGACAAGGGTCTGCTCAGGTCTGTTCAGGCTTGTGGTGAAATTTCAAATACCAGAGCAAGGTTAGGGAGAAAATAATATTATTGTAAGACAAGATAAACTGAACTGCGTGCAAAGCAACATTATCTGTACAGAATATTGTACTTCCTACTTTATAAACAAATTTCAAAATGCTAGCAATTTTAGTATCACCTGAAATGATAAAGGTCACCCGTGATTGTTATTTTCTGAGGAGTTTTTTTTTTTTTTTTGTGTGTGAAAATTCATCAAAACTGCATATTTGTTGAGTTTATGCAGCTGCATGAGGTACAGTGTTGTACATTACTGAGTTTTGGTGGAGGTAATTAATTTCACATCATTATTACCAAGCGCTCGCAACCAAAACATGAACTTCATCTTGAATACATGTAGTGATGCATTTGTTTATTTGTCCGAGTATTCTTCCTTTAAAAACACAATTGTCAGGATATTGTGCTAAAGATGTGTTCATATGTCAAGGGGTAATGAAACAAAATGAGTTCAGAGTATGTGTATTTTTTTTTCTTTTTTTTTTCTTTTTTTTTTTGGTTTTGTTTTTTTTGGCAACTATAACACACTATTAAATTGACATATGTACTGATCTTGAAAATAAACAGTAACATTTATTAAAGAATGATAAAATAACAAAAATATACAGGGTCGTGTATATGATTTTATACTTGTAGCTTGGTTAAATATTAGAGAGACAAAACAAAAACCGAACAGAGAAAATAAATATTCACAGAAAGAACAAAAACACATGACTTACAAGTAATCTGCCTTTATTTACAAATACTAATAAGAGAGGATTCTTACTATGAATTGAATTTGTTTACTGCTCGCTAAAGAGTCCAAATATAACGGTAATTTTATTTATTACACGCTTATCTGTGGATTGTGGAAGGACACTGGAAGTGTGTATTGTTTTATAGAGTTATTGTGTATACAATTGGTTGGTTTTCCCCCAAACTGCCTCAGTCCTAGACATAAGCTAATACAGTCCATGTGTGCATTCACTGGAGCGTACACCGCAGCTCCGCATAGGTAAAAGCCCTCAGCAAACATTGCGGGCAACCGTAGCGCAAGCCCCTCCAACAGGATGCAACGTTAGTTAGCAGCACGACGCAATCTTCAGCCAAGAAGAACCCAGGAAGTGTATTTTTTTCGCGCAATTATTCACAGAGCGCTGTGATTCATCGCGTGGTGCTCCCAAATTACCGCGGGTCTGGGGGTCCTTGGGCATATCGGTGTAAGGACTGTGCGACACGCTGAGAGTGATATGACAATGCAGAAACGCACACACGCACCTGTTTCATTCAGTGTTGTCAGCAATTGGATGAGTCTCGACACCTTGGCTCCTGTTGGTAAACTTCCAGCTACTCACCATCTGGAAAACTACCCCCAAACAAAAATAATCCCAAATTCATACTACAAAGTGTATGAATACTACAAAGTGTAAGATTTTGATGTTAAATTACACCTGCCCTGTTAGTGCCTACCAGTATTTTATTTTATTTATTTATTTATTTTTTTTATGAATGAGTCAACTTTCACATTTGTTCCATTTTTCTTAATGGCAATTAAGATGCATCTGTGACTAAAATATATTTCCTGTTGCAAAATCAGGTCAAGTGTAAATTTTGGTTCTGTCTGTGAGACCTGAACTTTTCTGTGGTTCATATGGTTCATATACGTTACATTTTTGAGGTTTTGGACCCACTCTAAATGCCACAATATATATTTCCTTCATCATTTTTTTTTCACAGTTATTGCATTATACCGAGATCTTACTCAGCACCAAAAATTTTTTTCAGAAATTTGTTATATAAGAGAAAAAGCAACATTTTATGCATGTCTGAAAAATGTAACGTGAGTAATTAGCATTTTTTTCTTATGTGGTGTACATATAACAAATTTTTGAAATTATTATTTATTTTTGTGCTGAGTAAGGTCTGGTTATAATGCAACTCCTGTGAAAAAAATGATGAGTGAAATATAAGTAAGAAAATTATGGCATTATAAGAGTGACCCAATACATCAAACGTGTAACGTGAGTAACCATGGAATTGCCCATGCAAAAAAATCAATGTGTGGTCTGGCATATATAGAATTAGGTTTCTGCATTCTGCATTCTACAAGTTGAATATTTTTGTTTTTTAATGTGATGATACAGTGTACTACAGAGTTCACATACTGAACGTGAACACAAACAATAAACACAATGACTGTTTCATTTGCAGAAGTATCCTGAATCAAAATGGTTTCCAATGTATGTAATAAGAAGACTCATTCAAACAAATTTGATCGTTTCTTTTATTTTCTTTTATTTTTTATTTAATTGTTTTATTTTTTATTATTTTTTTTAAATATTGTTTAATTATTTATGATTAACGCTCCTACTTTAGCTGAACTTTAGTGGAAAGTAGCTATAGTGGTCAAAACCAGTCAACTGTCTGTTTTGACTGTTGACCCAGATGTGCAGACAGGGGCATTTTTTACTTGTTTTGACTGTCATTTTGACCACCCTGAACAATACCAGACAATGCTTTTACCAGTCAAAAACGGTCAACTCATTTTGACCTGTAAATGTACTAAACACGTAAGGTTTGACAGTGTTCGACTTGTAAGTGCACTAGATATGCCTTGGCATGTATATATTTTGATTAATTTTTTTTTTTTTGGATTGATTTTGACCCTTGCAGTTACAGAAGGGTTAATATAAAATTAAATAACTTTGTGAATTGTAAGCATTATTATGCTCATGGCCAATTTTATGGCTCTTCTTACCAGAAGTGTGAATATCTGTGCTTACTGTAGCACATAAATTTGTGCTTATTTCAGCATATTTAAGCATATTTCTGGGCTAAGCAAAACATTTCTGCTTGTGCACATGCATACTTTGCATTACTAAAGATTTGCCACTAACCCTGTATTCTGTGTGGTTACTGTAAAACTTTGGCACTAGCCTCGGTGGCCCTCAACCACAATACAGAACTCTGTTATACAGCACAATGAAGTTGGGCCGTGATGACGTTTATTATGGCTTGTGCCTTATTTGAGTATTTTTGAAAACCTACTCAGTTTTACCTGACGTACATATGTAGACATCTACTTCAATGAGAGCTGCATATTGGGGATGGAATAGGCAGTCATATGAGACACACATGTCCTTAACCCTGACACTATCCGAGACATTCCAGTGTCTGTCAAAGCATTGTCTAAAATACATGTATTTCCCCACACATCATCCATCTTTACACCCGTCCTCCCATCCTCCTCTGTCCATCCCCCTGCTTCCTTCATCGTTTCCCCCTCTCCAAGGCATCCCTAAAGGATGTAGCGACCTTGATCCCCATGATCTGACCCCCCAATATGAGTAAGAGGAGTTCTAGGGAGACCAAATCTGTGCAGATATTGCCTATCTGCCTGTGCAGATATTGCCACCTCACAACTGTTTCTACAACTGTTGCTATCCATCGGAGCGTAAATCAGTGCTCATTACAAGGGGTCATTATGAGCAGAAAGTACATTCTAAATGTGGCTCATTACTCACTTGGTTTTAGGATGCTTTGAGAATATTGGGCCGTGGGACCGTACCATCATTGATTTTTTTCTGATCATAATTTTGTACCATAACTCGGATTTAGTCAAGGTCATTAGATTTCCGGTTCGTAAATTGAGAATATGTGGTTATGAGTGTCACTGTTTAAACTACATGATCTGACTGATTTCCTTTTTGATAACCTGTAAAGAAATTGCTCAGACATTTCCTTAAGAGGTCAAAATTAAAGATCCGGCTCAATTATTTACATGCATGACATGTATGAGCCCTATATACATACATGTTTTATTAGTCATTATTTAAACAAAAATTAAAATAAATAAATAAATGAATAAATATATTAACCCTTTCATTACTGGGCCGGATGTATGCGCAGTCCTGAGCGTTTGTATGTGTATTTATACACCGTAGGTTATCACAGAGGCCTGCATTGCGGGCCTCACGTACGGAGCCGACCAATTTTGTGGTGCGCGCTGCGGGCCCCACGGTGTGAAAGGGTTAAACATCCTTTGCTTCAAGTACAGGGTGTATCACATTGACTGATGTGGACATTTTCATATGTGCTCTTCTTGGACTGTTGTTGAGTTACAAACTCAAACCATGCTGTTTAGACACTTCAAGCCAGTCGTTAAAGTTCTGCAAATATATTCATACTATATATTAACCCTCCTACTGTTTGACCATTTGAAACCATTCAAAATTTCCACTTACCAAAATGCCCATTGGTTTTGTACACATATGGTTATACCATTTGAACAGTGTTGGTAGCAAGCTTTACTACCATTCAAATCCATTCAAATGCATAGAGGGTCCATTGATTCACCACTTTAATAGAAGTATCCAAACAAGGTTTTGTATTAAGCTGTACTACCATTTGGAAAGATCCAAACAAGGTTTTGTATTAGCTGACCTACCATTCAAAACCATTTGGGGGAATCAATACTGTACGCAGTTATTTCTCCATTCAAAACCACAAAAGCGAATGGTTTCAAATGGTGGATCAACTTGTATGAAAAAGGTACCAGAAGTAGGAGGGTTAAACAAGATACACGTGTACATATAAAATCCAACCTGTGATAGTTTCAGCTTATTCCATTGTGTTATTAACGAGACAAGAAAGAGAGAAAGATGCATTTGAACTGTTTGTATTCATTCCAATGTGGAATGTCTATTTGCATGAAGACAAATATTAATTTTGGAAATGTTTTCACTTATTTTGCTGAAACGATACCACCTAAGGCAGAAAGATTTCAAGGAATATTTGATTATCTTTACACTACATGTAAGTACGTTTTATGTAAAACGGTGGTCATATTTTATTTTTTTTAGATTACCAATAGTGGCTTTTAAATTAGTCTTTTACTCAGGGAAAACATAGTCTCAATATTTCAGCAAAAGTCCACAATTAGGGTATTGTTCAGATCAAGTTCCCATGATACATGAACATTTAATACATGTGTACATGTATGTTATCATTGTTTCCCCAATTCAGTTTGCATGTAATGGTTCTGCCTGCATACAGGAGAAGTGATGCTTTGTAAAAAGTAGCAATTATAACCCAGACATTCCAGACATTAATGTGAAAGTGCTTAAAACTCTCAGAAAACTATGGAAAAACTGTATGTAATCGTCATGATTTCGAGACCGTGTACCAAGCACGGTCGGTGGATCGAGTGTGAGCGAGACGTGGCATGCACGCAGTCAGGTAACACTATTTACCAATGGTAAGCACAGCCTATGTATACGTCAGGGTACAATACCCCGTGTTGTGTTTATCGCTATGGGTTACGTGTACAATGCGGGCTCCCTGTGCTAGCGTACACATACAGCTAAAAAGCACGCTCGGGTTGTTGGTGCAGTCATTACGTCACAATGTCCCGGATGAATAGACATCGCGAACAAAATGGCCGCGTGACGGCAAGCGATTTTTAATAAAATCATCATTTTCTGCAATTGCAACAACCGATCATAAAAAAATAAAAAGACAGTCTCCATGAAACATCACACCCTTCACATAATTTTAATTCAAAACTGGGGTGATGTTTCCCTTTAATTTGTTTGCAAAAAAAGATGATAAATTCAGATTTTTGGTATATACATGTACAGTGTATACTGATATTAACCTTTTGTGGCAGAATCGCGTAATGCAGCAAATCACTTCAAATTTAAAGCACAACTCGCGAAAAACTAAGACACATTTGGCAACAGAACAAATCACGTCAAATTAAAAGTGCAAGTTGCAAACTAGGACACCTTTTTCCGGCAGAATGCAACAAATCACTTCAGTAAATCACTTCAAATTAAAAGCACATCTTGCGAAAAAGTAAGACATAAAAAAACTACTACAGAACAAACTATGGGTTGTCTTAATACGGGTACGGCTCGGATTTGGCAAGGCTAGGTCAAGGCTCGGATTCGGCAAGGCTACGTCAATTGGTACAATGTATGTAAGCGCTTTCTGTCCTGGAAAAGTCTTGGATATATGTGAGTGTACTCTCGTGTGAAGTACAGTTGGGCAAACTGAATATGGGTCAAGAATATATCTGTGTAAATGCCTCGTCAGAATCAATCTGGCTAAATAACATGTTATCTTTACAAACCACCCCTTTAATTGAGTAACACAGATCCCTGAGCAAAGTGAATGTGTTGAGCACAGTTTACATTAAATTGTTAGTGGCAGTTAGCGGTGGGTTTTATGAACCGCTTTGCTCAGTGTTAATCATAGCGGTTTGTATGACTGAAATAATGAATTAGTTCCTGTTACATTTAAGAGTTCAGAGATTCTCTGAGTATTGAAATATATGCATGTCATGCTATCAATGTTCAAGGTCACAGAGTGTGAGTGGATCTTAATGGTTATTTCCCCTTGTTTTGTACTCGACAACTAAGCAAAATCTTCTCCAAAACTCTAATTTTTGAATCAAAAACATTTTCAAGTGCGGTGCAGCCCATTAAGCTTGGGCGAGGTAGCACGTTAATATCGAATATCGTGATATCTTTTTTTACTCGATTATGATATCGAGAAGTTTTCAAGTTATCGAGATATCGGCAAATCGCGATTAAAAACATATATTGCGATAAAAACAAAAATCCCCATTGTGTGTCAAGTCAGGATGAAATTAGTCTTTTCAGCTTTCAGAAGTGACAAACAAAAGCGAACTACTTCAGAAATGAATTTGCGATTTATTGTGATGCTTGTAGAGGGGTACATACCTGTGGTTATCGGCTCTAAAGCAATCATGCATGAATGAAAAAAAAAATAGCCACGATACTATCAAAAATCGCGATATATGTTTGCCGATATATCGTGGATGAAAAAAAATCGATATCGCCCAAGCTTACAGCTCATGCATATAAAATCAAACTAAAACTTCATAGACTCTTTTTATTGAACTGATGTGTACATGTAGTTTTATATATATTCCTTCTTTGACTGCAAGGGTCAAGGTATATCTAGTGTACTAAAAAGTCAAACACTGTCAAACCTTATGTGTAGTAAGTACATTTACAGGTCAAAATGAGTCAACTGTTTTAGACTGGTAAAAGCATTGTCTGGTATTGTTGAGGGTGGTCAAAATGACAGTAAAAACCAGTCAAAAATGCCCCTGTGTGCACATTTGGGTCAACAGTCAAAATGGGCAGTTGACTGGTTTTGACCACTATACTTGCCATTTAAGTGCAGCTAAAGTAGGAGGGTTAAAAAAGGAAAAGGTATTACCAGCTAAACACATTTTACTTATCTATTGAAAATAACTAAGTACACATAAAAATGAATCAATCTGGAAATTTGGTCTAAATCAAAAGGAGAAACCATTTTGTATCAAATTAAGGTAAAAGCTTGAGTTCTAAAGTGATTTCTTGTATTGTTTGCGACACCATACACTCTCTGATTGAAATGCTTACACCATGTTACAAGTGTACAAACTTTCTGTCGAGTATCCCCCCCCTCCCCCCCCCCCCCGGTGGAAATTCATACCTGCTAGAACTCGCTGTTAACAAACCTGTTTTTTTTTCTCCCTCCCATCTTATCTCCTCAAGGTGCACGAATTGTGTGACAACTTCTGCCATCGATACATAAACTGCCTAAAAGGGAAGATGCCAATTGATTTGGTGATTGAAGACAGGGAAGGAGGAACGAATGGGGGGAAGCCAAGCTTAGGAGAGAACCACACAGATTCCAGAAGCGAAACGGTAAGTCCTAAATGTGTATATTTTTAATCGATCTCGATTTCTCCTTCGTGCCACTTACGATTTTTACACATGGGAATGTTTTTCTCACGACCTATTTTGGATGGAAAAATGTAATGAAAACCAGAAAAAGCAAGCTGTTAATTGCTGCATCCGCTGATAAGGAGGCGGAGGCCAACTAATGGAAATAAGCCAAATTTGAAATGATGAAATTAAAAGTTCGAGGGGTAATTAAATGATAATCAAAAGTACACATATCTTTTAAAGCGCCTTTCTCTTTAGTGAAAAAACAAAAAGTAATAAAATTGTCTAAACAAAAAGTTCAAGGGGTTACAGCGCCTCATGCTTTCTGTTAAACGAATGCAGTGTCACTTGGCATAGTGTTAGCCAGAGGGGTGTCTGGGTGTCTTTTGGACACCCTGTTTCAAGTTTGGACACCCTATTTCATCTGTCATTAATATGTAAAACGTATTGTAAGTGAACAATTTGGACACCCCGTTCTGAAATTTCCAGCAAATTTGGACACCCTACATGTATTTCTAAATCCTGGCTAACAGCTTGCCACTTGGTAACAATGGTATTCGGCCTTTAAATCAATGTTTAAAGGGGCAGTACAGTCAACAGGGCATGGAATCGGAGTGCTAGTGTTAGATTAACTCAGTGACTGAAAATAATACCCCACATGATAAGGTCGTATTGCCGTTGCTGCTGCACAAATGAGCCAGTAATTTTCAGTTGCCTATGCTCGTCTTAAACTACATGTAGGACACCGATTCCATGTCATGTTGAAAGTCTGCTCTGATCGTGACGATAATGTGTGGGATTGGTTTTAATTAAAACAAATTTAGACTGTAAATTGTAATGTGAAACTTGCCTGGTGTAAAGCTGATGATGGTATCAATCTTCCCGAGAAATCATTTTTGTCTGAGCTGCTGCCACTTTTGAAAATAAAATGAAAAAATTTCCTGTTTGAATTTAGCAAAGAGTACGCTTTCCTACATTCCATGTTAGAATGAATACGACAAATCTGAATGCATTTTCACTATTTTTCTTGTTATTGACACACCACCGATACACTTTTTCTATCAAAGGTTAGTTTGTTTAACCCTAACCCTCCAAAATCCTCCAAAATCCTCTTTGCTAAAGAGAAGGATTTTGAAGGATTGAGGTTACATGCTACATGCTCTTTGCTGAAGTGAAGGATTTTGGAGGATTGAGGTTATTAGGCATACTTGCCTTTCCATGGTACATGTACATCCATGTTTGTTGTAGTGATTGCAAGGTCAGTGCTTGGGTCAGTGGATACTGTTTATTGCTCCATGCATGCAGGGAGGGTCCCTGGCCATGTACATGTATCACAGATTAGAAACACGTGTGTGCATACATGTCATGCGCTTGCTTTACTACTGAAGGATTTTGGAGGATTCAGGTTATGTGTAAGCAAATGGGCCTAGGGAGTTAGGGTTAATGAATATCTTGATTTGTCAACAGTACCTGTGTTTGTACTTTGACTTGATAATAGTGATTTAATAATCATCTCTACAAAATTACTGAAATTTTACAATATATACAATGATCTTTCATTTAATAATTCAAATACTTGCAAATGAAGTTTCTCCCAATAAAAGTGAAGAAAAAACAACACATTTTAACAAAATCAACCACAGACAATGGAATTCAGACAATATATTTACACTGTATTGTAAATCCTCAATAAATACATGTAAATATACCATTTTTTTGTTGGAAACTGAAATAATTGCAGTGACTGGATTTGAGCATGCCGAAATAAGTGTACATTACAGTGAACTTTGGACGAAAATGCATGTGAGTGCAGCAGGTGATCGCAAACTAGCATGCAGAGCTCTGAATATTTTAGGGTTAATTATGAAGCGACAGACATGGAAACATGCATCTGTCTTCAGTGGTATTTATCTCTCCATTTATTTCTTTTAATTGATATTAATGGTGATATTTAATTGGAGGATGGCAATCTGGTAATTAAATCACCAGATTGTATGCTTGTTTCTGTAATAAATTGATATTAAAACTCGGTCAGTGAAAAGAAACAAAATTACAGCATCTTTTATTAAATTTGGTTATAATGGCATTTTGAAGGTGCATTTATTCTCAAAGATGTATGCCTAAATAAGCAACAAAAAAGTCTTATTTTTTACTTAAATTATTGATTTTGTCTTAAAATTAGACGTAAGCCACAACAAACAATTCACCATGGCCTACTCAAAACTCACTCCTTTATTGTGTTTTCTCCATATTATTTCACTTGTTAGCTAAATTTCCTAAAATTACCAATCAGAAATACTACATATAATTACCACCTAGCCCAGCTCCTGAATGTGAGTGCTTAATTAAAATTAATAATGGAAACCAAAAAGAAAAAATTACATTTAAAGTTAATCCTTTGATTTGAAAATACAAAAGAGTTTTATATTTGAGAGATATATCACTCATTTGTGACATGAAAAATAGAGTTGTTCAATGACGAAAGTGTATTTTGCAACTGTTAAAAGAACCATTCGTTGGATTCTTCTCATGACTCATTCCAGCAATATTAGTTTTATCAAGTTAAATGGGTCTGGGCTTAGCAAAATGAGCCATGCTAAAATCGAGTTTTAAATTGCACAATGATTCCAATTAGTCGTCGTCGTGGATGCATTGTAAAAAAACAAAAACACGTCCATTGTATGGGCAGAAAACGGAGGCAGCGGAGTTTACATTAAACTAATGTCCGCAGCATCATGCCTGGTTGCATCATTGCAGTACGCATGCCTTTTTTCTTTCTCACATATTAGCATGACTTTTTTTTGGTTAGAATGGGGGGGGGGGGAGATTGTGTGAGTGCAAGCCTGGCTGGCCGCTAATGGCAATCATTTGATTGATGGGGGCACTGGTGAGAGAGTGTTTGCTCTGACCTCCTGAGCTGCCTGCTTGCCTGACAGCCACTACGCTCTCACCACGCATGCATTCATGCATACAGCTAAAGAGGGAATACAGGCACAGAGTTAACCTCTTGTGATGCATTGATGCTCGCTGAATACAAACTCCCCTGTACCCTGCAGATTTTAATCTATTTCCAGATTCATTGTTTGTGTTGGAGTTGTATTGGATGCAGGCCCGAGTATACAGTGTGGTTTTCTAATTTTCTGAGTGCGCAAAGCAATATACCTTTTAATAATCTGGGGCCGCCAACTAGTGCTCAAGGCGTCGCACATATGGTGAAGTTACTGTATACTTAAAATTAACACTAGGATTTCTTGAATGAAAATACAGAAAACATAACTACATGTACATGTGGATATCATGTACCAATTGTAATTTGTACGTTTTATGGAAAAAAAATACCTGCATAACTTAATACAATTTTAATTGTTTTTAAATTATTCCACTGATAGAGACTTAACTATTCTGGCTCATTTCATTGTAAGTGGCAACACACATATAAAGACTTAAAATACAATGTTATTCACAGGTGACTAGATGTATGTAATTTTAATTCAATGAACAATTTAAAGAGCTTTATTTTTAGTAAGATCAATTGAACATTTGAAGAAATTAAAAAAAAAAACTGTACTTAAGCCTGTGGTTGGTACGTGCTGTTTTAGGTGGTTGATCTTTTGTTCTTTTCTGTATTTGTTCAAGCCAGTCAGAAACCTAGTAAAGTTCATGTTTACCTGATCTTACTGTACAGGGTTCCCCCCCCCCCCCAAAAAAATAAAATAAAATGTCTCCGTGTGTTTGATCAGGTTACATTTTCGTAAATCAAAAATGGCAAAATTATCTACAATTATCAAGACCTTTATGAGACCCAACCGATTTACTTGTCAAACTTTGTAACAGCACAAATAGCACCAGCGTGACATTATTGCCATATTTGTTTTAAAACCCAGTGAATCAAATATGTAGAAAGTTTTGCAGATTTCAACGAGATTAGAATAAAAATGTATGTAGATACAGCCATATTTTATAGGAATCAAGAGATACGTTATGTTAGCCTACAGTACATGTACAGTACACATACATGTACATTAACTATTTCACAATTCTCTGGTTTCTGGCGTCGCCTCGGACCTCGGCATTTTTTGTTTGTTTTTTTTGCTATGAAACGATGTCCAATGTTTTGCAGCCAAAATTGCTGGATCGATTAGAATTATGCTGCGCTGTGATTTAAAAGATTTTTTCACATAGGGGTATGAACGTTTCTTAGCCACCGTACTTTGTGTATGGGAAATTTGGTCTGGTTCCAATAACTGCATATACATGTATCACTTAAAAAAAGTTAGAAAAAAACAATAAATAAATTTAAAAAGCTTGTCACTGCACCCATTTTGAAGCCGAATGGGACCCAAAATCAGATTGTTTAAAATATTTTTTTATTTATTTTTTTTGGGCGTAACAAGAAAATATTGAAAATATTATTGTGTGTAAATTCCAACATGGAATTGATGTCTCTGGAGGACAACAATTCATTCACAAAGTAATTTGAGTAATTGTACTCAAATGATATCACCTCAGACAGAAATATTTCAAGGGATGTTTGATAACATCATCAACTTTAACCCAAGTACATGTAACAGAAGTTTTCATGTACATGTATATATATGTGATCCTTAATGTTTTTGAGAATACCAATAGTGTATAGGGGCTTTAATTTAAAAAAAAAAATTTTGTTTTTGTTTTTTTGTTTTTGTTTTGAATTAAAAAACATTTCCAGTAATAATGCATGTTTGCTCACATTACTGGCTTACTGCTTTTGGATGACCCGGATGACCTTTCCTACAACCTCACACCGCCAAAGATAATGGCTTAAAGGAAAAGTGAAAGTTAGGGTCAATGCCTAGGGAGATGTGGATGGTGGGACAGTGCGGCTACAAAATGTCTTTAATTGGCCACATGTTGCTATGGCAACAAACATGGCTTTGGCACCAGACACCCGTACTAAATAGGGATAAACTTGTAAGCGAGGGTATTGCCGGTTTGGCCTGAAGGCTGCACAAAAGCGAATTTGTATTTTCAGGTTGCATGGTGCAAATTTTCTCCGTAATATGGTGACGCAGTAATGTCTGTTTAGCCGTATGTGTACTTATAGGTACTTGTAAGTGAAAGTACACAGTCTTTGTACATGTATTTGAGCAGGACCTCAACTACACTATATTGTGCTAAATCTGGATAATCTTGTGTTACAAGTCATACATATACATGCGTACTTGTTCATTTTTGATAAAGTTTACTAAGTAAATGTGATAATATTTGTGTCTCTTGGTACAATGTATGTGCACATGTGCATGCTACATGTGTATACCACTTTATGTCTTGTATGTGACATCACAGTGAAAGACAAGTAGAACAACATGTTGATTTCTAAATCCCCTACAGATACTGGTCTTCTTGTGGATATTTATGTTCACAGATTTCTGTCATTTTGGATAAATTAGTCAAACAATTTCCCAATTGAGTTTGTCTTGGCAAGGGACAAAACATCTGGAATGAATATGACGAATCTGAATGAATGCATTTTCATTAGTTTTCACAGTAATGACATTTGAAGAGTAAAGCTGAAACTTACAGGGACGATTTTGTCACGATAAGAGCAGACTTTCAACAGGGCATGGAATCGGTGTCCTGGTTTAAGATCAACACGGTGACTGAATATTACTGCCTCGTTTATGCAGCAGCAACGTTTTAATTTCAGTCATTGAGTTAATCTAAATCTAGCACTCCGATTCCATGCCCTGTTGATCCTGACGATACTGTCCCTTTAAGGCACGTTCATACTTCGCGCAAATGCGAAAGGCAAGCGATTTACTGTGATGTTGAAATTGACCCCTTTCACCATTGTTGATGTCATGAAATTCGATTTGGTTTCGCATTTGCGTGAAGTATGAACCGACCTTTTAAAAAAGTCAATCAACTGCACGTAAGTAAAAAAATATATATCTCCGGTTTCTGGTGTCCATGTGTCTCGCCTCAGACCCACGTGTTGGCATTTTTAGTTCTCTTTTTCTTTTATTTTGCAATGAAATGATGTCAAATTGCTGGATCATCACTGGCTCATTTATGCAGCAGCAACGGTAATATAACCTCATCATGTGGGGTATTATTTTCAGTCACTGAGTTAATCTAAAACTAGCACTCCGATTCCATGCCCTGTTGATCATGACGATATTGTTCCTTTAAGTTGTGAGAAATATTTGTTTGATTTTGTTTTGATTCTCATAAAACAAAATACTACATCAAAATCAGTAAAGACTGTTTGCGTTGACCCTGGAGATCAGAGCATACTGATCGAAACGTTGAGTTGTAACCTCCAGTTCTTTTCAGAACTAATTGCTACTCAATTGAGAATTTCACATGGTGTCACCGCAATTAGTCTTATCCTCTTCACTATGCAAAGCTACAAGTTTAAAAAAAAAAAGTTTACTACATCAAAATCCAAACTTCAAATGTAAGAGATTATTCAATTTATTCCTGTCTACATTTCATGCACATTGTACACTCAATAGAACATCTCCACCAGTCGTTAACAGTTCAGTGATAAGATTACAACGCATGAAGTGTTTTGTTCGGGGTTTATAGAATTGTCATTATTTCAAGTACTGCGCATAAATTGTGTCACGCTTATCGGCATGAATCTATGAACAATCAGGGGGATAATTCACAATGCCTCAACAAAATGGTCTCACGCTGAGGTTTATCTGTGCGTATCAAGTCCCAACCTGACTGATAAACAAATATCAGTCATTTATTACAAACTGATACCTGTATCTGAGCAAGCAAAACAAGATAAAACATTGATTTTTGTGTCATGTGAACAATTAGAACCATGCTAAGTGGGTGGGGTAAAGTTGATCCCACACTGAGATCCAGTATTCTACTTGGAGAAGTTATGTACAGAGTTGTTGGGAAAATACACCACAAAATTGACCTTGTACTTAAACCAAAAGTGACTAACGGTTATTTACACAGGATTGCCGGCTTAAACTAATTCATTTACTGCAAACTGCACAAATGTATGTGTGTACATTGGTATTTGTACAGTGTACTTCATTATGCAGGGAATGATTTCGTTTGAAAATTTTGCATTATAGCAAAACTGCGATACAAAAAAAAAATAATTTGCATAGCAAAATCATTTTTTTGTACAGCAAATTTAAAATGCTTAAAAATGCAGTGTGCACAGGTGTTGTTTTTCAAGGCTGTTCTGTCGTTTGGTTCATCATATGCATACAATGTCCAGATTTTATCAGAAATAATCATCTTTAGTGTCCAGAAAGTGGGCCAAACGTGATAAAAAAAAACTTTCTTCTGTATCTTTCTTCCAGGCCAATTTCTTACTTATTTTGGCAAAGTTAGTCCTCCGTCTATTTTTGTTTCTTTACATTGTTATATCGATCGCTAAAACAGATGCAATATCGCGAAAACAAATTACCGACGTGTTTGTGTGCTTTCAAAGTGAATTTCAAGTGTACTTTGTGGTATGATCAAGCTTGATATTAATTATTAAAAAATTTGTCGGTAAACGAGTGGCTCACAGTGGTCGGAAGTGCGATCATATTAGGTGATGTAATGATTCTAAACCTCACCACCACATGTTTCAATGAATGCTCATTTTGTTAAGTTGTCTAAAACTTTATAATAAAACGAAGTTAGAAATGTTTCTAACGTTAGAGTTCCTTTCAATACGGCCATAGTGATCGTACCTTCCCTTTTTACATTTAACCCTGCTAAGTACATGTACATGGCATATTCAGGCACATACATACATCAGATAGGTTGATCATAAAATATTAAACATTTTGAAATGAATGAAAACATTGTTTTACTCAGGGACAGGTATTTTTTGAATGAATTTATTTATTTTTTTTATAAGAAAATCCAGGTTCAATATCAACTTCCTTTCAATGAGTCACTGACATGATAAATTATCTTACAAAACAGCTAATCAAAGTCATGCCATCAGAATCCACTGGTTTTTCCTTTCAAGTCAATAACAAAAGTATTTGTACAGTAAGTATCCTTTCTGAGTCAATCCCTGCTGAAAGCCAGAGAAAATGGGGCCTCCATCTAATGTAAACCAATCCATCAAAAATAAACATGACCCTATGAGGTCAACTTGAAGTATACACACACACAGGCCAGATTATCCTGCGGTCTTAAAAGCTGAGAAGCTAGTAAGGCATTGTGCAATGCAGTATTGTGTGTAAATATGGAGGCATATGGAAGATGTTTGTTGGGTTAAACGTTGGTGGAGGACAAAGGAAAACGCTAGAATTATTTTGGGGGGGGGGGCCGAGGGGGATGTGCTCATTCACAGAAACCTGCAATTTTTTATTCAAGTTTGTTGAAAATTATTGATATGTGTAGATTTTATTAGATGTTTGTATCTGTTGTGATTTCTCTATTTGTGGTATTGCATTTACGCCATCTAATATAGTCAGTGTAAATTCCTTTCTTTTTTAATAACAAAATATGGTAAATAAAATGTATTTTTTAAAATTTAATTAAAATTTTTAATATTTATTTTCGAAACAGATTTGTATTTTGCATAATAGCCATTCAGTGTAGATGATTAAATGTAGAATTCATCGAAGGAGAGAATAAATTTTATATCAGAAAGATACGAATATTGGATTCAGTAGGATTTAAGTATGACTGAAACAAGAAATTCTAGTATTGGGTACTAAATAGCCGGCTTGCATAGCGCATTGTGCGTAAACATGTACGGAATGAATCGAGCTTATTACATTGTATAAGCAAGTACGACGTACCGACAAATTGAAGCTGAAAAAATAAATCCCAGAAATGCAGTTCCCCTTTTACTATGTTCATGTACATATTAGCACCACGTGGGTTAACTTAACCGGATACAATTTTTTTTTTTTTTATTCGGAAAATTTGATTTTGAGTCGGATTACAATGAAATTTGGCAACGACTGTAGCAGGGATGTATGTCTGTATAGATTCGAGGATTAGGCAAGTGAATTAAAAAAACCAGCGTGTGTATGATGAACTATGGGCAAGCTCTTCCTAAATCTAATCATATGTCAATCACTCACAAATTCTAAGTTGATTAGAAATGCATGCATAGGTGTACATTGAACCGTGGTTACGCAAATTAGTTTTTTTCGTCTAATGGCGAAGGAAATTGCTTATTGACAAAAAAAAAAAGCTTTTTGGATATGTTTTTTCCCCCTCTTCTTCAAATAATGCTTAAAAACAAAGCAAACACGATAATGCAGGAGATGGGATCCACGGATGAAAACAAATTACATGAACTGTGATGGATTCTGACAACCGTGATGAAGTGTTTTACATGTACACACAGTTACTGTATTCATGCTGGCAGCCAAAAATCATATAGCACCCTATGTTAAAAAAAAGCAACACAAGGTTGTTTGTGTCACAATAAATATTGCCAACAACTGCAATAATTAAAGGGGTGGTGTATTATTGGTAAAATATTCTGAAAATAAACCGAGCGATTAATTATCTAAGCTTATTTCAGGCCTGTGATTTTTAAGAATTTTTTCCTGATTTCAGGATTTTTTTTACAAATCTCCCTCGGCCTCAAAATTTTAATGAAAGAAGAGAAGTAGCCACCAAGCGAAAGAAAGAAGTAGCCTGTATTGTGTCCAAACCTCTAGCTTCTTGTTTGTGGGGATGTGGAGAGTCTGTAAATCCACCAAAATCTAGGCCAAAGGGAGACCCAGGCCCGCTAACCCATTTTTCAGGATTTGTTTACTTTTGTCAAATCACACCCGTTATTTAGGACTTGAGATGGTAAATGTATAAAGCAACCTGAGAAGTATTCCATCTGACGTATCATGTTTTTCAGAAAAACATAAATAAAATGAATTATTCAGCTGATGACCCTTTTCCACATTTATAACAAAAACAACTAATCTAAATAGTGCTGTGCATTTTTGGTTATTTCGGGAACCAGATGTCCGAAATTGAAAATCTTCGGATACCCGTAAACAATTCTGTAAAAACATGTAATAATAATAATAATAATAATAATAATAATAATAATATTAATAATAATAATAATAATAATAATAATAATAATAATAATAATAATAATAATAATAATAATAATAATAATAATAATAATAATAATAATAATAATAATAATAATAATAATAATAATAATAATAATAATAATAATAATAATAATAATAATAATAATAATAATAATAATAATAATAATAATAATAATAATAATAATAATAATAATAGTAATAATAATAATAATAATAATAATAATAATAATAATAATAATAATAATAATAATAATAATAATAATAATAATAATAATAATAATAATAATAATAATAATAATAATAATAATAATAATAATAATAATAATAATAATAATAATAATGTAGACTTATACAGCGCACGTATCCACCAAACTGGTGCTCAAGGCGCATTATATTATTACCCCTGCTCATAAATCATTCCTGAAACCGTCGCAGCTCCCTGGGGAGTATACAGCTCAATTGCTGGGCTAATCAAACACAACAACCAACTCTGCCCTCACAGGTACCCACTTACCCCTGGGTGGAGAGAAGCAATTATGGTAAAGTGTCTTGCTCAAGGACACAAGTGTCGCAGTTGGGATTCAAACCCACAATCTGAAGACTCAGCCATCAGAACACAAATCCGATGCACTAATCCGCTCGGCCAATAACACCAATGTACCGTACATGTATAAAATAACCAATACGAACACAAGTTTCAAACAAAAGCCGGTGAGAGTCTGTCGGCAAATGTTACTAAAGCCTTCTTCCTAGTTTTCCTCATTTTGTTGGCAAAAAATTCAAAAGCTTCCATTTGTGTGGCTTAAAATGTTCAGTAGGAATTTAAAAAAGTCATTTATGGGTAATTGGAACTAAAAAAATAGAACCGGGTAATGACAGTTTCGGTCGGGTACCCGGATACCTGGCACAGGCTTAAATCTGAATGCATTTTTCACGGTTTCCTCCTTAAATTACCAGATTATCAAATTGATAAATTATTACCTAAAAACGTTAATTGGTGTAATGCTTTTAAAAGTTGATCTTGAAATTGGTCCCAGGTCTCGGCCATGAAGAGGTACATGAAGTGAAAGGAGAATATGATTGAAAGAAATAATGATATCTAATATTTCAAAATTTCAGAGTTTCACTGGTCGTTACATGTATGTGATTGATATTTGCTTGGTTTTTCAGTGTGCATAATATTGCCATACACATTGTTCATTCTGTCAAATCCTTATGTTAAGGTGCATTATTAACTCTAACCCCCTAGGTATTCTGGCTAGGAACCTTCCTGAATCCTCCAAAATCCACCAGTGCACTTTTGGAAACATGCCCTTGTCTTCAAAACGCACCATGCATTTTTTGTTGATCTTTCATATTCAGCACTTATGGCCTGTACTTCTTGCCGGGTAGTAATTTTGCCCCATTTGAAGAGGTGAAAGTACCAGTTTCCAACAGTGTTGAATTTTTCCAAAGAAGTGCCCCTTGGAGGATTTTGATGGATTTGGGGTGGTTGGGGATTATTAAGGGAATAAATGTTAGCCATGCAGTCTTTACCGCAGGATATTAAAGACCGAGGGTCGTGACCAAAGGGCCACGATGCAAAGGCCTTTATCCTGTGGTAAAGACCAAGTGTCAAACTTTTATTCCCATACATGTACACCATGTTTGTTGTAGTGATTGCAAGGTCAGTGCTTGGGTCAGTGGACACTTTTTAATGCTCCATGCATGCATGCAGGGAGGGTCCCTGGCCATGTACATGTACATGTATCACAGATTAGAAACACATGTGTGCATACATGTCATGTGCTTGCGTTGCTACTGAAGGATTTTGGAGGATTCAGGTTACGTGTAAGCAAATGGGCCTAGGGAGTTAGGAAGGATTCAGGTTATGTGTAAGCAAATGGGCCTAGGGAGTTAGTGTTGTGACAGCTTGTTCTGAATTTTTTTTATAACTACATGTACATGTATACACATGTATACACGTACAACATACGTACCATTTGTAAATTGCTAATGAACAAATCCGGCTACATGTTTCAATCAGTCCCAGGAAATCTACACGTGCAACAAAATAACTTGTGATCTCACATCTAATACTTGTGCGATGTGTGTGACTGGATGTTTCAGGTAAAGGGATTGTACACCACTGGTTAAAGGAACAATATCGTCACGATCAGAGCCGACTTTCAACAGGCCATGGAATCAGTGTCCTAGTTTAAAATGACTGAAACAGGCCTGTAATTTCTCAGGATTTTTTATTTATTTAAAAAAAAAATTTATATTTTTTTTTACAAATCTACCTTTGCCTCAAAAAGAAAAGAGAAGTAGCCACCAAGGAAAGAAAGAAGTAGCCTGTATTGTGTCCAAACCTCTAGTTTCTTGTTTGTGGGGATGTGGAGAGTCTGTAAATCCTCCAAAATTAAACATCGAGGAGGTTCAGCGGGCTTTGTCCTCTAGACCAAAGGGAGATCCAGGCCTGCTAACCCATTTTTCAGGATTTGTTTACTTTTGTCAAATCACACCCCTGTTATTTAGGACTTGAGATGGTAAATGTATAAAGCAACCTGAGAAGTATTCCATCTGACGTATCATGTTTTTCAGAAAAACATAAATAAAATGAATTATCCAGTTGTGATGACCCTGTCCCATTTATAACGAAAACAAATAATCTAAATAGTGCTGTGCAATGGTAATATGACCTTATCATGTGGGGTAATATTTTCAGTCACTGAGTTAATTGAAAACTAGCACTCCAATTCCATGCCCTGTTGATCATGACGGTATTGTCCCTATAAATAATACTAAGAAGAGATGTACATGTACATTTAAAAAAATTAAAAATAAAATAAAAATATTTAAAAAAAGTTGAAGTTTCGGCTTCTTTTGTTGTTTCATTAACCCTAACCCTCCCAGATCCTCCAAAATCCTCTTTTCCAAAGTGAAGGATTTTGAAGGATTGAAGTTAATGCTACATGCTCTTTGCTAAAGTGAAGGATTTTGGAGGATTGAGGTTACATGCTACAGGCCTGGAATTACAATTTTTTTTTAGGGCAAGGCCACTTTGGCCTTGGAGCAAGCCAAATTTTGGAGGGCACCAAGGCCAGTTGATAGGGCACCAAGGCCAAATTATGAAAAATAGAAAAGGCACGAAGGCCATTAAGTTATTAGTTTAATACGAGAGTTGTAAAACAAATTACAACTAACGATATGCACGAAGTTGTTTGGTTTTCTGTTGGTTTTTAATTTATTTTTTAAAGGCCTCTTTATTGAATATGTGTACTGTCCAAGATGATAATCTAAATCTGTTCCTTGTTTTAAATACCTTTGAGAAATCCTAACAAAAGAATATCACTGTCAATGAAATATAAATGAGGGAAAATGTAACCTGTGAATAAAGCATTACAATGAGCGGCTTAGCCTATACAACATGCAGGAATGATTAAGGGGGAGAATCCTCTTCTGACTCGGATGGCGATGCTGAGGTGTAGATGCTTGCATCATCAGTCTCACTCTGGGAATCTGATGAATATGGATCATCAGTGCTTGGAGCAACTTCCTTTGTAGACCTGGGGCCATATGGCTTGGTTTGAGGTCGCTTGAAGCCACTTGACCACCATCTTGCTACTGCTGGTGTTGGGTTGAAAACCTCAGGCTCTGAGCCCTGACTGCATATCTTTTCGCGGCATTGTTGTTTGTTTAGGCCTTATTAATTTTCTCGAAAAGTTTTTCGAGCAACGATAGCTTTTGCATACGTTAAAAGTTTTCCATTCACAAACCAGCTGCACACGTCGTATACCACGTGATTTATACACGGCGTGAAAACTCCACCAATAGAGGGCGCTTGTACAGTAACAGCGCCCTCTGTTCGTGTGTGCAGTGTTTGCGGAAGGGAAATCACGATAGAAGAACAGCGTGTGTTGCGAGACTCTGACTCGTGAATGGATTGCGCTGGATATTATAAAATACATCGTCGCCCGAAAATAGAAATGTATGTAAAAATTGAAATTATATTAAAAGGGCACGACGGCCAAGGGGGGAAAAGGGCACGGCAATTATGGCCGTGAAGATGGTATTTTCTTGAGGGGCACCACGGCCAGTTACAAGGGCATCGACGGCCATGGCCGTCGTGGCCGATTCCAGGCCTGATGCTACATGCACTTTGCTAAAGTGAAGGATTTTGGAGGATTGAGGTTATTAGGCATACATGCCTTTCCATGGTACATGTACATCTGTGTTTGTTGTAGTGATTGCAAGGTCAGTGCTTGGGTCAGTGGACACTGTTTATTGCTCCATGCATGCAGGGAGGGTCCCTGGCCATGTACATGTATCACAGATTAGAAACACATGTGTGCATACAAGTCATGTGCTTGCTTTACTACTGAAGGATTTTGGAGGATTCAGGTTATGTGTAAGCAAATGGGCCTAGGGAGTTGGGGTTAACGAGAAAATAGCGAATATTAATTTGCAAGGCCACTTTTAAAGAGGCACCAACGCCAAGACCAGGACATGTATGCATTCTCAAAACTGACAGCCTTGTCAGACGGATTAATTTCTCAGGATGTTTTCAGTGTTTTTGTAATTGGGTAATTTATACATGCACAAGAGGTGTACACATATTCCCTTCAGACAGTTATTTGGATGCCAAGTATTAGATTGATATCTCATCATACCTCACTCCATATCCCCTAATCAATCCGTTTCCTATCTCAGTCTCCACTGCCTCTGTTTTGAATGAATGCAGGTAAAGCATCCTCCCCCCTACCCCCCCCCCCCCAAACCGCTTCATCTTCTTCTGATAAATCCTGATTTTTGGAAGTGATTAAAATATTGAACATGTTCCCCTTCCTTCCCCCCCTAGGGTATTCCTGCTGTCGATGTACACACATGTGTAGTGTAGATACCTTCCCCTTCTCTCTGCGTATTTTGTGACCGTGCGTGCGTAGCAATATTTTTTTACATGATGGTCCTTTGTGTTCACGCTCCTGTGCCCCTATTTTATTTTTCATTTTCGGAGAATGTGGCAACAGATCTTGCACTTGTGTCCCTGTCTTCTTAACCCTCCTACACATGGAGGCCACTCCGATCCACAAAATTCGGCTCTTGAGCAACCTTCAGTACATGCATGTACAAGCCTGCTGTCCTTTCCAAGTAATCTAACAAAATCAACTGTCACCCAAGGCCACTGTAAATGTTTGAACATATTAGTATGGCCTGCAATGTATCAATGGGAGACCACCTTACCCTGCAATCTCAGTGGTGTGACAGTGCACAGAAGGGTAACCATAGGAGGCCACTGGCAACAGCTAATGGCTTGGAGTGGCCTGAATGGGTTGTTTCAAAAATTGCACTGATTGTAGGAGAGTTAAATAACGCCTTGCTTCATGGTACATATAAGCATGAAGACGTAATATTCTTGTCATTATGGTTCAGGTGTTTCATTTACTGCACAGTACATATTCATATTAATGATATTAATTTTCATAATACTAGTACATGAGTACATACACAACACGGTTTTGAAATACAAACAGTATTTGAATTTGATTTTAAATTACTGTGGTACCTCTTGATATGCCCAACTACATCCTTTTCAGGTCAATCCAGGAAGCCCACTCCCCCGGAATGCACATGTATAAGCTTCAGTTAGGTACTCAAAGAATCACTCGCCACGAATATAAAATAATCGGAGAAAAACAATAAATTAAAAAAATTGTTTTACAAAGCTAACATAAATATCAAAACTTTGTCTAAAATTGTAAAAAATGTCTACAACTTCTGTTTTTTTTTTCTTTCTGTACAGGGCTCGGTCGGTCCATCCACGCAGGGGGCGTTGACTCCATCCAGTGGTATGCAACAACCAAGCAGCAACTACAGCCAGCATTCAGGTAGCTTACCGCTTGGGAGTCACGGACAGCAACAGGACGATACTCACTCAAACGCCGGCTCGGATACACCGCTCACTAGCATGGTAGCGCAGATGCATTCTGGCGACAACAACAGTGAAACAGGTGAGGAATACTGCTGTAAGTATGAATCGTTCAGAGAGGTATTACTTGACGCCATGTTGGGTCCAGGTGTTGCAATAATAAGTACTTCACTGACCAATGCTTTTTTGATGGAATGTACTCGTGTACAATGGCATGAGTACTTGCGTAGGGCAAAATTAAATCAATTGTTTATCACCTTGATGCAAGAATTTCATCAGTCTATGAGGACTTGCGCTATGATGCATAGTTTCAAATTCACATGGGCACCCATACTAATATGAAAGTTAACACCGTCCTGTCCATCGGGGGTTAAAAAATGTCTATCAGGCAGGTACAGGATTATTGACCTGGCTGGCAGGTAACATTGTACAGTATAACACTTGGGGCTGGCCAAACATTTGTGACGTTTGGACAACGTTGTGTGATACTTAAACCCTATTGGGAAAAACAAATGCTCAGATAGATTTACCACACAATGAAATAGGTTTTGATACATACATGTAGTATGGATGCATTTCCAAAATTGGCAAGATTTGCAAAATATTTGTGAAATAATTGTTATTGGCCTTACGTTTCGAACCTACATGAAGCAGGTTCTTTCTCAAAGGCAAAATGTTCCTTGAGAAAGAACCTGCTAGGTTCGAAATGTAAGGCCAATAACAATTACTTTGCATTTATATGGCAGGTCTTTTAGGTTAGTAAACAGTTTGCAACAGCTAATTCTCTATTGATAATTTGTAGTTAATTGGTAGCACCTCGGACAGAAATATTTCAAGAAATGTTTGATACCATCATCAACTTTGACACCAAGGAAGTTTCATGTCAATCTGGGATCATTTATGAGAATACCGGGGCCTTAAAAGCATTTTCTAAGGAAAGTATCGAGGAATTGGGGAGGTGAACATTCAGGGCAAATGTGCACAGACTTTTGAGATGACTGGCTTGGAGAGTGCTCTGTAAACAGATACTTTCTAGATGCTCAATTATTAATCACCATTTCCACTCATTCGCTGATGGATTCTCCCCTTCCCGATGGCACAAACAACCGCTCAGTGGGATTTCTTATAAACAGGATCTGGTTTTGCAGATCATGCTCATCTTGTTTTGGGAGCAGAACTCATAAGGGTTTCTGTTAAAATGTCCATAAATTGTTTTTCATTGCGTTATTATTAGAAATTGTTTAAGACGTTTACCATGGCAGTGCTAGATGATTTTAAAATGATGTATTAACACTAACCTTCCCCAATCCTCCAAAATCCTCTTTGCTAAAGTGAAGGATTTTGAAGGATTGAGGTTACATGCTACATGCTCTTTGCAAAAGCGAAGGATTTTGGAGGATTGAGGTTATTAGGCATACTTGCCTTACCATGGTACATGTACATCCATGTTTGTTGTAGTGATTGTAAGGTCAGTGCTTGGGTCAGTGGACACTGTTTAATGCTCCATGCATGCATGCAGGGAGGGTCCCTGGGTATGTACATGTATTTCAGATTAGAAACACATGTGTGCATACATGTCATGTGCTTGCTTTACTACTGAAGGATTTTGGAGGATTCAGGTTATGTGTAAGCAAATGGGCCTCGGGAGTTAGGAAGGATTCAGGTTATGTGTAAGCAAATGGGCCTAGGGAGTTGGGAAGGATTCAGGTTATGTGTAAGCAAATGGGCCTCGGGAGTTAGGAAGGATTCAGGTTATGTGTAAGCAAATGGGCCTAGGGAGTTGGGAAGGATTCAGGTTATGTGTAAGCAAATGGGCCTCGGGAGTTAGGAAGGATTCAGGTTATGTGTAAGCAAATGGGCCTAGGGAGTTAGGAAGGATTCAGGTTATGTGTAAGCAAATGAGCCTAGGGAGTTAGGAAGGATTCAGGTTATGTGTAAGCAAATGGGCCTAGGGAGTTAGGAAGGATTCAGGTTATGTGTAAGCAAATGGGCCTAGGGAGTTAGGAAGGATTCAGGTTATGTGTAAGCAAATGGGCCTAGGGAGTTAGGAAGGATTCAGGTTATGTGTAAGCAAATGGGCCTAGGGAGTTAGGGTTAATTACATGTACATATACAGGGTGAATGTACATGTATGAACAATTCTAAGTATAGAATAATAAGGGAATAACAGTTTGTCGTGCGGTCTTTACCACAGGTTAAAGACCGGTTTTGGGCATGGTCACGGGCGATATGGACCTCGCCTTTGGCTCGGTCCTTATCGTCCCGTGACCACGCCCAAAACTGGTCGTTTAAGCTGCGGTAAAGTGCCCGTATCAATTTCGTTTTCAAAATGTAATTTTTATTGAATAAAAAAGCCAAATAGAAATGGGCAAATTCACGTCTTGGGGACACACGAAACACTCCCAAAGTACATGAGTCGGGTGCGTGATGCCAATCTTCGTTGCTCTGATTCGTTCAAATGCACGTCGCATGAAACAGCTGGGGAACAGCTGGCACATGCATGCGCGCCGTTCTGATTTTGATAAGCCAGTCTATGCCATCCATTAATCCTAACTCCCAAGGCCCATTTGCTTACACATAACCTGAATCCTCCAAAATCCTTCAGTAGTAAAGCAAGCACAATGACCACTACCATTGTATGTATGCAGATGACATGTATGCACACATGTGTTGCTTATCTGTGATACATGTACATGGCCCAGGGCCAGGGACCCTCCCTGCATGCATGGAGCAATAAACAGTGTCCACTGACCCAAGCACTGACCTTGCAATCACTACAACAAACATGGATGTACATGTACCATGGAGGAAGGAAGGCAAGTATGCCTAATAACCCCAATCCTCCAAAATCATTTTTGGACAAACCAACATGTACCATGTAACTTCAATCCTCCATTTTCATCCAATGTCAAAGATAGCCTGATAACCTCAATCCTCCATTATCCACCAAGCAAATAATCACATCTGCCCCTCAATCCTTCAAAATCCTTCACCACTGCAATTTCCACATAACCTCAATCCTTCAAAATCCTTTACTTTGGCAAAGAGGATTTTGGAGGATTTGGGAAGGTTAGGGTTAACACACCCCTACGTGATTATGTTTTGTCCAATCAGATTGTCTAAACTGCCTTGGGCATTTATGAATATAGAATAATATAGAATAATTTCTAATAAATTTTCAATGTCTTTGAATAGCAATAAGGGGTTCTGAATTTTTGAGTTTCATTTAAGAAACCTGATTTATACAAATGTAAGCTGAAACAAATTTTATTTGTCAGTGGTTCATTTGATCTTTTACATATATGCATCCTTCAGATGGTGGTCTTGACAATAGTCTGGGTTCGGGAGAAGGAACAGGGGAGGACGACGATGAAGACAGAGCATCCAAACGGCAGAAGAAACGAGGCATCTTCCCCAAGTCAGCGACCAACATCATGAGGGCGTGGCTCTTTCAGCATCTCACTGTAAGTTCATTTAAGATTGACCCCACCCATACTACCAAACGGTGGTGATTGACGTTACAAAAGGTGACACATTTAGAGAGATTTTGCTAAATTTTCTCCATTTTGCATTGGACAAAGGCTGAGAAATTCAATAGTTCTGGGGACAATAGTATTTACACAATTGGACAAAATGTAACGTCAGTGACCGAAGTAGATTTGTGGACAAATAAAAATTGTGGCAAATGTCTGTCCACGTTACAAACATATTATTATGAAGATGATCCCCTGTTATTTGTTTAAATACCAGGAGGGTTGTCTTGATTTTGTCAGGTAACAATCCTTAGCGGAATAGCATTGTAAAGAGACAACATGTGGGTGAATAAATCCGTTTCATTAGTACTTCTAGTCAATTTCTGATCAAATATCTGTCCACGTTACAAACATAACATCTTAACCCTCCTACACATGGAGGCCACTCCGATCCACAAAATTCTGTTCTTTAGCAACCTTCAGTACATACATGTACAAACCTGCTGTCCTTTCCAAGTAATCTTACAAAATCAACTGTGTGCCACCCGAGGTCACTGTAAATGTTTGAACATATTAGTATGGCCTGCAATGTATCAATGAGAGACCACCTTACCCTGCAATCTCAGTGGTGTGACAGTGCACAGAAGGGTAACCATAGGAGGCCACTGGCAACAGCTAATGGCTTGGAGTGGCCTGAATGGGTTGTTTCAAAAATTGCACTGATTGTAGGAGGGTTAATTTTAGGTAAGATGTTTCCCCTGTTATATTGATTTTGATTTTGAATGATTTGTTTTTTTCTAATGAAGATCCCCTTGTATTTACTTAATAACTGAGAAAGTTGTCTTAATTTTTGAAAAGCATAATCCTGAAGGCACTTGGAATGTACACAGAAACAAAACTATGAACAAAGTACTTCATTTTGTTATTAACGTCCCATGTTCCTCTAAAATGTCACACTTGTGTACCCATTCGTGTGGACAGATCCATTTGTGTCAAAGGCATTGAACCTTATTGAAGATTTTCATGTTATGAAGAATGAAAATACTGTTACTAAAAATAACAATGTTTAAATGCCTGATTTCTAAGAGAACCCCTGTGTGTAAAGAAAATAATGACAACTGTGAAAACCAATTATAACATATCACACAACAGCAGTAGAAACCGACACACTCCACTAAGCACCAATCAGAACAATTTCCATCCCAACGTATACTACTTAAGGAGCTGCATCTCCAACCCTCTTCGGTCTCTTGAAGATGATTAGAGCATGCTAATTGAAATGTAGAAAAGACCTCGAGAAGTCCCGGAGAAGTCCCCATCATTCTCCCTGAACCACACTCTAACTTTATAGTGATAGTTGAGAAACAAATTGCCCGATATTGGTTCTCCCTGAACCATAATCTCACTTAGCGACGACAGTTGAGATACGAGTTGCCCGGAAAAGGTTCTTTTCTGAACCCTATACATCACTTAGCGATAGTTGAGATAAACACCATGGTTTTACCGCATACTGAAACGATATCTATACTCCACCATGGAAAGTTAATAATGTTGTTTTAGCAAAGGGAGAAAAAAACATATCAAACCAAATAGGTATATCCAGGATGGTCGACAAAGGGGGAGAGGGCATACAATCCAAAGGGAAGGGGGGGTGTATATGTTCCATTTATGTCCCTCAACAGGCTTGCCCAATGACATAATCTTCAAGATGGTGATTGAATGTAACACCATGCCAACCTGTCATATGACAGTAATAACGGCCAAGTAACTCCAGTCCGACAGAAGCGTTTGACTGTCATAATAATATGCCCTGGAAGTGATTGATGGTGGAGATGCACGCTCACACGTCAAATTCATTGCATGCTCGTGACTGTGCATTTTTCATATTCTTATTTGTCGTTGGTTGTCACAGCACCCGTACCCCTCCGAAGAACAGAAGAAACAACTAGCTCAAGACACAGGCTTGACGATCCTACAAGTTAACAATTGGTAAGTAGTTGTCAGCTCAATGCCAGGGCTGGGATGATGGGACGTGACACATGACAGAGATAAGGATTAGACACCCACTCTGACGACTAATTCAGATGTTCCAGCGGTCAGTGGTTATTCATAATGGATTTCAGTAATCAGATTTGAGGCTTCCAGGGGTTTGTGCACTCTGAACAGTCTCTCAAACTCGTAATTCTTCTTCAAGATAAATATTAAAGACAAGTGTTTACTTTAAAAATGTTTTTTTTTTTCATATATATATAAATAACATAAACGAAAACAGTGCAGACTTGTATCCAGCTAAGCACTGGCGATTTATTGTTGAGTACATACCCGTGGTTATCGGCTCTAAAGCAATCATGCGTGAATGAAAAAAAAAAATAATCATGATACAATCGAAAATTGCGATATCCAAACACCGAGTCCACGGCCCTCGTGTCAAGCGTGAGTCCCGAGTCATGTGGGTCGAATCCGAATTCGAGTCACAAGTCGTACTAGTCTTGACATGGTGCGACATAAAATTGATGGTGGTTCTCAAACATCCCTTGAACTTGTTCTGTCTGAGGTATCGTTTTGAAGAAAAGTAAAATGTTATTCCCCTATTATGTACATCCAAATTTTGATAAAGAACTGTATTAAAATTCCATGTGAGAGTGAATCCAAAATTTGTTTGCTGATCAATAGGCTTGGGCGATGTCGATTTAAACACTTTTTTTTTTCATCCATGATATATCGTCAAACATACATAGCGATTTTCGATAGTATTACGTTTTATTTTTTTTCATTCACGCATGATTGCTTCAGAGCTGATAACCACATGTATGTACCCCTCTACAAGCGTCACAATAAATCGCCAGCGCTTAGCTGAAAGACACGTACAATCGCACGAATCGCGCATTTACCATAGACATTGGTAAATTCGTTTGCATAGTGTGTAGGCCTCTGTAGGCCTCTGTATGGCAACTCCTTTGTGATCCGACAGTCGGCAAGCCACCGAAGTAGTTCCCATTTATTTCTCACTTACGAAAGCTGAAAAAACTTGCCTAATTTTGTTTCCATGGAATTTCTGACTCACAATTGTGATTTTAGTTTTTTAATCGCGATGTATTTTTTAAATCGCAATTTGCCGTATCTTGTTAACTTGAAAAGGTTCTCGATATCGTAATCGAATAAAAAAAATTTTTTTAAAGGTATCGCGATATTCAATATTATCGTGTTATTCCCCAAGCTTAAACAAAACGTAATGAGCTGAAACTTTCACATGTCCGTTGTTGTATCTTGATTCACTGGTTGTGAGACATAGCCGAATGGGAGGTTTGTCAGGTCACCAAAGATATAGTTTCCCTTTAATTCTTGTCAGCTTAAATATGATGTTGATTATGAATGATATTTAGTCAAGATCATTGACAGTAATTGATGAATAAGAGGTGTTGCACATAAGGTATTTTATTCAAGTCCATTGAATCAAGATGAATCTAGTCAAAGCCAAGGTTTTTCTTGTTGGCTCGTGAGTCATTTAATTCCGAGCTTAAGTCAATATAGTTTGATTTGATCAGTCAGTATGATTCAGTATACACTTAATTTCAAATTATGATGATATGTGGAGTGTCGTGGCCAAGCGGTCTAGCTTACCGGACTCAAGTTCTGGTGTTAGCAGCAGAATGTGGGTTTGAAATCCGGCCGTGACACTTGTGTCCTTGAGCAAGACACTTAACCATAATTGCTTCTCTCCACCCAGGGGTTAAATGGGTACCTGTGAGGGCAGAGTTGGTTGATTAGCCCTATATGCGCTGTAATGGCAGCAATTGAGCTGTATACTCCCCAGGGAGCTGAGATGGTTTCAGGAATGATTTATGAGCCTTATGAGCAGGGGTAATAATATAATGCGCCTTGAGCACCACTCAGTTGGTGGATACGTGCGCTATATAAGTCCACACATTATTATCATTATTATTATTAGCAATGCTGCTGGGAGCTACTGGTTAGTTCGCTAAATGGTTAACCGGAACTCTCACAGTCGGTTAATCGGTTAACCGGAACTCTCACAGTCGGTTAATCGGTTAACCGGAACTCTCACAGTCGGTTAATCGGTTAACCGGAACTCTCACAGTCGGTTAATCGGTTAACCGAAAGTTGGCACCCGACTGCCAAACAAAGTAGATATCATGGGCAAAAAGCATCAATAAACTTTCCACAATGATTGTTTAATAACCAGTGCGGCAAAAAAGAAAGTCTAGAACAAGAAAATGGGTGGGGAGTTCTTCCGAAATATTAAAATTTTGTTTGGTTAAATATTGGTTTCAGTTAGCCGGTTAGCAAATTTCTAAACGGTTAGTGCAGTTTCGGTCGGTTAACCATCCCAGAACTAGATGATAGTAGGGAACAAACTAGGAAAAACTTACAAACACTATTATATTGTACCAAAATAATGATGAGGATTCTCTCAGTATTTACCTATTGGCCACCACTGAGTTATTACATACTTATATTTCAGGGGAGTTCTGTATTTGGGCATAGTTACTCACGTTACATTTTTTACATTTTGGGCCGACTCTTATTGCCATAATATATATTTCACTCATCAGTTTTTTTCACAGCAGTTGTATTGTACCCAGACCTTACTCGGCACACAAAAATAATTTTATAAATTTGTAATATGTTTGCTATATAAGAGAAAACACAAAATTTTATTCATGTCCAAAAAATGTAACATGAGTAACCAGCATTTTTCTCTTATACAGCGTACATTTTTTTTGTGCCGAGTATGGTCTGGTTATAATGCAACTAATGTGAAAAAACTGATAATAATAATAATAATAATAATAATACAGAAGATTTATAATGCGCACATATCCACCAAGAAGTGCTCAAATGAGTGAAATATATAAGTAAGGAAATTATGGCATTAAGAGTGGGCCCAATACCTCATAAATATAGCGTGAGTAACCATGGAATAGCCCATTTTTAACTCAAGTAGTGTCCACATGAGCCCAAATATGACTGTTCTGGATTATTTATAAGGATGGTCGTTTGCTGCTTGCACCATAAATAAAATACATGGCTACACCATCAATCTGCATATTACCAACCAGTCTATCAATAATAGATGACCAGATTAAGGACAGTACATTGATTCTGTGGAAATTGAATCTGTCAATGCCATCCCAGTAGGTCTGTGCTAGATTACTTGTATGGTCACAGGAAAGACGAGTTTTAGAAAGCTGATACCAACAACATCACACTTTGGTTACAAAGGTTTTATCAAGTTCATTCACAGTACTGGATCAAAAGTAAGTTGATGAAATTCTTGCGTCGGGTGATAAGCAAGTGATTTAATTTTGCCCTACACCGACGTGCGTATAGCACTGCATATTCGGTGCTTTCCGAGTGTCTGTGGGAAAAAAAAACACTTCACAGGCGACTCGGGCAGGATTCCAACCCACGACCTCCTGCTTATTAGTGCAGACGTCTTAACCTCTCGACCACCGAGCTTGCCCAATGATGATTGACCGGCTGGAATCCTATATCAAAAGTACTCAGTGTTGCAACACAAAATCCACCATATGTTTGTGTGTAATAATGTCTGTTCTGGCTCGGACAGCAATAACATAAGACTTGCGAGCACATGTTGTTTAATAGAATGTGTGACTACCACAAATTTTAGGCAGTATTTTAATCAAAGTAATGTTGAGGAAATGTCTATATGGGGACAACAAAGTCACCTAAGTTAAAAAGGCAGTATCTTCACAATCAGAGCAGACTTTTAACAGGGCATGGAATCGGTGTCCTGGTTTAAGATCAACACGGTGACTGAATATTACTGCCTCGTTTATGCAGCAGCAACGTTTTAATTTCAGTCATTGAGTTAATCTAAATCTAGCACTCCGATTCCATGCCCTGTTGATCCTGATGATACTGTCCCTTTAAGGCACGTTCATACTTCGCGCAAATGTGAAAGGCAAGCGATTTACTGTGATGTTGAAATTGACCCCTTTCCCATTGCTGATGTCATGAAATTCGATTTGGCTCCGCAACTGCACATAAGTAAAAAAATATATATATATCTCCGGTTTCTGGTGTCCATGTGTCTCGCCTCAGACCCACGTGTTGGCATATTTTAGTTCTCTTTTTCTTTTATTTTGCTACGAAATGATGTCAAATTGCTGGATCGATTGCACTTCTGCCATGCATTCTGCCACTTTTTCACATAGGGGTATGAACGTTTGGCTGATTTGGCGGCCTGTCTTAGCCAACATACTTTGTGTAGGGGAAATTTGGTCTGGTTCCAATACCTGTGCATACATCAGGCATGCAACTTTTCTTCTTCAACTGTTTTTCTTTAATTTAACCCTCCTACAATCAGTGCAATTTTTGAAACAACCCATTCAGGCCACTCCAAGCCATTAGCTGTTGCCAGTGGCCTCCTATGGTTACCCTTCTGTGCACTGTCACACCACTGAGATTGCAGGGTAAGGTGGTCTCCCATTGATACATTGCAGGCCATACTAATATGTTCAAACATTTACAGTAGCCTTGGGTGGCACACAGTTGATTTTGTAAGATTACTTGGAAAGGACAGCAGGCTTGCACATGTATGTACTGAAGGTTGCTAAAGAACAGAATTTAGTGGTTGGGAGTGGCCTCCATGTGTAGGAGGGTTTTAATAATAGTACTATAGAAAACTGAAAAACACTGTACAAAGTTTTGTGTGCTCGGCCATTTTCTCTCTCTTTTTTTTTTGCAATTACAAAGTTGCATGTCTGATACATGTATCACATATTTCACTGGTTTGCCAAAAAAAGATAAGATTTTGAAGTCGACATATGACAAGAAACCAGAGACTTTTTAGTTTTGGCCTAAACACGGATTTTATTTGAAACCAAAAAATTGACTTGAGGCACCAGCATTGCCACTTTAACTCTGCCCCCACCGGATGAATATAATGATGATATCAGATACATGGACAGACATACATTGTTAATAATCATCAGTTAAATCACAATGTGTGTCTACTTGCTGTGTGGTTTGGTGAGAGGTGCTTCATCTTTTAGTCCCTGGGACTGAGACGAGAAAATGATACACAGCTGTTGAAAATGTATCATTGATGTGCATACCGTACCAGTATCGGGATGTCACAATGTTGTTGCTCTCTGTATTTTATGTGTTGGCTTTATTTCTTTCTGTAACTTTTTTTTTTTTTTTAAATCACTTAACTATAGTCACGATCAGAGCAGACTTTAAACAGGGCATGGAATCGGTGATGAACACAGTGACTGGACATTACTGGCTCATTTATGCATCAGCAACGGTAGTGTTATGACCTTATCATGTGGAGTATTATTTTCAGTCACTGATTTAATCAAAACTATCACGCTGATTCAATGCCCTGTTATTCCGTGACGATACTGTCCCTTTAAATGCTCCTCCTTTATTCTTCTGTTGAAATAAATGTCATGTGAGTTGGAATACTTTAAGAGTACAAATGTAATGCGAGTTAATTGACTGGAATTGCCACATCCTTCCATGCCTTGGAAATCTTCCTCGTACTCGTATCCGTACGAGTCAATTTCCTCAGGCGCACTTCTCTGGGTCTTTCACAAACTGCTCACTTCGGCAGAAAAGCTGTTTGAGCTCATTTTTTTTTTTTTTTTTTTTTTTTCTTTTTCTTTCTTTTTCCCCCAGACTTTTTGCTAGCGCTTGATCGGACAAAAACTCTGTTTGCTTGACACGGACTTATATCGTGCTTCTTTGGCATCTTACAAATTTACATTTCAACCGCCGCAGCAGCGGGTTGCCGTTTATTCATGGTGAGAGATTTGATTCTCGGCAGAAACACTGTTGTCTTTTTGTGTATTACATGTGTCACATGGTTTGGTTGGTTTAGAGACATCATCCTTTATCTTTATGCACCTTTAGGCATTGTCCTTAGTGCTGGGACGGTTAACCGAAACTCCACTACCCATTTAGAAATTTGCTAACCGGCTAACCAAAACCAATATTAACAATAAAAAAATTAAATAAATAGCAAAAATAAAAATAAAATATTTAAAAAAAGAATTTGCCAACCATTTTGTTGTTCTAGACTGTATTTTTTGTCAACTTAGTTATTATACAGTTATTGCAGGAAGTTTATTGATGCTTTTTGATTGAAAATGTAGTACATACACATTGTTCCATTTGCCGACTGTTGCCGACTGTATAATAATAATAATAACAATAATAATAACTTGCATTTATAATGCGCCTTTTCCTAAGGATACAAAGCGCAGATATGAACAGTACAGCAATCATTTAAGTATAATAAAGCATCATGGAAATAGATAATCCTTAAGTGAAATTTTGAATGAGTTTAGACTTGTAGCATTCCTAATATGCACAGGTAACCTGTTCCATAGATATGGTGCAGCCACCGAGAAGGCTCTATCCCCAGCACATTTCTTGGTAACAGGAACAACAAAATTGATACTGCCTGTGGAGCAGGCAGTATCTAGTTTGTGTTGTCATGGGTGGCTGACATCCAGTTAAATAGTTAACCGACTGAAAGTTTTGGTTAAACGGATAGTGAACTAACTGATAACTCCTAGCACTCATTGTAATCAGTGTTCTAGCCAGGATGAAATTATAGCGTATGGGCATTTGTACGACGACACGAATATGCGAGCGCGTAGCGCGAAGCCACAACGACGTGTGGTCTGGTGCCCGCTTAAGGGCCCTGGGATTCTTGGGAAACTTTTAGGTTGTAGATGCTCTCTGGTGCAATCTGAGGCTATTTTGGGGCATATTGCATAATATAATTTGTCACACAAAATCATATTTTTAGACATAAAAATATTTCTTGCTTTTCAATTGGTAGTTTTTAACATGTTTACATGTGCACATGTAATTCTGTCACATTTATCTCGACTAATATCAAACCCATTTTTTAATATAAAATGGAGTAGGGCCTACAGGACTCATGTTATTAATGTTTTAATTACTGTTTTATTCACTTTATATTGGATTGTTGTTAGTAATTGTAGCTTTAAACGTGTGAGTAAAGTTAATCGTTTTATCAATAATTCAAAGCCAGATATGATCCAAAAAATTCCATACAATACATTACAATGTATGCCTTGACTTATGCCTACTTTAAATTAAACTTGACTAAACTATAAATAAAATGGTTCTTACAAACAAAACCCTGCTGTGCAAGCTTCACTCAAATAGTTTCATAAAGTATTTTATTGGACAGCAGGTAAGAGCTCTATATTCTAAGTCCACAGTTATTGAGTAAATAAAAGAAAAAGCTCAGCGAAGTTTTTTAAAAACATAGGCCAGCTGTAAAGACGCCTAATTATCCTGGCTCCAGTCTGTTCAAAGTATTTTAAAAGAAAAAGAAAGAAGACAACCTTAATTTCTGGGTCACAAGTTCACATCAAAGAACTGTCTGCTGACTTTGGAATGTTGAATGTATCAATTTGGGATTAGAGCCAAGACAAGAGTTGGGGCTATTGTTCACTTGACAATGACTGACAGGTTGTGGTTTTACACTCCCAGACCAGGTGACATCAACCTCTGGGACCTGGTTCTTGGCTGGTTTCCAAGCTATATAACTATACATGTATGAAACAACGTCCCAGGATACAGGATACCAGTATACATTCTCCCAAGGCTAAGTTGCGCGAGTGAGTGATCCGACTGTCGGCAGAAATGCGTCTTTTAATCAGTTGCTTCAAAGCCTAAAATTTTAAACAATAAATCTAGAACTACTTAAAAAAATTATCTATTTATTCGACTGAGAGCAAACTAAGTAAGACTAATTGCGGTGACACCATGTGGAATCTCAATTGAGTAGTAATTAGTTCTGAAAAGAACTGGGGGTACAACTCGACGTTTCGATCAGTATGCTCTGATCGTCCTCAGGAGAATGCCGGACTCTGGAAAATGCTGCTGCTTAAGTAGGCTGCTGGAGGATCATCCTATGAATGGATGAGAGCAAACTATTGGTGATTTTTTTTACCTCGGAAAAGTTTCAGAAATCTCTGACATGTTTTGTTTTGTGGAATTAAATTCTGTGAATTATACCTGTGGCGGAGAATCTCAGCTCAGAAATAATGCTTTCGGCATTAAATAAATAGTGGTCGGGTATGTAAATTAAAAAGAAAAACAGTTTTAGAAAGTGTTTATCATTACTCCTGATTTAAAAGTAAATGGAGGCCTGTTTGCAGGGTGCAATTGTGCTATACGCCCGCCTACTGAACATATCCTGGGGACCGGGAATAGCCGATCAAGTCTTGCATTTCCGATTTTCGTTTTTTAAATTTTTCTTCTTAATTTATTAATTCTTAATTTACAAAACAAAAATATATCAGCTTGGTGACAAAATGGTGGCAGGGAAATGATACTGGAATGAGATTTACAAATGTTTTGATGCCGTGAAGACAAAACTGTTTCCATAGGTCGAACTTCTGCTGGCGGCCGGCGGACATCAGCCGGCGCCCGGCAGACATAAGATGTTCAACAACTACCGTTTGCCGGTGGTTGGTTTTTTTTTTTTAGTTTTTTTTTTAACTTTCACTCAAAACAAATTTCTGACAGTAGATTTTGTTTCAGAAATAATTATTTGAGAAAACATGTCATAGCATGATCATTCATAGTAACTCACGACAGACACTTTTTATAGACTTCACTTTTGCGGCGTTTGCCTGGCACGTGGGTACCCCGCTCATCTGGTTTTTGCCTAAGCAGTGTGGTAGCGGAACCAGTGTCAATGTGTTTAGGGTTGAATGCCATAAATAGATCGCGGGCGGCCGCATAGTTGCAAATGCGGCGCATCAAACACATTCTCTTGAAAAGAAACAAAGTTGCCGGCCAATTAAAATGTATCAATAAAGCTTCCTACAAGATGAAATAAATCCCTCAGTGGCAACAAATTATTGTTGTTCACAATTAGTTCTCGAACTGAACAAAGGAAATTTTGGGTTTTTTTTTTTTCTCCATGGAATAAATTATAGCGTATCGATAGCGTATCGGCCGATTTATAGCGTATCGGCATTTTTTTATAGCGTATCGGCCCGATACGCTATTGTATGCCTGGCTAGAACACTGATTGTAATATTGATTCAGTAATACCCGACAATAGTTGGTATTAATTTGAGGAATTTTTCATTAAAAAAATGGTCTCAGCAGATCTTATTTGCTTGACGAGTGAATGTAATCTGGGTTTGGCATGTGTGGAACATACACTCATGCACTTGTAATTCCGTGTCGCCCTCCTGAAGGCAGTATAGAATAACATGCATTTCGATTGACCGATTTGTATTTTTGATTTGGCAGGTTCATCAATGCACGGCGTAGGATAGTCCAGCCGATGATTGACCAATCTAATCGTGCAGGTGAGTGGACACGTACATAACATCTGAATACTAACCCCAGCATGTCGTAACCACTAACCATACCTTGGGATTAGAATGGAGAATTTGTTCAGTCTCACCCTATGCTCAAACAATGAACTGATAAAATCAATTTCCCCATACTATTAACACCTGTACCATATATATATATATATAACTGTGTTTCCACCAATAGGGCGACCGCTCCATAGAAACGTGCACAAAATTCCCCCTTCCCTTTCCCTTATTTATATATCCTCCACCCTTCCAAAACTCTGGAAATAAGATGTTTACAGGCTAAGGAAGCAATTTAGGCTATTTCCGAAACAAAATTATGACTTTAAAGGGTAGCTAGGCGTTAACGCGACCGGAAACGGTCGCCTTAACGCAGAGAAATAGCAATTTCTATAGAAGTCGGTCGCCCTAAGCGCGATATAGTAAACATATATATATATATATATATATATATATATATATATATACACATATACATATACATACACGCACCCACAACTGTACAATGCCATGTCTACTTTGCCTCATATAAATCCACACCTAAAATAATACCCATCATACCCATTTATATTTCCATATAACCATACTCGAATCATACCATATAACCCATTTTCATACCCATATATCCATTTGATCATACCCATATATCCATTTGTTCATGCCCATTCACTTCTACCCATGTACCCATTTTCGTTGACCCATACCCCACCTATATGTTATACCCTACCTATTTGTCATTCATTCCCATATCCATTTTTCATACCCATACTATACCCATTTTTTATACCCATTTTCATACCCATACTGTACCCATTTTTCATACCCATACTGTACCCATTTTTCATACGCATACTGTACCCATTTTTCATACCCATACTATACCCATTTTAGCATACCTATACTTTACCCATCGTTCCCATACTCTACCTATTACCCATACTCTAACAAATTATAATCGTATGAAAGAATATTCTAATAATAATGCTCTAAAGTTGATGTAACACTTGATGTACGGATTTCATACATTTTATATACAGTTATCAAATGTAGAAATGAAAAATTTAATAAAACTGGCTCAGTTCTGTTGATACTGTTTTTAGTTAGCACACAGTTCAGTGCGGGTTGTGCAGAAGTACAATTAAGTGTCACGTGGTCTATATATAGCATATGTGTAGCTTGAGATAACATATGTTTGTTTCGATTGGCTGCTTCGGTTGTCTGCATGTTCTCATTTGCATAACAATAAAAACTTGAATTCACTTCCAAATATTGCCTGTTTCAAAGGTTTTTGTAGATGTGTATGTACATGTACGTTTATGTGGCATTTAAAAATAACAAAAAAATTATTTTTTGTTAATACAATTTTTATTTAATTAAAAGGTGAATTACTGGCGAGGGGGGGTGACCAATCAATGAATTAATTGTTAAATTGTTCAAATGAAATACAACACCAAACATCTTTGAGTGTATGGGTACATGTATAAGGTATTTGATGTCTTCATTTATTTGGACATCATTGAAACGTTTGAACCCAGGATGGGTAAAGGGAAGGGATAATTGAACTGAAGGGAGTTGACTTTGCCAGTAACAGATGTCTCGTCATTTATAAAGGCTGTTTAATAATTATATTACTCACAGCATCATCCTCTCTCTCTCTCACTCTCACTGAGAGACAAAACTAGTAATGCGATTATTTTTGTGATCTCATTACCCTGCTGTGTTGAATAACAAAAAAATAATAATCCACTTTACACAATTAGTTTTCTCAACAAACTAAAATAAGCACAGTTTTACATATACTTTGATGATATTAAACATCCCTTGAAATCTGAGGTGCTGTCATTTTAGTAAACTAAATTCCTGATCAATTTTTTTTTTACTTCATGAGATGAAAATTCCACCTTTGAATGAATAGGAAAAATCTAAAAGCTTTTCATTATTTTCTCGTTGATGACACAATTAAATAAGCTGAAACCTTATCATGTTGGTTTCTGTACATCTCTCTTGTTTCGGAGCAAGTAAGGATGCATTCAGAGACATTTTACCAAAAGAGTATTACTGGGCGTGGCTTTAAATGTCTAAATGGGCTACACCCCTAATTTCTGCTCTACACATAGACCCACCGCTACCTTATCTCCATTTGATCGTAGACTTACTGCAAATAACACCAATATGGGCAGAGACTTCTCTAAACGACATCCAGAAACAGTAATGGTGACCGCGTGATCCTTTGAAAATACAACTATGGGCAAATAAGTGTTATGTTGCAGGGTGTTGAATAAGTCTTGGATGCAAGCAAAGGCAGTCTTTAACCCTACGCCTTCTCGGTATACTCATAGTTTCAGAGAATCGGTGATGTGTGTGCTCGGTTTTTCGTCTTCGGGTTATTTATGCCTTCGAACAGGTCTTCAGATTGTTTTATTGGACACAACGTTGGTGAAAAGATCGTAAATTTCCACCAAGTGTTATTGAGAGGTTCCAATGTGGAAGTTCCCGATAACAGTTGGTGGGAATTTATGATCTTTACTGTCCAGTTAATCCTGCAATGAAATCAAATTTATTATCTTATGATATTGTAGTCATTACAAAAACAATGGGGATGATTCTTTACTCTTGTTGTTAATTAGACATCATCCTGTCCAAATACCGGAGTCAAGAATGATTTGCCTAGGAATAGGGATTGCTCATTGAATTTGATAGGAAGGTTCATGTTTTAGCATCTGCCCTCCTATAATATTCTTTTGTTTTGGATAGCGCTAGTTTGACCCTTGCAAGCATCATATTTATTGGCTGCAAAATTCCGAAACTTAAATTCTGCCCTCCTATAATGTTCTTTTGTTTAAAATATGTATAAAAGTTTTGTTCATTTTCTAAAAAGTGCTAGTGGCTAGCATTAGTCTGACCCTTGCAAGCATAAGTTTTATTGTCTGCAAAATTCTGAAACTTATTTGCATATTTTTTGTTTTAGTCAGCCTAATCGGTCTGTGGCTATGTCGGTGACGAATGTCACTTAAGTTTGATTTGATGACAGAGAGCCTTTTCAAATTGCATGTCAAATAGACATTTTTTATAACTAGTCATTTGCAAAAATGATGTTTGAACAGGTTACTACTGTAAATAAGAAGTTTGAGAATAAAACGGACATCATAGTTTGCTCACATCACTGGTACAGCGTGATGAGCGGGCCTTGTAGTAGTGTGTACACATTTGTCGGGATAGCGGTACGATCAAAGCGATATTTTTGAATGACATCTTAATGATATTTGTTCAATAAATAGCAATCAAGACGTGTAAATGTTTGTGCATTAATGTGAGCGAGAGATGGAAGCAACGTGTATCAATTTGTCTAATCATTTTTTATTTATTTATTTATTTTTTGTGGCGGGGGGTGAGGATTGAGGTTCACTTTTCAATTTGTTGAACTGTGCTGAATGTGTTTCTGTGTATTTTAAAGATTTTCTGGCTGGACTTTTTTTTTTCAGCAAAAATGTTAGTAGTCGGGGTCCAGTGTGATGCCTTCTCTGTGAGAGTAGTGGTGGGAGGGGTGGGGGGGGACTGTATGTACACTGTGAAGTTACAGGTAGTGGTAAATATGTATGTATGCATGTTTATTTGTACGTAATACTGTATGTTTGTGTTATTTGAAATGTTAATAACTGACTAAAGAAAACGTTTGAGCATAAGGTTGGTGTGTGTCTTGAAATTTTTTTTTTCAAAGTTGAAATTTCACTCCAATTAGGTTTTTTGTTAAGTTGGGGAAAAAAAAGAAAAAAAAAACTTTTTGAGCAATGTAATGAGTGGGTTTTTGTGGGTTCTGGTTGGTTTCTTTTTTCGTTCTACAGTTCCAGGGATGTCGGGTGGGTCAGCGTATAGCCCAGATAGTCAGCCCATGGGGGGGTTTGTGATGGACACACAGCAGATGCACCTCCGCCCACCTCCTGGGGATTACTCCGATCATCATCTGTATTGAGACAAAGGTTAAGCAAGACGTATTTTTATTCTCTTTAGTGTGGATGTTGTCAAGAGCTTTGTCGTTTTTACATGTCTTCGTCGTGTGAGCACCATGTTTTGATTGTATACGTACAGCGCCTGAAAAAAAACGTACAATAGTGAAGTGATGCAAAATAAATTTTAAAAGCCAAACAAAAACAGTTCAACAATTAAACATCTTTTAAACAACTTGTTTTCCATTTCAAGATGTAATCGCACGCACAAAAAATTGTTCGAATTTTTTTTTATACAACACAGAAAGTACAAGCACTAAAACAAAATAGAGAATATACAGTAGACTGTATTTTTAGCTCATTTACTTTTCCAGCAAATTCCCTTTTTATTTGAAAATTGCTAGTGGCTTTTCAAATTGCACGTCAAATAGACGATTTTGTATAACTAGTCATTTGCAAAAATGATGTTTGAACAGGTACTACTGTAAATAAGAAGTTTGAAGATAAAATAAACAAGTCACTGGCATAGTTTGCTCACATCACTGGTACGGCTCATTTACTTTTCCCGTAAATTCCTTTTTTATCGGCAAATTGCAATTTTCACTTGAGAAAAAAAACAATTACTTAAAAATGTTCACATTAAACAAATTTAAACACATTAATTTTTAAACATAATTGCTGATATTTTGTTGATGAACTCAGTGTTGACAAGCTATAAACTGGTCTTGTCTCTTCCATTTATCATTACACAAATGGTTTCATCTTGAATATAGGCTAATCAAATTGTATTTTGTGTTTCCACATTGGGTTTTTTTCTGCAAGGTATTTTGATCCAACATGGTGCTCTTGAGGAAAGACAATTTTTGAGTTGATCCGATGCAGCGGGAACCAAGATTTGTTTACTCGTAACCAGGCCGCATTCATTGTGCTTGATATCAAGAGAAATCGTACACTCTACGCTTAGAACAAAAAAATCCCAAATAATGAGCAGTATTTTCTTCCAAAAACAAATTGAAAATCAAAAGTGAATAATAGACAGACATTGTGAGACCAAACTGTGTATGTATCAGTATTGTTGCTGATGATGATCAGTTTTTGATCAGTAACAAGTATTTTTACCCAACTAGAAATTTCACAGACACTCGGGAAGCACTTAGTACGCAGTGCTTCATGCATTACGTCGGTTTAAGGGCAAATATCAAATCAATTGTTTATCACCCGACGCAAGAAATTCATCAGTCTATTACAACTAGAAATTGTTCAAAACCAGTGCAATTAAAGGGGACAGTATCATCACAATCAGAGCAGACTTTCAACAGGGCATGGAATCGGTGTTCTTAGTTTAAGATGAACACAGTGAATGAAAATTACTGGCTCATGTACATTGTATGCAGCAGCAACGGTAATACGACCTTATCATGTGGGATATTATTTTCAGTCACTGAGTTAATCTAAAACTGGCACTTCGATTCCATGCTCTATTGATCGTGATGATATTGTCCCTTTAAACATTATGATCAATGCAGTGTACTCCTTAGAGTTAAATCATTTGGTAATTCCATATAAGTTTTAAGCATATCTTGGTTCCCTGTCAGTGTAAAGGAAAGTGAATATTTCAGATTGGTGGTTCAGTAGTATAGTTGTGGTGATTGTTGGTGTAGTGGTGGTATTTTTCGTTGCTTTTAGTGGATTTTTGTTGTTGTTGCTATTCAAAGTTTGCATAAATCATGGAATTCACAATATTTCCTTCCTATTCGGTGCTTATTCTGAAATGAAACAATCAGGATGTGTGTTACATGGTGTGAAGATATTGTATTAGCTTCTCAAGTTCACTAGAAATGCGTTTTTATTAATTACATGATGCCTTCCGATCACTGTTTTTAGGTCATATTCCCCCAACAGAGGAATTCTTCGAAATGTATCAAATTGTGAAAAAACTCATTAGTAAATTAAGAAACTCTGGCATTTGAATCCAAAAAGTAAAAGGATTCCGTTAAAATTACAGAGTGTGCAAATGTATTCTACATGTTTCTGTAGAATGGAATCTCCAAATAGATCATATATACATAACAGCAAAAGAAACGTCACCCCCTAAATTTTGATAAGTCTGAGAACATGTTTAGCTTATGTGTCCTCAGACGTCATGCATGACGAATTTTGAGGTCAACCAAATTTGCCACATTGTGTTCTTGTTACAGTCCATACTCATAATATTCTTCATTAAACAAATTATATTAATTATAAAATGAAAATAATAAATATTTTTAGGGGTGACGTTTCTTTTGCTGTTATGTTTCATATATATATACATGTATATATATATATATATATATATGAATTTGTCACCCATATATGGTGATTTGTGTATATATGGTTTTTACTTGACGTGACACAGTACGGGCAATGATTTACGGGCAATGATTACCCATTTTTAACGCATATCTGTGCAATCACCGTTGCGGGAGTTTATTGACAAATTACGTGCAACTGCGTAAACAAAATGACATCGCTTGACATATAGCCTGAAGATATGACGGCATGCTTTGAGATAGAGGCGCGTGAATTATGCCAGATCCTGGCCGTGCGGCCGCCATGTTTTCCCCCGATGTTCAACTTTGACCTCGGTTGGTAGCTAGCACCCGAGCCTCAAAGCATGACGTCAGATCTTCAGTACAACATATCCAATGAAACCCCTTGAATGGTATGCCTGGAGCCTGTCTATATCCTTGATATAGGATAAAGACTGGGGACCAGACAATGCTTGACGCAGCTCAGAGCCAAATCCAAGTTTCCTGTAAAGATGGCAACTATCAGGAATGATTTATATCCTTCCTGGGGGGGTTTTCTTGTAGTCACTGGTGTCTTTATCAGTCTGATATCTATATGACATTTGTGATTAACCCTGTGCTGTAATTGTCATATACAGATGATTACAATGATAACAGGGTCTTCGTGATAACTCTTCAAGGTTTGTTTCCTCTCTCAACATTTCATTTGCAAATGCATTTTTATTAAATAGAAAAAAGCATTTGTTCCAGTCCTTTCATAAAAAAAATTGTAAATTTGGACCAGGCTGCTTTTCAGTTAACTGATATTAATTGACAATATTAGACACTCAAATTACAATTACATTTGTAATTTTGGTTTTATTAGGCCAAAAAAAAAGTCTCTGTTACTGGTCATTGGTTGGCTTCAAAAGTGGTGCGGCCACACGCTTTGTTTTTTTGGGGAGGGTAATCTTTTTTTTTTGCCAACGGGGAAATATGTGATACATGTATACACGGGGACCATATTTCCCCATATACAATGTATGGTGGCTAAGAGAGGCCTCACAAATCGGGCAAACGTTCATACCCCTATGTGAAAAACTCGTTTAAAACACAGCATGGCAGAATTCCAATCGATCCAGCAATTTTGGCTGCAATTGAGTATGTTTCATACCCAAAAAGAAAAATTAAAATTAAAAAATGCCGATGCGTGGGTCTAAGGCCCGCGTGTGCGGAGACAAGAAATCGAAGACCTTTTGTTCTTTTACCTTACCAAAGTGTACAATGTTGATGAATTGTAATTTTCCCTTTACAAAAACCTATACACTGTTGGTAATCTCAATAAATATTTCCGTCTCGGGAGCTATCATAGTTTTATTAGTAAACAATTACCAACATGAATTTCAGCCATTTAAAGACAAAAATTATAAGTTGGAAATAAATACGAACAATCTAAAATGCATTTTCGCTGTTCTTGTTAACGACATAATGAAATAAACCGAAACATTCACAGTTTGCTTTTGATGTATCTTGCTTCATATAAAAATGTTGATGCATTTAGACATTTGACCAAAAGTGCATGCTGCTAGCTTTGAACTACTCCTGACATACAAAGACCTATCCATGCAAAACATCAAAAGGAAGAAAGGAAAAAAATACAGTATACACACCAAATTGTCTGCCTGTGACAGACATTAATGTGCAATCCACGTTTGTTGAAGAGAAATTAGTGAGCAGCAGTCTCACGAGATACATTTGGCTCATTTCAAATATATTTACACTAGGCTGAGAGATGTTATTCCTGTACTTGATGTAAATCATATAGGACCTTATCGTACATGCCAAGAGAGCTGTCATTTACATAACCTACTCGTAAAAACCAACTGACTTTGGGAAATCATTCAGTGAGTTACAGTCATGGTCTCGGGCATGGCTTAATCTCAAGATATTTACACAAGGCGCAGAGATTATTTTTCTTGTACTGAAACGCAAATTTCAGAACTGCATATAAGCCCCTTGTTGTGCATGCCAAGAGGGCTGTCATTTACATAACCCTACTTGTAAAACCAACCGATTTTTGGGGAAACAAATTGGTGAGTTACAGTCACGGTCTCAGGCGTTGGCTAACTTGAAATCTTTTCATATTTTTCTTGTACTCAAATGCAAAATTCAGAAAAAAAACAAAAACAACAACAAACGAAAAACCTCTTGTGCCAGGATGGCTGCAGTTTACATAACCTGCAAGTAACAGCACCCGATTCTGGACACAAATTAGCGAGGTACAGTCACAGGCCGAAGCGCCCGTATCCCTCTCAAGATATTTTTACAAGGCGCAGAGATGTTTTTCCTGTATGCTGCCTTTAATAAACATGAGAGGATGAACAGAATGATTGACAGGTGATCAATAGATGGCCTTAAGGAACTTAGGAGATCAGCTCATTATTACAAAATCCTGTCTACTTCTGAATTGTCTCATTATCTAAACCTTGTACAAATATGCATTGGACTTGTGTGACAATATGGGATGTTTTTATGAACACAAACATTTCTGGTTCTAAACCCAGAATAATCTTCTTAAAAGTGTGGTGAAATTTGCATGTTTGTCTTGTATAAAAAAAAACATTCCCCTCCAAATAAAAAAATAAACAAATAAAATATTTTAAAATAAAATAAATAGAGAATTAGCTGTTGCAAAGTACTTACTAACCTAAAGGATATGTAGTATAATTGCAAAATAACAAAACAATAAAATGTAAGGCCAATAACAATTATTTTGCAAAATAAAATAAAATTAATAAATACAAAAACAAAATAATTTGGACAAAAAGACTGTGGTAAAATTTGTCTGTTAATCTTATTATAAAAAACATCCCCCTCCAACAAATTTTTGTTGAAAAATAAAAAATACAGTAAAACAAAATAAATAAATAATTCTAATTTTAATACCTTCTGCCAAGATAAAGCCAAGGAAAAAAAAATCACTTTAAAAAAAAATGATGCAGAAGGGAATACATTGAGATCCTGGCACAATTAACATGTCATGAGTTCAGTTGCTCTAACTGAGAGCATCATTTGACATGATGATGCATTATAACTTTCTTCAAATAGGTCATGCCTGGCTATCTCTGTGTCCCTCATTAAATCTCTCTTAAATTATTCACTACACGGCAGAGCAAGTCGGGTTCAGCATTAAAGATGTATTGCCTATGGTTTCTGGGGTTTATTTTTATTTTTATTTTACTGGCATTTTCTGATTAGGTTTGTTTTCATCAGAATTGTTTTGACAGGAAAACAAATACTTAATCAAGCGAGCTATTTCAAAAAATTAGTTGTCGAAAGCTAGGAAATCATGTCCCTGAACGAAATTATGACGGGACCTACAATAAATTAATGTTTGGAAATTTTTACGGTAAAAACCGTGCTTTCCATGATTATTTAGGGACATTTTTCAATGTACAGATTTTGCTTTTCATTTGCTCATGTAAAATGGAAGTGTCCCGATGTGCCCACAGAAACCAAGTGTCCAAATGAAATTATGACGGGACCCATCAATAAAGTAATGTTTGGAAATTATTTACTGAAAAACCACGCTTCTCGTGATTATTTTGGGGAAATTTTTCAATGTAGAGATTTGCTTTTCATTTCCTCATGTAAAATAGAAGTGTTCTGATGAAAAAGAAAAATTTCTGCAAATTGCTGGTGAAATGGCGAAAAACATGGACGATATACACATCTTTAAGGGGACATCATATTTGAATGAATTCCTGGTTTTGTTTTTTTGGAGATGGCAGTAGACAAATGATGTCACTGCAAGTGCTCACTGATTAAGGGGAGTCTGAATGGGGGGGGGGTGGGCAAAGCTAAGCCTACTATTAATTTGGAGCTACATATTGTAATGGAGTGTCTGTGGGTTAGATTCATTCCCTGAAATCCAGCACACAGTGGATCCACACACTCTCTCATCATCAATCAGTATGTGGATGGTGACTGACTCTACCATTCTGGCTTGCCTGTGTGTAATTAGTTTAAGCGTTTTGCAGACGGTATCAAATCACAGACACAGTGTAGAATCTATTAGAGAAATCATACAAATTAACATTTGTTGGGATAAAAAAAACAAAAAAACACACGTGTAGGAAGAGAAGGGGGGGGGGGGAGAAAAATAATGACTCCAATCATCCACAATTGTAATGAAAATTATTCCTGAAATGTTGAAGAAGCGATCAAATGTTCTCTCTTACTGATGAAATTTTGTTGGTTTACGGAGAATTCATCTCTGTGTCTTTCATAAATATTAAAATGCCCCGTCTTGTTATTTTCTTTCCAGACAGACCCGACTCCTTTCTTGAAATTACTGTCAGTCTCATTTGGTGTAACTGCAGAGATTGCAATCCCAGTTCCCGGGGTTCTAACAAGTAATGGTTTTAAGGAGTGCAAATTTATCTCATTTATTTAGCATTTGTGGAAACCTTCAGCAATGTGATTTTTTTATTTTTTTAATATTTTTAATTCAGTAGCAGCATTACAACTCTCATTTTTGCTACGTTTTGGAGAACACAACACAGACAATAAAAATACTATAACATCCGAGAAGCTTATCCAATATTTCATAGTGTTCACCCTTTTCAGATATCATTGACCCAGTATAATAACTGGGCTAACTACCATCCAGGCAAGATGTTATCGTTGAACCATGTCCTCGGGGAGCCTCCAGCCCGAAATTAAAAACAATTATAAAGATCTGGGAATAATGTCTGAGAATTTAAGACGCACGTGCAGACTCAACATTATCAGTCATATTATCCCCATGGCAATATGTTGCAGGAACAAAGTCATTGTCATCACCAATTATGGTTGTCCAGTAACAGGCAAAATTTGACAAAGTTTGTTTTTTGTGTCTTGGTATTCAGTCCTTTTGATGGTAGTAGAATGTATGGCTGTTGGTGTTGTAAAGGGAATGTACAAGATAGGTTGGTGAATGTACAACAATTGTAATCACCTGATTTACAAAATTTCTGAATTATTATTCAAAAGCTAACTTGATGTTAGTTTTTGGTAAAACTAGTAGCTTTGCATGGTGAAGAGGATAAGTAAGACTAATTGCGGTGACACCATGTGAAATTCTCAATTGAGTAGTAATTAGTTCTGAAAAGAACTGGAGGTTACAACTCGACGTTTCGATCCGTATGCTCTGATCGTTTTCCTGAGGACGATCAGAGCATACGGATCGAAACGTCGAGTTGTAACCTCCAGTTCTTTTCAGAACTAATTACTACTCAATTGAGAATTTCACATGGTGTCACCGCAATTAATCTTACTTGATGTTAGTTTTGAAAAAGTATCAATTATCCTGAAACAAGCATACTCATAGAAGCAGTTTTGTCAACATTACCAATGCTGTACCTTCCCTTCAATGTGTATCTTGATTCAAAAAGAGTAAGCATACTCGTGGAAGCAGTTTTGCCAACATTATACCGATGCTGTACCTTCCCTTCAATGTATATCTTGATTCAAAGAGAGTAAGCATATATTCGTGGAAGCAATTTTGCCAACATTACCAATGTTGTGCCTTCCCTTTAAATGCAGGCTGTTTAACGTTAAACTTGCTGTTTATGGTTATGTTTTTTGTTATTGTAGACTGGTTCTCTGAATCATAGAGTGGGTCCTAGCTCAAGCATAGTCTTGGTTAAAGACTGGTTTGTATGTTTTTGATACACGATCCATCGGTGCCGCACGAACCGCTGTAAGACTAGCTCAAGCCTCGATACGCCCAGATGATAGGTCATTAATCCAAACAATTTATCCACAAACTTGCAGATGAAATGCTTCTTAGGTAAAACTTGTAGCTTTGCATGGTGAGGAGGATAAGTAAGACTAATTGCGGTGACACATGTGAAATGCTCAATTGAGTAGTAATTAGTTATGAAAAGAACTGGAGGTACACTGTTTCTTGTTCACTGTTTCAGTGGAATCCAACCACGCTGATTGCACGTGGTCATGTACCTGTAGTTGCTTGATTATGTTATTGTGGGAAGCCATGACATTCATCACAGGACCTGACTATGTGTATTATACCTGATGATTTTGGCTAGGAACCAGCTGTTGGAGTTTGATGGGTTTGGGGTGGTTAGGGTTTTAATGATGAGATTACAAGTTACATTTTAAATTACATTTTTTGTGTGATGTGTGGTGCTTATTGGTGATTTTTGTTTTGCTGTGATATGTGGCATTATTACTTGAGTCCAAGGCCGAGTCTGAGTCCCCATCAGTGTCAAGTCCGAGTCATGTGGGTTGAGTCTGAGTCACGAGTCATTTACACAAAAAAAAGACAACCTTATACATATGTCAAGGTTCAAAGTTAAGTGAAAAAATACTTGAGATATATGGGCTAGTATCTCATGTTCCAAAAATTTCCCAACATTTTTCGAAAATGGTTTGAAATTTCTCAAATCTTTTGTAATAATGATTTCTGTTTCTTATACAAATTAATGTTTCAAACCCGAATGATATATTTATATTTTGCTCAGGTAGTTTTGTTGGGTGGCCTGGCGAGCTAGGTTAGGACAATCTTTAGAATTGGAATTTGGCATCATCCTTTAAAATTTACATATTTTTGCATACATTATTTTCAACTGTGCATAATAATAAAGAAAACCCCTGACCAAGTTAAGAACACTTTATAATTCTCATGACCCCACGTCGTTGTACATTGCTCTCACCTGATCCCATTTCCCAATAATCACGATAGATTTAGCCAAATATTTTTCCCACGTTTTGGCCTGCAGCCAATATGATATATTGCTAGAATAACATTTAAATAATAGAACAATAATGTGTCACTCTATAATGTCCCCAAACCAATTCACCGTAACCAAATACAATAAACACAGATGTAAATAAACTCTTTTGAAAAAGCCATAAAATTATATTTACGACATGTGTTAGTCTGATAGCTACGGTGATATATTACTGAAAATAAAAATGAGCTGCATTTTAACAAAAGATAATTTTGACAATTCGCCATATGTCAGCCATAATTTTGAGTTTGGAGGGAATTCGCATAATATTATCTCCCATCCTCACTCCCAAAGAAAGTCGTCATAGTTTATTAGGTTTTGTTGTTGTTGAAAATACAGTCTAGCCTAAGTATTGATTTGGCTTCGTCTACCGGAACATATGGGAAAGATATTACTATCACATCTGCACTAAGAAATTGTTTCCAAAATGAACTCCATAAAATCACATTTTGTACGCTGAAATAGCTCCATTTCTCTAGAATTGACACCAAACAGCATGAAAATTGAGAAACCAGTATTTGGGAGAGTGTAATAAGTCTGGTACCCATCATGTATTGTGCTTTTATTCCCATGATGTTGTACACTGAAGCTTGGGTACATAATTCATTGTAATCGATTTCTGGAAGACGCACTTTGTTTTCATGTGGCTGCTGCACCTGTGAGTAATTCTGATCACATTACTACAAACAGAGAAAGGACACAAGAGGCTATACTACAACGGAATAGGATGCACAGTATCAATTTTATGAACCCATTCGCATTGTTTAAATTAAGTAACGAGACTTAAGAACATTCTTTATTTTGTCAATGTTTTAAAATAGTGAATATTGGGCATTTTGCCGTTGACTCTGAGTCACAAACATCGAGCCGAGTCACGAGTCCGAGTCCAAAGGGTCGAGTCCGCGAGTCCAAGTCATTGTACCTGGTGACTAGAGTCCGAGTCCGAGTCACCAAAAAAGTGACTCGAGTCAGACTCGAGTCCGAGTCACGAGTCTTACAAGTCTGTATTGTACCAAGCCTTTGGCTTGAACCATTCTTTAGTCTTTTTGATGTTGTTATCTTGAGCCAGTATTTGATGATATTGCTGTATTAGTTTTGATGTCTTGGTCTGGTGCCCATCTGTACATACTTTTTCATATTTGTTGGCTGCTTCCTACTTTGATACAGTAGTACGCTGCAAGATGATTTTATTTGAATTCCTCCTTTATTTATCCGTATAAACGATGCATTTTCCTACTTTGATACAGCAGTACGCTGCAAGATGATTTTATTTGAATCCCTCCTTTATTTAAACGATGCATTTTCCTACTTTGATACAGTAGTACGCTGTAAGATGTTTTTATTTGAATCCCTCCTTTATTTAAACGATGCATTTTCCTACAGACTTCATTGCAAAATACCATAGCTTGCATGTGCAAGCCTATGCGTAATGCATACTGGTCTAAATATTGATTAAAATACTGCAACACTGATCTTGTCTCCCCAGGTATTGTCTATCAGTGTTACAACCACACCGAAAGACAGTTAGCCATGCTTTTCTTCTGTAGTATGGGTTCAATCTAATAATATCGAAACTACATAGATGGTTGAATTTTAAAGTACAAAGTAACAATTAGGTTTCTGGTCTTAGGTCAGCTTCAAAAACAGGGAAATACGTGATACATTTGTATATGCAAGGACCAAATTTCCCATACGACATAAAACACAATAAAGGGGGCCACTTTCCTACCGTCACGTTAGCAGTTTTTCTAATGGTTGTAAATTTTGTTTAAATATCTGAAACCACCCAAAAAGAATTTCAACATTTGAATAGACATGCATGCTTATCCTAAAGATAATTTGAGTTGATTATTACTATTATTTTTTTAATTACCCTAAAATTACCATCAACAAATGGACGGAAAAAGTGAGGTAACTTTTTCCGTCAAATTTTTATGGAAATTTGAGGGTAAAAAAATAAATAAAAAAATAAAAAAATTAAATAAATCAACTCAAATTAGTTCTAGTATAAGCCTGCATGTCCATTCACATGTTGAAACACTTTTTGGTCGGTTTCAGGTACTTAAAAATAAATAACAACCATTGGGAAAAACTGCTAACGTGACGGATGCAAAGTGGCCCCCTTTATTGTGTTTTATGTCATATACAAGGTATGGTAGCTAAGAGAGGCCTCATAAATCGGGCAAACGTTCATACCCCTATGTGAAAAAGTCATTTAAAGCACAGCATGGCAGAATTCCAATCGATCCAGCAATTTTGGCTGCAATTGGACAGCATTTCATAGCAACAAAAAAAAAAAAAAAAATTAAAAATGCTGATGTGTGGGTCTGAGGCAACGCACGCGGAGACCAGAAACCAGAGACTTTTTATTTTGGCCTTACATTTATGGATGAATATGGACAATGGTCACTAGCTAAACCAAGATGCAATGCATCTATGCCCTTGATTAAATTTTCTCTCAAAATAATCATCACATACAGACCGTACAGCCGATTTATATGTACTACTCAAAACAATTTAGGGAACACCAGATTTTTAACATCAAATAGGTTTGAAATGTTCCATGAACCGGGATTTTCATTTACAACCCCCTCTCTCTTTCAGTAGTCATGTCATGAAATGTGTAATCACTACATGCATCCTTTATCATCTGTTTCATTGTGCAGTTGTTTCTCATCAATTCTGTGAAACATTGTGTTTAAACCTTGCTTTAACTGAGATTATTTTGAGTAGTATATTTGAAAATCATGAAGTCGGGTTATCATTAAATTCTGAAATGAAATGATTCCTCTATAATGTGAAAGGGGATTTTTTTGTTCAAATGCAACTAATGTCTAATTTCAGGACAATCAAAATGGCGCTGGACCAGTACGTTTTGTGGGCCAAGGCTACATCACACCTTTCTTAAGGTTGTTGCTATGAACTTGTAAACATGCCATAACAGAATGGACTAGTTCCTGCGTCAGTTGGTTGTAAGTTGCTAACGCATACTCTTCTAACCATGTCCAGCTCCTACTATGACTGAGTCACTTCTCCGTGATAGACTGGAAATTTGGCCCCATCAGTAACAGCTGTGTTTAACCAACTCATTTCTCCGTGCCAGTTTTCTTTCTGGAACTAACGGTGGGTTGTAGGAACTAACAATTGACCTGGAAATGAAGCCAGCACTGGCCAGTAGCATTGCAGACCCAAATCATCCACAGACAATGGGATGACATGAATAAATTAACATAGAATGGTTTTCCCCCCTCTGAAGTGAACTTTCCATCAAAGAGAATTTGACAAAACGAAGTAGGATTCATTCGGCGGCAGTCACCAAATTAATATTTGGTTTCAGATGTTTTGCTCAAGATAACAAGGGGTCGTAACAAGTGTCTAGATTTTGGAAACCTGAATCCCCAAATTGTTGCCCCCCCTGCCATTGCTGTAAAATGTTTCATCTCTTGCCAGATACAGTAACTGGAATTGTTTCCTGCAGTCAGCGCTACAGTAATGAAGATTGGCAGTTTCATACATTTGGAGACGCAATGTACACAGTTATTTTAGGCAGCACGTAATTTTTTTTCTGGGGTAATTGTGCCGTGAAGAAGAACCCAGGCTGTGTTTTGGTTGGTTAGATGAAATTATGACATCAAAGTCAAACCAGCTACAATAATATCAGCTTTCAGACAAATACAATGTCAAAACAGTGAGGGGGACACTGTGGTTATATTAAAAGTAAACAGTGTCGTCTAGGTTTAATGAAAGTATGGACGTCACTGCTGTCAGGATAAATAATGTCATGCAGTTAAGGCCTTGAGAATTGGGTTTGTGTGAGGGGGAAATTTCTAACTGTGTCATCATATTGTTACTTGTCACTTTCCTTCCTAAATTCATTATCGATATGAACGTTCCAAAAGTAGTTTGCTGAGAAGTTACTAGACTTCATTGAGTTTGCAATTTCAAAAGCCTCATTCTGATCTACATGTATAAACGTAGTTACTTAATCAAAAATGCCAAAACTTCTCACACATTTTCAATAAATGATTCAAAACAAATCGATACACATTATATATTGCGTGTTAACTTCAGCTTCGGGAGTCTCGGATACAATCTAATAACATGATCTAGTCACCTTCCTGTAATTTACCCAACATTAGCTCAGGACACAAATACTTACATCCATCAACCCCCCCCCCCCCCCCCCAACCAATCTTGAAATAGAGATGCACCGATACCGTAGGGACAAGCATCTAGTACAGGTGAACCTGGGTACTTCTCACTCGCATAAAGCTAGCCAGGTTGATAATCCTATGGATTACCGCTATGCATTAGGAGACCCCCCCTTCTGCCTGAGCCTGTGGGGGAAGTTTACTAATCAATTTGTTGTGTTCCCCCATCCACGGTCGCTTTTATAGTGATGGGCTACTTGTACTTGCAACATCTTTGCTAGTTTTGGCTCCAAGGTTTCAATCAGCAAATGGTTGCAACTTGATTTTTTTTTTTTTTTTTTTTTTTTTTAGCAGTCGGGCATACGTGTATCAGCGGATTATGTTGACAAACAAATCAAACTGCTGATTCTGGTTGGTGAGCTTTCAAATTGGTTTCATTGAAAGTTTCAGGTGCGGTACATAATAAACATCAAAAACATTGTGTCATCTCGGAGACCGATTTTTCAAAATAATGATTCATTTTTCTTCCCCCAGTAAACTTTATGTATAGATATCTGTTGAAATATTAAGGTGAAAACCTTTGGAAGATTAGCAACAGTTGTCAGACAGATGGGTAGCAAGATATGCATATAAACATAGAAAAACAGACAAACAGACAGTGGAACAGATGGGTAGCAAGATAAACATGCAAAAATAGAAAGGAAACTAACAGACAGTGGAACATGTCGAGTATAGAATTAATGAATAATACACGCTGCGTAAAAAGCTGCACTGTCAGCACATGATAGACTTCACTTGACATCAACCCCCCGGCATTCTGTAATCAAGCCCAAGTCCATATCCGGTCTTAATCATTCCTTAATATATTCAAGTCATCTCTGGAAACCCGTCTCTCTCTGTCTCTCTTTCCCTCTTTCCTTGCTGATCTGTCAGTAAATGTAAGACATACACGGGTTGGTTGGGTGGGGGGGGGGGGGGGCGGGCAGGCGGGCGGGCGGGCGGGCCCACATGATCAATGAATAGATTTGTATAAGATTTCACATATTAAACTGTGAAGTTATGTAGGTTGTGGGGGTATATTCATTGCCAATGTGTCAGTGAATAGACATTGCTTCTATGAATCTTTGAATCAAGATATATGCATTAACCCTAACCTTCCCAAATCCTCCAAAATCCTCTTTGCTAAAGTGAAGGATTTTGAAGGATTGCGGTTACATGCTCTTTGCTAAAGTGAAGGATTTTGAAGGATTGCGGTTACATGCTCTTTGCTAAAGTGAAGGATTTTGAAGGATTGCGGTTACATGCTCTTTGCTAAAGTGAAGGATTTTGGAGGATTGAGGTTATTAGGCATACTTGCCTTTCCATGGTACATGTACGTCCATGTTTGTTGTAGTGATTGCAAGGTCAGTGCTTGGGTCAGTGGACACTGTTTATTGCTCCATGCATGCATGCATGCATGCATGCTGGGAGGGTCCCTGGCCATGTACATGTACATGTATCACAGATTAGAAACACATGTGTGCATACATGTCATGTGCTTGCTTTACTACTGAAGGATTTTGGAGGATTCAGGTTATGTGTAAGCAAATGGGCCGAGGGAGTTAGGGTTAATCAACCAACCTGTGATTCAACCAATCTCAGCTCATTTTGTTTGGCCAGTAATTCAGTCCCTGTGTTCATCTTAAACTAGGACATCGATTCCGTGTTGAGTTGAAATGCTGCTCTGATCATGACGATATCATGACACCATTGTAGTTGTACATGCTATTACCAGGAATCAAATTATTAACAGCAGACTTTCAGGTATTCTTGTTTTTCCTAAGATATATCGGGATATAGTGTATCACAACTTTTCAGGTAGAAGTTTGATCAGTGAAATTTTGGGAAAGTGTATGAAGATATGAGCTGGCATTATTTGAACAGTTTTTAAGATATGGGGGGGGGGGGAGGTGAAGTATACTATGAAGGCAATTGTAAATTTACATTTTTTTTTTTTTTTTTTGATGTTCAAACTTCCCTTTTTTGGATAATGTGTCTCCATTTTGTGTTGACCCGTGGCTGACCTCTGCTGTAAGATGATTTATATCTGACAACTGTTGATGTATGTAATGGCATTGCACACTGCATGAATGTAGACTTTCACCCATGGCATGTTGTATCACATTGCATCCGTTAGATAGTATTATTGATCAGATACACAATGATGAACTTAGCCTGATGATATGACGTCACACTCTGAGCTAGAAGCGCATGAATTACGCCAGATCCTGGCCGTGCTGCCGCCATATTTCCCCCGATGTTCAACTTTGACCTTGGTTGGTAGCTAGCGTGCGAGCCGCCTCGAAGCGTGACGTCAGATCTTCAGCACAACGTATCCAATGAAATCCATTGAATGGTACGCCTGGAGCCTGTCTATATCCTTGATATAGGATAAAGACAGGGGACCAGTCTGTGATGAACTCTGCGTATTTGTTTGCATTATAACCAACAGTAGAGGGCGCTTTCATGAATCATGCTTATATTTTTTTTCCATTTTTATTCATTATTCCATATTTCATTCAACATTTCAATATTGAGAATCTATTCCGTATTTTGGATGAAAAGATTTAAACCTGAATAATTGATTATATATATATATATTTTTTGGCACTTGATTCCATTTCCTTCTGCAGGAAATCAAGGCATGATGGGTAACGACATGATGGGCCAATCGGGAGCAGTCTCTAGTATGGGCATGCCTCCTGTCTCTGGTGGCTCTTCATATTCACACTCAACCCAGCTACACCCCTCCATGCACTCACAAGCCATGATGCTTGCTGGTCACCCTCACTCTATGATGATATCCCATCACGCATCGGGGCATGGCGGGTCACACGGCGGGGTTGGCCAATCCTCACCCAGTCTCCTCAATCACAACGATTCGGTCACAGCATAAAAAAAACCGGACAAATCACAGGCCGCCGTCGAATAATATCGTCAATCTACTGTAAATATCGTCAGTCAACTAGTGTTGAACTTATTCGTGGTATATTATGGTACTTGCTGTAACACTTATGAATTTTGCAATTTGGAAATAAAAGCCTCTACACGGACACTAGTGTTGTAGCTGCAGAGCCATCGTTGTGCCAACACCCACCCACCAATCTTACAAAGTTCCAAATATGAATAACAACTAGAGGAAAAAATATCTGCCCATTGCCAAAATGATTTTTTAAAATTAATATTTTGGTTTTTCTTTTTTATATTATTCCCACATACATAAGGAGTAGTTTTCTTGCCAATCAATATTTTGAAAATGTTGCTTCACAGTGATAACTCCCTCGCACGTAATATTAAATGAAATAAAACAAGTTCTACGGTGTTTCAGAGTGCATAAAAATGGGTTGTTTTAAGGTGTGAAAGCCTAACATTTATGGATGTTGCGCCCTTCTAGGAACCATCAGTCTGTTGACAAAAGTTCTTGGCCAACTTGCTTAATTTCACTCATCAGCATCTAAGATATCAACTCATTGCCCTCCCCCCTGTATTTACAAGGTTAGATCACTCTTATACCCACCATTTTGTCTTATGCCCTTTTGAGGTGAAAGGTTTACAAGTTCAAGTATATACCCAGTTCTTTTGGAAGATATCTTTGTCCAGTCCAGATGTATCCAAAATGATCAATTTGAACATAAAGTATGTTATTTTTTCTGCAGTTGAAGCATGATCCAAAATCAACCATTAAAACCCTAACCTCGATGCAACAAGACACAACAAAAGTAAAAAGTTGTTGCCCTCAGCAGAGAACAAAAGAACCATTGTTCTAGCTGGTGGATCTTGTTGCATTGAGCAGCCTGCACACTTTTCAGTTGTTGCATTTTGTTACATTCAGCAGGGTGTCTGTGAAATGCCTGTAGGGGGGGTTAGGGTTAGTTAGATACCAAAATAAAACCTGGTCCCTCGAGAAATCAGGTTTTGTTGTTAAATTTCATTGATGAAATCCTAATCATCTCGCATCCTGGAGGTAGTTTTTGAACAGGTGTTTGCAAACTATCGCTTTTGCGTCAGGGGGAAAAGAAACAAACAAATATTTCCACCATTTAAATTATGACTTTAAATAAATTGATTGAGCGTGAATACATCTATGGAGCCACTATCATTGTACATATACTCTCTTTGTTTTCTTTTAATTATCTTCTCCTAGTGCTTGCTAGGCTTAATAACATTAGAAAGGTAGAGATCCCATGGTTCATCTTGTACTGAAGTGTTTCTGGTGCAACCCTTTTTGGGGGGTGTGGTTTGGAGGTTTTTTTGTTTGGTGTCATTTTGTTTTTCTTAGAAAAACAAATTACTTGAAATTTGATGTAAATCTTAACTTTTACAGAGTTGAAATCCATGATAGTCGATATGAGATGATGTGGATCTCCAATTATCGTGGTGTGTATTCTTAGATTTTGTAACATTAAAAGTACGCTGCCCACCTATGTGTTTTATTTTTCTTGTTTTTAAATTTTTTGTTCAAGAGGGATTATCTCATGTATTTTGATTTCCTAATGTGAATTAGGAATGACGATAATTCTATAGTTTCATTATCCGTAGTTTTGGTGAAAGCTTAGGTATCAGAGTACCAGTATGTTTCGTAGTTGGGACTAGTTCAACAAATTGATCATCTGATAAAAAGTACAAAGCAAGGAACAAAAAAAAGCAAGTTCAATTAACGTGATTATCATTTAAAAAAATGTAATTTAATAATTGCATTTTTTTTAATTTTTTTTTTATTAATTTTTTTAATCATAAGAACTGAGAGAGAATAATAGATCAGGATGTTTGCCACCCAGACATACTTAATACAATTTAAGATTTGAGACTTAATTAATAAGATCACTTTTTATTACGAACATTTCTGGTGTGGGGGTTCCATATAAATCATGCAGAACAATAATGCTATATTATTTGAGTGAACATTTCTTACCAGTAGCCCGATAGCATAAACCTTTTGGCTCCAGATAGTGTGTTAAAAACATTCGGATTGTCAAATACTCCGAGTCTTGAACATATACTGAGACGCAATAGAAACTTACCACTTTTTCGACCTTAAATTATCAGTAATCACAATGCACAAATGTAATATGTGCACTCGCGGTGAAGTGGATACAGATGGGATCGAGTACAGTGGACAAAACGTGGACATTTCCTCAATAAAATGCCAACATTTCTAATCCAAATTGTTGTGTTGTCTTATTTTGAACCATTACAAAACAAGTGGTAAGTTTCTATTGCGTCTCAGTATATGATGTTGTCTTTTGAATTCTTAAACTTCACAGGTGAAGTCTTTTTTTTGTATTTGAGAGTGCACCACCAAATCTGTGACCATAAGTATAATACCCACCAGCATTGATTCAGTAGTTGTTTTGTTTTTCTCAACTATGTTTAATAACAAATGTTTGTCTTTTTTTTTTTGTAACAGTGTATTAATTCATGTATTGGTGCTTTTAAAACTAAATGGGTTAATTTGGTAGCGTAACTCGGATACATTGAATGAGTGTCAGTGGATAGAACTGCCAGATTTCTTATTATCCAATGTATGGATAGAGCTACAGCATTTTAAACAGTTTCATTATAAAAAAAAACCTTGTCTGTTGTGACTTTTTTCAATTTTATATTTATTTTGAGTTAACTATTGTGTGAAATGATAATTGTATTCTTGCCTGTCTGTTGGTGAAGTACTAAAAAAAAGTACATTGGCCCATTGATGTTTTTTAATTTTTTTTTTATTAACAAGGTGTGCTTGTTTGAGATTGGACAACATATATTATTTATCAACTGTTGCGGTGTAGAAATTCATAGACATTTTTTTGCGTGACCGGAAATGAACACTGATAGAGGTGTTGGACACATGAATATGGTCCAAGTTACGGGATTGAGGTGGAATTGCTGACTCAAAGCATATGGTAAATGTAACAGTCCAGGGAGAAAGCGGAACCTAAATTCCTTGCTCTTGTGCTCAAGTCTTTGGTTAAGACGTCGTCCTCACTTGAGCTATCAGTAGGGGGCGCTACATATTGGCGTAATTTGATAAATCCTTTCACTAGCTGTGCAAGTGCATGCATGTGATACTGATTGTGATTACATATGTAACAAGGTCAGCTTCATGGTTGCATCAAGAAGTTGCAACATGAGGTCCCAAAATCTTGACTGAAAATCGGCGGTTAATGGGACTTCACGCAGCAGTGTTATACTGAGTCTTAGTTGATGCAACTGTCTTATATGGCTCTAGTAGGCAGATTAAATACAGCGCTCTCTACTGTCATGTCACGTAACAATGTATAAACGAACCAAGACATCACATAATTTTGGTTAGTTATTACACCCATCAATAAATTAATATCATTTATAAGCTGTGTATTCTGTGCATTTGTAAGCCTTAAAAAATTCATTTGAAAAATTGATGGTATGACGGACAGACTTGGGCCATCGGGGGATGGGAAAAAAAAAGAAAAAAATATCAACTTATGGATGAGTTTGCTATTCATTGAGATTGACTTAAATAACAATATAACTTAAAATTAATTCTGCGTCCTGTCTGGTTTTCATATTTCTATTCAGAGTTAATTTGCTTCCCACCTGTGTTTTTACCCAAAAAATATGTATACATGTATTTACGAATGTCTTGATCACAAATATTTATTTCAAACTATTTTTGTTTATAGGTTGAATCCTTTCATGATTCTCAATATGGCTATTGAGAATTGTTAATTTATAACTCCAGAATCAGTTCGATTGGGGGAGGGGGGGTGGGTAAGTATCACAATAGAACAATTTGCTACTTAGTGCAAATGTTGTTGGGGTCTAGATCTTATACTTAAATGTACATTGGTATACATTGTCTTATCCGAGTCAATCAGTAAATTATAAGAAATTTACATTTTAGACTGATTTGATTTGTCGGCATTTTTCATTTTTTTTTTTTTTTTGTAAGTGGATTTGCTACCTCCTATATTTATCAGTATCAAGAAATGATGGAATAATTTTATTTAATATCTGGTGAAAGCTTTGTTAAGGGGCGCTGAAATCAAACAAAAGGTATGTCACTAACCAAGGTTTTTAATCCCCAATTGCTGGCTTCTCATCAGTGATGGCCTACCCGTAGGTAAGAAAAATGTTATGACCCTGTTTTAAAGGGACAATATTGTCACGATCAGAGCAGACTTTCAATAGGGCATGGAATCAGTGTCCTAGTTGAATTCCGTGAACAAAATTAATACCCCACGAGTGCACACTGGCCTAGATAACAGGATGCAATAAGATCATATTATGGTGGCTATTGCATAATTAATGAGCCACAATAATATAATCTGTGCGCGCTTGTGAGTTGTTATTTTTAGTTCTAAAATTAGGACACTGATTCCATGTCCTGTCAAAGGTGTTCCCTGATCATGATGAGATTGTGCCACACTTCATCATTGGGCAGACTTTTTTTTTCATTTATACCCACTTCATGCCTAGAGTGCGTTACTTATATTTATCAAATTGTTGAGTATTTCTGTAGGCTAAGCTTAAAACCTTGGTGTGAACCAAACCTTGCCTGTTCAACATTACCGAGGCCCTGCCAGTATTTTTAACGTAGTAGACCTCTTCTAATTGTGTAGTATGTGTAACGCGGATTCTTAATTTAAGACTTTGTGAAATGTGTTTATTATTTAAAAATCTGTAACTTTCAGTTTTGTACAAACTGAAAGGAATCTTAACGGAGGTATTTGATTAGAATGCTTAGCTACATGGTGTTTCTTATGTGCTGTTTGTAGAATAATGTACATTGTTAGCTGGTTCTCATGTTACATTTATATGCCACAGTTGTGTTGGCCCTGCCATACTTTTTTGTAAGTGTCTTTAAAGCTAGCATGTATAACTATGCTTTTTATTTTAAATTTTTGTCGTTTTTTTTGTCATATGTTATAGCTTTGGACGCTAGTATATAGAAGCTGACATGCTGTAACTATCAGTGATATACAATAAACTGTTGTTATTTAACAGGCATTGTGCTATGTGTACATTTATACAGTCTGTTATCCCATTACCTGTTTCAGGTACAACTAGGTTGACTACTAACATCACTAAACCTTTCACAGTAATCATGTTTTATTAGTTAACGGTCACATTTACATGATAATACTACAGATACAGGGCTGGCTTCATGCCACACAGAACCCTGATGAAGGTACAATATACAAGAGCTAAAGTCTATTACCTACATGAAGTGTGCCACTCGTGTATTAACCTAGTCCACGGCACAGTACTCTAAGAACAATGGATTTGGCCCACAAACTGACGCGCAAGGTCTCAAAAAGAAGCAGTGCAGCTGGGAGACTTAACCGGCGTGTAAGCAGCACCATGAGATTGGGCCTATAATTATACCCAATCATTCAGACAAGACATAAATTTTACTCAATGATCATTGTATACACTAATTATAATGACTGCAACCGATTATCACAGAGTTGCCATCTTGGTTTCCTAATACAAAAGACAATTAGGATCAAACTGAGGCTCATGTCCAAAAAAGACTGGTGCCTTTCTAACTTCTTTTTTCAATGGATATGTTTGATTGATGGTCTGTGAATGAGACTAATGTATGCATCTAAGGCCATTCGGCCTGTTACTGAATTCATTGTCTTTGGCTACGGCTGTTTGACTGCTGAGGAAATGTTGAAGCATCTAGACAGATGCAGTGGCCTAGCCGGGGCAAGCCTTGGTTCGGTCACATGGATTTTTTTGTATGGAAGATAAACAAAATGGCTGCACCACAATAAAAGTTCATTTCCATACATGTCTCAATTTGACGGCCAATGATCTACTAATGAAATCATATTTTGGCATGTTTTGGTTTTCTTCCTTTACAACCTAATGTTATCGAGGTTTCCCCACCCAATTTTGAAGTGCATAGCAAAAAATACAAAGATAGATTGAGTCTTTATCAGTGAAAAGGAAACATATTCAAAATCGGTGCGGTGACACTTTTTTTTTTTGCCAACAGGGAAATACATGATACATAACATTGTAAGCGACCAAATGTTCATACCCCTATGTGAAAAAGTTGTTTAAAGCACAGCACGGCAGAATTCCAATCGATCCAGCAATTTTGGCTGCAATTGGACATCATTTCATCGCAAAAAAAAAAGGAAATTTAAAACTGCCGACGGGCGGGTCTGAGGCGAAACCGGAGACTTTTTTTTTTGGTCTAATCAACATTCCTATGAAAACAAAAACATTTGATACATTGTTAAATACTGAAGCCTCACTATCAATTTGCTTTGATAGTTTACAATCTTATTTCACTTCATCATTGGGAAATATTTAAATAACTTGATAATTAACCAGTTCACGTCGGGAATAAAAAAGTTTTTCTGGGCCCCTGTGCGGGTTTCTTTTTCCCACACACACGTTAATGGAAGCTGCCACAGGGGCCCAGAAAAACTTTTTTATTCCCGACGCGAACTGGTTAAACTAAGTTAAAGGGACAGTATCGTCACAATCGGAGCAGACTTTCAACATGGCATGGAATCGGTGTCCTAGTTTAAGATGAACACAGTGACTGAAAATTCCTGGCTCATTTATACAGCAGCAACGGTAATATGACCTTATCATGTGGGGTATTATTTCCAGTGCACTGAATTAATCTAGAACTAGCACTCCGATTCCATGCCCTGTTGATCGTGACGATATTGTCCCTATAAACAACATTTACGAAAAACAGAACAATTTTTCTTTAGATAATAATCTCCATATTATCAACTTGAAATAAATAAAACATCTATGACCCTCCGTTAATCAAATTAATAAGCACAGAAGTACAAGGTTTCTGTAAAAGAGTCAAAATCTGCAAATAATATTAAAATTAAATATAATACAAGGATTATTCATTTTCCTCAGACCTCCGAGGATTTAAAAATGTAATTACTGTTATGATTTTCTTACTGGCAGCTTATCTCACCGTTGATAAAACATGTAAATAGTACCGTTTTTCTATCCTTCATTTGTGGCGGATCTATTTACCCTTGCACTGCGCTGTAAGGGACTCGGTCATGAGTTACTAAAAAGATCAGAATGGTCTGAGCTTTCTGTTTGAAAGACTAACCAGAGGGGCAATTCCATGGTTACTCACGTTACATTTATGAGGTATTAGTCCCACTCTTAATGCCATAATTTCCTTACTTATATATTTCACTTATCAGTTTGTTCAAAGCAGTTGCATTATTCCCAGACCGTACTCAGCACAGAAAACAAAATCTCAGCAATTTGTTACATGTACGCTATATAAGAGAAAAATTATGGTTACTCACGTTACATTTTTCGAACATGCATAAAATGTAGCGTACATATAACAAACTTGTGAAATTATTACTTTGTGCTGAGTAAGGTCTGGGTATAAAAAACTGATGAGTGAAATATATATTATAGCATTAAGAGTTGGCCCAAAACCTCAAAAATGTAACGTGAGTAAGCATGGAATTGCCCAGAGCATTCTACTCTTGTTGCTTGTCCTGTGTTGCTGCAAACAAGCCATGGCCTGATGGAACTCTCTATCTGTCTGTCTACAAACCTTGAGGCTAGAAGCTTGGGGAAAACTAACGCTGGTGCATCTTGTGTTGCTGTAAACGAGCCATGGCCAGCCGTCGTTTTCTCTCAATCTCCGTCTGGCTGCAAACCTTGTGACTACCTCCTGAAACAGGGGGGGTGAGAAACGATGTTGATTGTCATTGTCAATTCCACGGTAAGGTTGTATCTTTGTTCCGTTTGTCATGCTTCTGTTGGCAACTGTTCCAGTGTGTATGTTTTAGTAGGTAAACAGTTTGACAGATAGAATATGCACATATGGATATGAGTAACATTATTTGTCCAGCTAGTGACACTCTAATGTTGACAGATTTATTACGAACAGAAATAACCATGGGTTTGTAGGGCAATTGCATGTTTACTCACAGTATATTTTTGAGGTTTTGGGGATTCTTTTAATGCCATAATATATATTTATGTTTGTGTGATTTATTTTGTTTTGATTTTCTTAATAATTGGGAGCTCTGAGTGGCCATTTATGCTCTGCGCCTGATCCTGTGACCTTCCTTGATCTCTTGTTGGGGAGAGTGTTGAGTATGTGTGATTGCCCGGAGTCCTTCATTATTGAATTATCTTTTATGTATATTTTAATGTAATTTTTGCAACTTCCTAAATGAATTTACTGACTGTTTGTGAATTAAGACACAATTCAATCTTCTGATTGTGATGTCTTTTTTTATGTTTGAATGAAATTAAATAAACCATTTATAAGATAAGATATTTCACTCATCATATCCAGACCTTACTCAGCACAAAATAATAACATTCAGAAATTTGTTATATGTACGCTATATAAGAGAAACCGCGATGTTTGAAAAACATGAGTAGCCAGCATTTTTCGTACATATACAAATACAAATTTCATATACAAATTTCCAAAGTAATTATTTTTGTGCCGAGTACGGTCTGGGTATAATGCAACTTTTGTGAAAAAAAAAAGAGGAAATTATGACATTAAGAGTGGGCCCAATACCTCATAAATGTATCATGAGTAACCATAGAATTACCCTGCAGTAGATTATGTGCATACTTCAAGATTTGTGGAGTTTCACTTTTCATGTCTCCAATGAAGGGATGTCACAACAAGGCAATACAATATATATCTTTTTTTAAATATATATATAAGTACAGTGCAGGCGTGCAATGCCACTAAAACGAACACAACTACAATGAACATTTGCTTAAAATGGCAAACTTGACCCTTGGCTCCCATTGTATGTTTAATCATTGCTCCTATTTTTTTATGGTTTAGCGTTGCAGCTACGATTCAATATGACAAGCGATCACTCTAATGAAAGTTATGGTGTGGACTCCTTGATGTTCGTTATAGCCGTGGATATGCTTCGACGACATGAAGGCCGTGTCTTGTCATATCCGACTTCTCTCTCAAACTAAACAGACCCCTTGTGTTCCCTATACGATCAGTACTGCAAAGTACCATGATTACGGCATACCCCAGATCAGCCGTTGGCTGACACAAGCGTCTGACACAGGTGGTCGACACAGGCGGTCGACACAGGCGGCCAACACAAGCTGCTGACACAAGCAGCTGCACTGACTGTACAGGAACGAAAGGGGGGTGTGTTTAATTTGACAAATCAGTTAGCTAGGAAACTGAAATGTTCAGACAAGCCAGTGGCAATCTACTCAGTGAAGTCAACAAGAAATACCGACGTCCTTGGCTGCTTATGCAAGGTTGCATCTAATGGAAGAGGGGCATCGTTGATTGAATTCATGCGAACGAAAGAGATTCTCAACATTCATAACGAGTGTGTGTGCCTTGAGTCGAAGTTGAAATGGTACAGATGTATAAGTTACATTTGTAGTGAGTGATTCATTATATAAAGCTTGTGTTCAACCTACCTGTCAAAGTGGATAACACAACAGGCCTTGAACCTGCAGATGGTTTAGTAGCCTTTTTCTGGAAGGATCCAGTACTGTGACCCATACCTACATTGTTGCTTGTTGTACTGACAGTAACTGGCTTATTATACAGTGAGCTAGTTGCTCTGTCTCTGTTGACAGGCGGTCCACTGGTTTTGGAAGCACTACTACAAGTAGGTACCGTTGATTGAGCTGTGCGGGACAAGACAGCAGATCTGCTGGACTGAGGGAGTTGATGCGTAGATGAAGGAACTCTCACGGGCTGGAACCGGGCATTAGTGCTAGCCGGCTTTACGTTGCTAACACTGCCAGGATGGACTGTGTTTGTTTTCGACCTCGTTTGGCCGACGGAGGGGGCGTTGGATGAATTCATCCCCAGTGATGATTTGGTCTGAGTAATGGTGTTGGACACGTCTTTGACTGGTCTTCTGAATGTGTATCTATTCCCAGAAGCTGAAGCCGTGTGCGATTTTGTAATCATTTCAGATTTACTTGACGAGTTGATCTCGTTACATATCTGCCAGTCTGGCGTTTTATTAGGCATATTTACAGATGGGGCAGCAGTGTACATTGTAACCACGGCAGGTTTGGAGTCTCGTACCATGGATGTTTGTCCTGTTGGTTTGCTTTCCTGAGGGGAGTCCATCCCCGCACACAGTGACAACATCATCTCGTCAGTTAGACTACTTTCAAATAAATCCGAGCTGTCCGACTCCTTTTGGGTTACCGAGCTTGCCCCACATATCTTATCGGTGATTGGATTGCTTGCAGCAGCAGGGGTAATGCACGCTTTCTGTGAGTTGCTACTTGATAATGTGCCAGCGGCATTCGCCGATGGCCTGAGTTGTGGACGATTGCTTGTCCATGATTTGGCAGTGATGGCTTTGGTGTCGTGTCCACCGTTGACATCCCTATCAACAGGTAACCTTGTCTTAGGAACAGAACTCGCCCAGGCTTGGTTTTGGATTGTTACATTTGGTACACATTGCACTGGCTGTGCCGATGGCAATTTTGAGATGGTTACTTGAGTATGTGGTGTTGGTTTCCCTGTGGCAAGCTTCTCTGGTTGAACCTGTTTTATTCGTTGAATTTGAGGGGCATCTCTCACAGCGGTCAGTGCATTACATTTTATTCTTTCTGCATGCTGCATGTGGTTGATGTCGGTATTTGAGCCAGGCCTTGTAGGACGGGTGACGCTACCAAGAAAAGGCCGTGAACTTTGCTGTCCCGTTTTAACATTACTTTCTGCACATGCTTTGTTCCCTTCACCAAACCCGTGTGGTCGTGTGAACAGTTTAGAGGAATCATTTGGCAGATTCTGAGTCAAGTCATCGCTGAATAAGTCTGGTGGAGTTCTGGCTTTATCGGACGCACGGTCATTTTGGCTTTTTGATATCTCCATTGCCTCTGCTTGTGACAGCTGCTCCAGTAAGGCTACATCTTCAAAATAGCTGTCATCGTCCCACATGATGTCATCATCATCATGGCTGACCAATGACCGACCTATGGTTGAATTGCTTTTGTCTGACTGACCTGGGCCTGACTGACCAGGGACCGACTGACGAGTGATGGATTGACCAGTCACTGATTGACCGATAAGTGGTTGATCATTGACCAACTGTCTCAAGCTGGATGACTGACCACAAACTGACCGACTGGAGTCTATTTGGTGGCAGGGTCGTGATTGATGACTGACAGGCTTAGAGCTGGTTTTGAGTTCTGGTTTTGGGAGTTGACTCTCCGGATACACTGGTTCCTGCCTTGCTTGGATGACCGACGCTTCTTTGTTTTCAACTTGACCATCAAGAGTATCCATGTGAGAACTGAAACAATGAAATAATATTAATTTTAATAATAATAATAATAATGTGTGGACTTACATAGCGCACGTATCCACCAACTGAGTGGTGCTCAAGGCGCATTATATTATTACCCCTGCTCATAAGGCTCATAAATCATTCCTGAAACCATCTCAGCTCCCTGGGGAGCATACAGCTCAATTGCTGCCATTACAGCGCATATAGGGCTAATCAACCAACTCTGCCCTCACAGGTACCCATTTAACCCCTGGGTGGAGAGAAGAAATTATGGTTAAGTGTCTTGCTCAAGGACACAAGTGTCACGGCCGGGATTCGAGGGTAAAAACATTCTCAGAAACTTCTCCTTGAAAGCCATGCCTGGTGGACATTCCATGGTTCTATGATGAGTGCTCATAGTAGATCAGACAAGTAAATACAATGATTTCACTTTTTTATTATGATGTAATATGACCTTTTTCTCACAACTTCCTCTAACAACTTTCTTTCTATAAAAGAGGCAATTTAACCTGCTTAACAGAAAACACTTTGTTATGCTAATTAAAGGAAGGGCAAATCTGTTAAACAGGTCTGGCTCACAATTGGGGCTGATCTGTAAACTACGACTCAGCCATATCAGTGAAATAATTAATACATTCATTATAACTGTATTTTGCATATATTTCAAATCTTGTTATCTGTAGGGATGCAAAACTGAAATGCGGAAATGTGATCAAACGTAAGCCCAATTTTTATTTGATCTCATCAACAACAAGTGGCTGTCGTCATTATTATTATACATTTCTGGTAATGAAACCAAGGATCCCTCAAAAGCACACTTAAGCACTGTAGCTTGAAAGCCTGAGGAAACCTGTAAACGAGGGCACTTGCTGTGTGAACCAGAAACACTGGGGCAAACCCCTACTCTACCACGTTAAGTGTTCTGGGTTCTTTTACATGCATTACTTTAATAATCTAGTACACGAGACCTACGGCTTAACGCCCCATCCGAAGGACGACGCAATTATGGTTTTAAAGTGTCTTGCTCAAGGACACAAGTGTCGTGACCAGCCATGCCGGGATTCGAACCCACATTCTGACAACACCAGAACTTGAATCCGATGCACTTAGACAGCTCGGCCACGACACTCCATGGAGTACTAGTGAGTAACATATTAGCTATACCTGTTGGTGTTGTTGTGACTAGATGGTGTGTCGTGATGAGGTGGCGTGTCATGAATCGGTTCCATGTCGTGACTTGATGCCATGTCGATGGCATTAGCTATCTTCTCTAGTTCGGCCTGTATGAGGGATAACCTACTGGATTTCTTCCTGTGTCCAGGCTTCCGGGCATTACCCATCTTTGAGCTGTAAGTGTTGACATGTTGCAATGTGGTCAGTTTGGATGTAGGGGGAAAAGAATTCAACAATTTGGGGAAAGGATCAAAACTTTGTACACCATTTTAAAATACCACTTCAACGGTAAAGCATACCTCGTCGTGTACCCGGAAGAAGGACGTAACGAAAGTGTGACCGGCAAAAGGTCGTAAGCAATTAATGTGCAAAATTGTGTTTCAAGAAAACCGAGTGTGAAAGTTTGATGGTTTTTCTGCCATTTATAAGTCATTGTAGGAAAGTTAAATTCTGCATGGGAATGGAAAAACATGTCTTGGGAGTAATTCTAGCAACAAATATATAACAGTTATGCCCTACTTTTTTTCCAAGGAGCCATTTGATTGCTTACGACCTTCTGCTGGGACAAAAAGTTGTACTTTGTGTGCCCGGAAGAAGGTCGTAGAGCCTTACGACATTCTTCACCAGACAAGTTGGACAGAAAAACATACTCCAGATGGATAATGGTGAGATAGGATTATTATTTCACAAACATATGCGCGTGTTGCATCTCTGTCTTGCTAGCAAGACTGTTTACATTTCCTGGTAGGTTATTGTGTAGTTTGTAATCAAGCGATTTACATACATGTACATAGTTCCATCATAAAACTGACAAAAAATCATGTCTAACTGTGGTTCAGTGTAGTTGTAACAAACTGTGGTTCAGTGTAGTTGTGACAAACTGTGGTTCTGCGTAGTTGTGACAAACTGTGATTCAGTGTAACATTGATAGGCAGTATCCGGAGAGGTAGGGTCAGTGTTGCAGTATTCTGATCATTAGCTCGATCAGCATGCATTTACACAAATCAGCATGCCATTGTGCACTGTGGTCTTTGCGAAGCAGTCTATTACAACTGTCATTGATTTACCTTTCCTGCTCTGATGTTACTTGTGCCTTTCTAGTAGCACTAAGTTCTTGTTGGTGTAGAGGGCTGCGATGTGTCCACAGACCTAGCAAAGGCATGCTGACTTGACTATTATCCTACATATGGTGAGTCGAGTAAATCAAGAATAAATTCAAAAATGGATAGTTAAGGTCGTTTGGCAATTATTCACAATGAAAGTTCCTAAGTGAGAGTTTTCCTTAACTACATATTGCAAAATACTCCCAAAAATGTAATCATGTAAGATTGTGATTCTTCACAAAATTGTTCAAGCAAACGCCTTAAAAATCTTATGTTCACAAACTGAATGCATTTACAAACTGTCATCATAATTCTTACAAAGTTTTTGTATCACCAATCGTGTGTACACAGAGCAGATAATGACGCATGTACCGTTTATCTTGCAACAATGGTTTATCTTGCAACAATGATGCTATTTTGGCCCGAACCTAATTAGCTCAGTTACTTAACTCAGTGCTTATGGGTCTCTGCAGGGATAACAAAAAAAAATTCTCTACAGTCAACTTGAGCAGGAATTGAACTCATGACCTGGGCCCAATTCATGGCGCTGCTTAACTTGGAATTCCGCGCTTAGCGCAGAATTGTTGCGATAGTTGTGTAAGTGGCGAATCCTTAGTTATTCAAAGCATGCATGAGCCCAAGTAGACATTCCTTACTAACCCACAAAATAGGCTTACATTAAGCCCATAATTTTCAGCTTTAAGTGCCAAGTTTTCGCTTACAGTAATAACAGCCATGTAATTGGGCCATGGCGTATCGTGCATATACAAAGGATTCAATTAATGCAGGTACTGGATTCAATTAACCCTAACCCCCTTGGTATTCTGGCTAGGAACCTTCCTGAATCCTCCAAAATCCATCAGTGCACTTTTGGAAACATGCCCTTATCTTCAAAATGCACCACGCATTTTCGTTGATCTTTCATATTCAGCACTTACGGCCTGTACTTCTTGCCAGGTAGTAATTTTGCCCCATTTGAATAGGTGAAAGTACCAGTTTGCAACAGTGCTGAATTTTCCCCAAAAAGTGCCCCTTGGAGGGATTTTGCAGGATTTGGGGTGGTTAGGGTTAATGCTTGTACTTACAGTCTGGTTATTAACACACTTTATCATCTCGGATATTTCTGCCGCCTTACTACGCCCATTCCGACCTGTGTATAGGAAATTATAACACTTATTAAAGGTACACAATCATCACGATCAGAGCAGACTTTCAACAGGGCATGGAATCGGTGTCCTAAGTTTAAGATGAACACAGTGACTGAAAATGACTGGCTCATTTATGCAGCAGCAAGGGCAATATGACCTTATCATGTGGGGTATTATTTTCAGTCACTGAGTTAATCTAAAACTAGCACTGCGATTCCATGCCCTATTGATTACGACGATATTGTCCCATTAAAGGGAAGGTACAATATTGGTTGTTACCTGAATGCAAAATAACCAAATCTAATCCATAATCTAAAAGCTAACATGCTATTCCAGTCACCACCACCACTAACATCATCACCGTCAGCATTATTACTATTATGATATTATCATTATCATATTCATCACCATTTCATCTGTAGCTGCCACAATTAACCCTCACCTTCCCAAATCCTCCAATATCCTCTTTGCATAAACTGAAGGATTTTGAAGGATTGAGGTTGTTAGGAAATTGCAGTGGTGAAGGATTTAGAAGGATTGAGGGAAGATGTGATTATTTGCTTGGTGGAGTATGGAGGATTGAGGTTATCAGGCTATCTTTGACATTGGATGAAAATGGAGGATTGAGGTTACATTGTACATGTTGGTCTGTCCAAAAAATGATTCTGGAGGATTGAGGTTATTAGGTCGACTTTCCTTTTAGTACATGCGCATCCAGGTTTATTGTAGGTATTGCAATGGTCAGTGCTTGGGTCAGTGGTCAGTGGACTTTACTGTCAAAATGACAGTAAAAACAAGTCAAAAAAGCTCCTGTGTGGACATTTGGGTCAACAGTCAAAACAGGCAGTTGACTGATTTTGATCTCTATAGCTACTTGTTCACCTATAGTAGGAGGGTTAATATGTTTACAAATCAACCTTGGGTGCCTGGTGATAACTAGCTGTACCTGGCTATGTATTTTACTGTACACAGACCTATAGGAAACCACTAATCCAGGTGGTTTTCAGTGGCATTAAGTGTGTGTGCACGTAACCAATGTCTTATGTACAGTGGACTTGGGTGACACCGAGTTTAACTTATGAGATTATCATCATCATCATCATCATCATCATTAACCAGTTCACGTCGGACTTAGTTTATCATCCTCTCTACTGTACTGCTAGTCCAATAACTTTGTGACCCTACAGTCAGTTTTGAGTAAGAACATTTTTGTATAGCCACAGATTCAATAAGCACAATTTGAATTTAAAGCCCAAAGAGATAAATGTCTCAGCCCGTCTTCTTCATATGTTCTGCGTGTCTACAAGTATATCTATATTGGCCAGCTCCGAGTAATATGCCAACATTAAGTATTACAATATCACTATCGTGTAAATGATTCCTACCAAGTCTCCGCTGTAAATGGGCTGTTGGTGAGTTAGCGTCCCATATAATCTCCATCTCAGAGTCACTGCGGGAGGTGTTAAGTCTCTGCCTGCGTGATCTCGGAGTGCTGCAGATCGGTGAGTGACCTGAGATGGGAAAAAGGTTATCGATTATTAACCCTCATCTAATACCGAATCTAATATTTCATTTTACAGGGAAGGTACAACAGTGGTAATGATGGCAAAACTGCTTCTACGCGTAAACTAATTCTCTTTGAATCAAGATTAACATTAGCCGTCCTACTACTACAAGGGCCAAAATCAGTCAAAATGTTGATATACTTGCCAAGGTTTATCTAGTGTACTTAAAAGTCAAACGCTGTCAAACCTTATGTGTAGTAAGTGCATTTACAGGTCAAAATGAGTCGACCGTTTTTGACTGGTAAAAGCATTATCTGGTATTGTTCAGGGTGGTCAAAATGACAGTAAAAACCAGTCAAAAATGCCCCTGTGTACACATTTGGGTCAACAGTCAAAACGGGCAGTTGACTGGTTTTTGACCTCTATAGCTACTTGCCACTAAAGTGCAGCAATAGTAGGAGGGTTAGACCATCAAACCGTAACATTTCAGTATAAAAAGTGTGTTTTTGGTAATAAATAGAGAATTAGCTGTTGCAACCTAAAGGACCTGTAGTATAAATGCAAAATAATGGTTATTGGCCTTACGTTGGCCTTACATTTTGAACCTAGCAGGTTCTTTATCAAAGGCCAAATGTTTTGTTTTTTTGTATTCATTCTAATGTGGAGTTCAGAATGACATCACCTCAGACAAAAATATTTCTAGGCAAGATTGCTACTACCGTCAAGTTTTACACTCAAATGTTTTACCTTATCTTTAACACTTTTTTTAATCTACGAGTGATCAATAACTACACAACAAATAATGAAACAGTAAGTATTAAAAATCTCTGAATTACTGTCGATGTTAAAAAGTCTTGTAGTTATAAGTTATTTTACCAGCAGTTTCCTAAATAGTTTTTTTTTTTCACTGGAAAATTTATTGTTTCCTTTTTAGAAAGGAAAACATATCTCACATAATAGTTATCAGAAGCTTGGTTTAAAAGTTAAAAAAACAAACATATTTACTGTAAAACCATGCTTCAAATGATTATTTTGAGAAATGTGTGATTTTAAAGCATTTGTTTTCACTTCCTCAAGAAAAATACATGTAGCAATGTTCCGATGGAAAAGAAAATCTCCGGAAACTTGCTGTTACAGGGATGATATTGTGAGAAAATGAACAGGTAGGAAAAATGTTTGCCATTATCATTAGGCATACTAGCCTACAGTGGTTTACCTCTATAGCCATGTATAGCAAGGAAACTGTTTTTTTATCTTGGTATTTACAATAAAATGATACACAAGGAAAGTTTCCATGGTCTGAAGTTAGACGAAAACCAGTTTCATGGCAGGATTTTCAAAATCAAAAGTAGGAAGAATATCATGCCTGTGTTAAAAATGTGAATTTTTACCTGGCTGTAGTATTGACCCACATCCTGGGCTAGTGTAGGAACTGGATGCATCATTGCTATTTGGAAAAGTCTCTCGTCGGAAATTTCTCAATCTAGAACTTTATAGGAATGAAAGAAATATTGAATTGTTGAATAGCTTAGTACAGTACACTTTTAATATTAAATTAAGAAAAGACTTAAATAAGTCATATTGGAAAAATACTGATTATGTTTGATTTCTACCTTAAAATTAAGATAGTTCTTAAACTATTAAAACTTATATCTTAAAATAACAAAATATTGTATTCTATCTAAATGCTGTTTACCTGCTGTCTGTTGTGCAATCTTAACCCTAACCCTAACCCTAACCCTAACAATATCATCACGATAAACAGGGCTAGGTTTAGATTAACTCAGTGACTGAAAACAATACACCACATGATAAGGTCATATTACCATTGCTGCTGCATAAATGAGCCAATCATTTTCAGTCACTGTGTTCATCTTAACCCTCCTATATACAGTGCAGTTGCCATAGAATTGTCAGACCTTTCAAAACCTTTCAAGTTTGCTGTACTGAAGGGTTTTGAAAGGTGAGAAAACTGTCTGACAAAAGGGACCTATGAAAGGTTTCGAAAGGTGTAACAACTCTCTGAACAAACTGGTGTTGAAATGTTTCAATACCTTTCAAAGGGTATTGAAAGGTGTGGTTGTTCAGTAGCAACAAATTCTGGAGGGTTTTAAAGGGTTCATAATAATTGATAGCCATTTTGGCCCGTAAGCAGATTTTGAAAGGTTTTGAAACGTCAAACCATAGGAGGGTTAAACTAGGACATCGATTCCATGCCCTGTTGAAAGTCTGCTCTGAATATGATGATATTGTCCCTTTAACTCCCCATATTACAGGTGTAACTTAATTTATGTTGTACTTGGTCTAGTGCAGATGCCTTAATCTGTGGCAATTAGTCAGCTAGATATATAGCAACAGGAACCCTCATTTGCATTTTGGGTTTGAATCCCACCCAAGCACTTGTGGATTTAGTTTTCTGCAGATACTTGACAACATTGCATATGTACAGTGCCCAGCCACATCTATGAAGGGGAAATAACACACATCTCTCAATGCAGGAATTCCATCAATCAATCTGTCATGCCCAAACTATAGTATCGGTCCTAACTGCAGATGGGACAGGCCCAACTGCAGATGGGACAGACTAGGGGGTGATGATATTGAATTTTTTTGATAGTCGATTATCGACGGCATGATATCGGCGATATACGATATTATCGTCTCAATACGCGGACATGAAAAATGCATTAGCAACATTGGACACCAATATATGAACTACTTTTACATGCAAGTTCTACAGGGAAGTTGCGTAGGTAATAAACAGTTACTCTAAACAGTCACTCCAAAATGATCTGAGTTCTTAGATTTTTGCCACTCGGTGCGACAAACATTTCATAAAAAAAGAACTCACCATGGCGTCCATAAAAAAACTCATGGTTTATAAATGCCTACAGCCCCCATCCCAGAGCTGAGAATGAACGGCCGGCCATTGATCGATCGCGCATGCACAGTTAAGCAGTCATCAGCCACGCTTTTATCCTGGTATCCGCCATCTGCTGAATGTGATCAACCTCACAATGTACACCAGTGCAGTTATTCCAGGAGAGTGTACCACGTGATCCTGGGACTACCCTTGGATAGCAACCAGGAGCATAACGCACGAAAAAAGACCACACACGCAAGTCGTAGGAACATGAGCGGGACCGCGCCGTGATTTCGAACTGTTTTTTTTATTTTATTTTTTTTATTTTTTTTTAACTCTTCACGGTACCGTAACTTCATTGATATCACTGTATAATGACATGAAATTTTGAGACAATTTATCACTCCGGCGATTTTTAACTGAAAAGAGCGATATAAATTTGATATCGGCTACATTTTTGGAATATCGTCAATATGACAATATTTCAATATCTTCAAAACCATAACCAATTTAGCCGATATTTTTTTGAATATCGTATCGTCACGATATTATCGTGATATCGTCCACCCCCCCTAGGACAAACCCAACTACAGATTGGACAGGTCCAACTATAGATGGGACAGGCCCAACTACAGATTAGACAAGACCAACTATTAACCCTCCTACAATCAGTGCAAGTTTTGAAACAACCCATTCAGGCCACTCCAAGCCATTAGCTGTTGTCAGTGGCCTCCTGTGGTTACCCTTCTGTGCACTGTCACACCACTGAGATTACAGGGTAAAGTGGTCTCCCATCGATACATTGCAGGCCATACTAATATGTTCAAACATTTACAGTGGCCTTGGGTGGCACACAGTTGATTTTGTAAGATTACTTGGAAAGGACAGCAGGCTTGTACATGTATGTACTGAAGGTTGCTAAAGAACAGAATTTAGTGGTTGGGAGTGACTTCAATGTGTAGGAGGGTTAATAATAGATGGGACAGGCCCAACTACGGATTAGACAAGACCAACTATAGATGGGACAGGCCCAACTACAGATTAGACAAGACCAACTATAGATGGGACAGGCCCAACTACAGATTAGACAAGACCAACTATAGATGGGACAGGCCCAACTACAGATTAGACAAGACCAACTATAGATGGGACAGGCCCAACTACAGATTAGACAAGACCAACTATAGATGGGACAGGCCCAACTGTAGTGTTGTATTCACCTGCAAAACAAAACTATCCAACACTAACCTAAATTCCTTGATTTTAACATTCAAAAGCGATTCTTAAAGCAGAAATTGACTTTGTTAATAAGATTGAGTCTTTACAACACTTATGTTAAAGGCAAGTCCCAAGCTTTCTAATTTCGTGCATAAATCCTTAAAGAAAAGGGTGATTAATGCATTTCCAATGGGCTTCTGATGATCATTGGAGCCGGCACGTGCGAAGTGGGCATGGTTTGCATAACAAATGCATTTGATTAGTTGTGATTACCGTGAAGAGACTTTCATCTTTTTAGCCGACTCTGGTTGAAGGTCTGTCCTTGTGAGATTGTAGTTACCATCTTGCTTCTCTCGTCGTCTTTTACTCATGGCTTACATTTATGTAGGAAGTAAGTGATGCTACTGGAGAATTAGCTTCATTCGCTCAGAAAAAGTTACTGTCATACTATGATCTAGAATCAAAATATTGACGAAAGACATTGTCACTGCTTATTTATGCTCAAAAAAAGAAGGAAAAAAGGACAAAACATGTCAGAGCGCTAGTTTTAGATTAAATCAGTGACTGAAAATTATACCCCACATGATAAGGTCATATTACCGTTGCTGCTGCATAAATGAGCCAGTAATTTTCTGTCACTGTGTTCATCTTAACAAGAACACTGATTCCATGCTGAAAGCCTGCTCTGATCGTGACGATCTTGTCCCTTTAACCTTCCTACACACTGGCATAGTGCCTTTATCATTCAAATTTGAATGATATTGACTGTTCAATCAACAGGAGGGTAAACTAAGTAATTACTAGTCCTTCCATGTCCATGATCGACCATGGACATATGGGCAATCATACTAAGAGGCGTCAAGGAAGCATTAACCCTAACCACCCCAAATCCTGCAAAATCCTCCAAGGGGCACTTTTTGAGAAAAATTCAGCACTGTTGGAAACTGGTACTTTCACCTCTTCAAATGAGGCAAAATTACTACCTGGCAAGAAGTACAGGCCATACGTGCTGAACATGAAAGATCAACGAAAATGCATGGTGCATTTTGAAGATAATGGCATGTTTCCAAAAGTGCACTGATGGATTTTGGAGGATTCAGGAAGGTTCCTAGCCAGAATCACTATAGGGGGTTAGGATTCAGGAAGGTTCCTAGCCAGAATCACTATAGGGGGTTAGGATTCAGGAAGGTTCCTAGCCAGAATCACTATAGGGGGTTAGGATTCAGGAAGGTTCCTAGCCAGAATCACTATAGGGGGTTAGGATTCAGGAAGGTTCCTAGCCAGAATCACTATAGGGGGTTAGGATTCAGGAAGGTTCCTAGCCAGAATCACTATAGGGGGTTAGGATTCAGGAAGGTTCCTAGCCAGAATCACTATAGGGGGTTAGGATTCAGGAAGGTTCCTAGCCGGAATACCTAGGGGGTTAGGGTTAATGTGATATATAATTTTTTTTTTTTAATTTCTAAAAGTCTTTTTACCATAAAAAAATTGATATTTAAATTTGACAAACATTAACAGTTTGCCTCTTCCCTGTTCGGCCATGCACAGAAATGGTACAGTCCTAATAAGATGTGCATGTCCGAACAGGGAAGAGGCAAAATGGCTGCCGTTAAATGTTAAAGTTTGTTAAAGTTTATATTCATTTTTTATGCTTCCTCTAAGTATATAGCCATATTTCACATGTTGTTTTACTTCTTTTATTTCTACTCGCTGTCGTAGTAAAATCCTTGACGCCTGCAGATGTGGGCCTTGATGACGCTGAATCCATCCTGGACGCCTCTAACTAGTTTTAGTATAGCCCCATTCTAGTGCCAATACACTGGACTCCCTCCGTATCCTTGGCCTTAGCCCTACATGTACAAAAACTTTTGATCTGCTAATTATTACAACCTAAACCTTAGTGATAAGGTAACTTTGCCCAAGCAGACACTTTTGTTTTGGCACAAAATCCATTATTCTGGGATAGCTCACTTTCATGAAATTTTTGACATATTTCTGAAATAAAAAATAAAAAATTATATAGTGGGTATATTCGATCGGTGGGAGGATTCGATCAGCTGAAACTAGCTTACCACTTAATAAAAAAATATAAGACTGCCCCGTAACTAAAACAAAGCAGTTACACGTGACCCAGAACTCCCACCAGTCCTTATCAATCTATGAAAAGTCTGTACGTGCTGCGCCTTGAGAGACGCTTCCATCCAAATTTGAGGTAAGAATTCATGACTATCTTTTCCCATGTACGTTACGGGATACAATAAGAAACATAGCAACACTTGAGGGTGCCCTTAAGGAACGTCTTGGAGTTATTACGTCACAATTACGATAGTTGCCAATCATTTGTCTATTTATTCAACGACTCGTTGTACGATTGGTCCAAGTTGGCAACGGGGGTGGTGGGAAAATTGAAATTAAAATTCTTGACAGCAGAGGGCGCTGTTGTGTGTGTAATCGATCACGCACTGGGGATAATTCGATTGTGATGCGATTGTTTCAATTTTAATGCTTTTTAAAATGTTATTTTTAAATGATATTTTTTTAGCAATGAAAATGTAATTATTAATACTTATAAATTATATTTTAAGTCTAAATAATTTGTGTATTAAATTGATTTTAGATGAATACGTGATAAAACAAGATTAATTTGAAAACTGCAAAAAAAAGTATAACTGGGTCAAGGCCTACTACATGTATACCCTTTGTGTATATTTGCGCTTTTTTATTGTAATAGGCCTAATTTTAGAAATTGTAGTAGGCCTACTTTAGTAAGAAATGTAATTTAGTAAATTTTATTAAAATTAGTAAACTGGAGATAGTAATGCAGGGGTCACCAAAAATAGTAATAAATGATAATTCAAATAATAATGATTTTTTCATAAACGATCAAAAAGATTTGTCGGCGCATGTGCGCATTCACGATGGATTTTAATTGTTGTGTCGCTCATCTGCTTACAAGAACCGCTGGCAGATTAGCGTGCCTTTTGCTTTTCTTAAGGTAAGCAGCAGCCGGTTATGAAATAGAAATTTTGCTCAGGGCCGCTCCGTTAGCAGAAAACTTCTGCTTACAGGCTTTATGAAATTGAGCCCTGGTTGTACAATCGCGGCTTTGATTGGTCAACACATCATGGGGCAGAGCTTAATGCATCGGTCTATTATTGCCTACTTGAAATTGTTGTGCCTTCCTCTCCTGTCATCACACAATGTTAAGATGAGTTGAAAGTTATTACAATGTTGAACAAGGAACAGAATAAATAGTTTTCCTATTTACAATGTTGAACAAGGAACAGAATAAATAGTTTTCCTATTTACAATGTTGAACAAGGAACAGAATAAATAGTTTTCCTATTTTTTTCCCTTGACAAATTAATGCTTCAAATAATCTTGTTTTGAATCATAGCCTACTCTTCACGACTAGGGGGCTTATCTGTTTAATCACACCCTTTAAAAAAAAAATTTAATGGTCCTCCTTGCCCTTGCACCTTTAGCTTGGCCTTGGGAAATGGCCCAGAACCCAATATGTGACGTGTTCTCCCGAAATCAGACACTTTTGGGCAGGTTATCAAAATTGAGTTAGTTATTGATTATGAAAGTAGAGATCCTCAGCTTTACAATGATACCTTTTTTTTTAAACTGGACTCCCCAAAGCGGAGTTACGTAATTTTTAGGTTTGTCTTTACGAAGATTACAAACGGAGATAATCGACTTTAAAGTTACAAGTTTCATTTGGTATGTAAGTATGTTTTACTGGGGAAATACCTAATAAATTATTCATTACTATACAAAGCGGGAATCCTGACCTTTCCGACGATACCAAATTTATACAGGGGGGAGGTTGCTTTCCTGTCGAAACATACTGCGCAAAGTTGGTAAATTTTGCTTCATTTTGAAACCAAATTAGAACAAATTCATCATTTTCTGAACTGACATGCCCTTCTAAATCGGTAAAAACTTGTACTTATCAATGAATTTTTAATCTGAAACTCTCACAAGATGTTATAAACATTATAAATATTGATAATTTACAAGAAACTCAAATTCCACAAAAAACACCCCCAGGCATATTTTTGCCCGTTTCTCAGTTCCGAGCTCTGCCCAAAAGTGTCTGATTTCGGGAGAACACGTCACATATAATCTAACCTAGCCCGAGATAAAATTATAATTTTGTTATTATGAGTGAAAAGTAGTGGTTGAAATTAATTCTGAACTCTGTCCCACACATTCACCAATATAATACCCCTTTTAAAGAATGGAACATCCTGCCCTTGCACAATACCCCTTTTCAAGAATGGAACATCCTGCCCTTGCACAATACCCCTTTTCAAGAATGGAACATCCTGCCCTTGCACTAGTTTGCACACACATGTACACCCACTGATCATACACTCGGATTTTGCCGCGATCAAATTCTCGTGAGTGTCTGGTCCAATACTGCCACAGGCGATCGAATTCTCCCACGCAGCCAACCCTTTCAACTGGAGGTCAAATGTCACAGACCTTGACCACTGTTAGGGAAGGTGATACACACATAAAGTAAGGTAAGAAACAGTTGTTATATACATATTATGATTTAGATTCATCTCCTTCGGAAACATAAAAAAAGTCACATGTTATGTTATCTGATCGAATATACCCACAATTTTCCTAATATTAAAATTTCACCAAAATTACCAATCTCACAATAGCAAACTTCATGCCAAAAGTGTCTGCTTGGCTTGGCTTGGGGCTGGGCAAGCTTACCTAATCACAAAATTTTTAGATTGTAATAGGCCCTCTAATTAGCAGATCAAAAGTTGAAAAATCGCTCCTTTTTTGTACATGTGTAGGTATGTGAAGATACGCATCGATCGCGGCCGATATTTTCTGCCCGATTTCTGTTCCGCATCGCGTCATGCGCGCTGGGGAAATCCCCCATAAATTCGCATTCTGATTGGCTGTAGACGATGATGACGTAGTGGAAAATCCCCTCTTACATCCGCCATGTTTGATTTTTTTATTTTTGGAATGTTTTGACCTTCGCTGGAAAAGTTGAAGAAATCACTGTTTTGACGGCACAAATACCACTCTAAGGCCCAATCCTACGTTATTGAAAGGTAAGTCTACATTATTGTTGTTATTTCATCTTTAAAATCCCAAAGTTTCATTGTATTTTATGGGTCCAAAAAAAAATTGACTTACCCGCAGTCTGACGCGACCCGGTCGCAGCTGGGTCGTCTGGGGGCAATCGGCATGAACGGGAGCCGAAAATCAAGCGTTTTTATTCAAAAAAGTCGCGTTTTCGGTCACAAAATTCTATTCAAGTACCTTAAGATAAATGACGCTAATTAACGAGCTTCAAATGCTTGTAATTTCCTTATCAATTAAGATATCTCAATAATTTTGGTACCACTGTGTAGGATTTTTCAAGCTCTTTCCAGTGGTACTAATTGCATTGGTATTGGTTCACTTTGAATATTTTCTTCACATACCTAAGTGGGGCTAGGGCCACCACTAGCACAAGGATACGGAGGGAGTCCAGTGAGTGTATTGGCCCTAATGTTAGAATGGGGCTAGTTTTAGGACCCCATGCCATGGCTGGCATAACTAACGTTAACAATAACAGTTATTATTAATTTATATTACTTTTAGTTTTATTAGGCCTGATGCTTAATGCAATAATGGTCATGATGGTTAAGGAAGGTTTAGTTTAAGTTAGTTTAAAAAACAATAACAAATACAAAACGTCATCGGCGATTATATATATATCTTAATGTTCATAGCATCATACAATCGTATTAAAACCATGGATAACAAACATGACAATATTCATAAAGAAAGGTATTCGGCCTACCTTACAGTTACAAGGTTAAAATTCCTAATCACAGTGAAATAACAAGTCTGAAAATGCCGCCGGCCTCTCGTACTATACTAGCGCCACCACGAGATCATAGTCTAACAGTTAGTACCCGATCTCAAAGACTTACATTCCATGATACACGTTCGTTAAACCATCTACTTATAGAACAGGTACCCTCATCGAACCTTTATTTTTACCCTGACGTTTAAGAGACAAAATACTCATTATCCATTAAGGTAACCTGACTATTCTTGTTTTCATGCGCCCCCTATGTGCTGTGCATTGCCATGCACTGAAAATAATTATAACATGTTTTCTCTCTCGCCGCCTACCGGGCTGCACGACTTTGCAAGGCGATAGTTTAGGAAGTTAGTCATAAACTTTTATGCATAGACCGTAAGTTTGTTAAAACCATTTTCTTGAATTTGTTTTTACATTAAAGTGAAATTTTGTTCAAAAAAGACGTCATTTTGTTGGTGTAAGTTGTTACCAGTTTGTACACGGTGAGTTGGTTGGAACGTGACATGCAATGAAGCCGTGGGAAAGATGAAATCTGCATACTGGTACCCGCGCTTCGATGACGTCGTGCATGCTGTGTGAATACACTGTAAAACAGTCATTGGGAAAATAAAACTTACTGGGATGGGAACCAACGGCCGCCATTTTAAGCATCATGAAAATACCCTACAAAATGTCCTTTTTGGGTAACTTTTTCATTAATAAACGTCGCATTTTCTTTATTTGTGCTGTTCTTGATCTTCCTTATTTGTTTCTTTACGAATGACACGCATGGAAGGAGAATCTCTTTCCGACATTTAAAAAAAATTGTTTGACGTCATGTTTGGACGGTTGTCTTGTCTTGACGTGACCAAAATTAAGCCGTCAAATCATCCCTTGTCAAAGGAATCAGCCAGAGCTTTTGGGTTTAAGACTTTGTCTCCGCGCTCTGGTGTAGATTAATGAATAATGCTCCAGTTTTTCCCTGTTTTTCTCCATTTAATTTTTGTTGCCGTATCTTCCTATAAGTTTGTATAACAACTTGGTCTATTTTTTAGTGCTTTCTCATGATGCCGAGTTTGCCCTTACTAAATAAAAATGTTATCTAAAAATAAACTCAAATGTAGGCCTATTTGACAACAAACCTGACAATTCCGATAAAAACATTAAAATTGACACCATAGCCAGCGTTTATACATGAACTGTAATGTTAGGTTGTAAATGTCTCAGATAGTTTTTGCAAACTTTCTCATAATATGACATAATTTTCCACATCTGTTGCTATAGATTAGCTTGTAAGGTCCTAAACTCGGATCTTTTTATAGGACTTAGTTTTGTATTATAATGGAAGACTTTTGAGTTGCTAGATGGCAGCATACTTAACAGTTCTTTTCAATTGTTGTCAATATCGTGTGCGTGCTCAGAGTAACGTTAACAACATGACAAGGACCGGTAAGTCAGCTGCCATCAGCATCACATAAATCTCCTGTAGTATGGAATATAACATAGACTAGTTTTTCCGACATCAAAGTCACCGATTAGTCAAACCTTATGCAAGTGGATCAAAGCAATCCTGACATGTCACCCTCTTGCATTGGGAAAAAAAAAAGGTGGACAACAAATCCGTGATGTCTGTCAAGCCAAGTAAGTTGTACCCATACGTCTTCCTGCATTGCCCATCTTGAACAAGAAAGATTAGTGTTTGCATGATACATGCAACAGCGGTTGACACCTTGGATCAGGCAGCTTTAGCTCAAATGCAAGAGGGCGACATTGTCAGAGGTGAGTAGATCAAGTTGTGAGTAATGCATACCTGTTGATTCTTGCTTCTGAGGAATGGATTTAAAAACTAAAGTTAAAGACACTATATATTTTTGGTAATCTCAAAAAATAAAAAATAAATAAAAAAAACACGGTGTTTTAACATTCTTAAATTTTTTTTGTCTTGGGTGATATCATTTAATTGTAAAATTAGTACTTTGGAATAAATATGAACAATCTGAATATATTTTCACTATTTTCCTTTTATACAAAGTTTTTATTTTGGTATGGATGTATTTACAGACTTAAGTGTATACAGAATTTAAGTGTTAAGAAGCTCCGACCTCACCAAGTAAAACCTTATTGAAGGGTTCCGATTTGAATATCAAACTCTATGTGCAGGGTAATGTAGGAGCCATTTTAATGTGGGAGCCATTTTAATGTGGGAGCCATTTTAATGTGGGAGCCATTTTAATGTAGGAGCCATTTTCATTTAAACATTCTTTTAGTATTTAAATATAATCTGACAGTAACAATTGATACTTTGCATTAATTATAATGAAGGTTATACTGTCTTCTTTTTGGCACAGGTCAGAATCATGGCGGAAACAATGACAGCCGATGTGCTCTCAATGTGCATCGGGGGAGTCGGTGCCCAAAAGTGTGCTGTGCCATTGTGCACCAACACCAGCAACAGTATTCCCATCTCCGAGAGATTTTGCAAATTGCATAAGTGCATCATCGGACAGCTTCATTGCGACTGTACACCCCCACTGGCATTTTTCGCCTTCCCGAGCAAGCTAGAAGATCGAGTGAGATGGATTAAGTTAATCAGGAGGACGGACCTACTCATGAATGGTCAGTTTGATTCCATGAACACACATCACGTCTGTTGTCAACACTTTCCAGACAGTAAGCCGACAGATGCAAACCCAGACCCTGTTATTAATCTTGAACAAATGTCTGATTCTGAAAAAGATGACAAACTTAAAACACCCTCTGAAAAAATAACACCAACCGACAAGACCCCACCGCCTAAAGAACCTGTGATTACAGAGAAGAGACAACGCAAAACAAGGCGCAGTAAGGAACTTGCATTGGAGCCATCGTCCAGTGAGTCTGACTCAAATGAATCGGACTCCGATTCTAGCTCGGACACAGAAGGCCGAGTGTACTGCAAGTGTGGTGAGCCAAACACGGAAAACATGATTGGATGCGATGGGAAGAAGTGTGAAAACGAGTGGTTTCACTTCAAGTGTGTGGGAATCGCCAACCGGAAGAAAGTGCCACGAGGGAAGTGGTACTGCGATGACTGCAGTGGGAAGCAGAAAGGTAAGTGTTCCACCAGACAGACTTGTGTCATTGCAGGCATTCATTATCACAGACAAGGGGTCAGCTGCCCCCATGCCACTTGCCTTTGTGTCCCTTAAAATATTCCAATACCCTTTTAGATTTTCTAACGCAGTTTAAGGCCCATCATTTTTTAAAGGTTTACACTTTGTTTCATGACCCCTTCCTGCTATATGCCCTAAAATATGCTATCATCTTTTACTGTATGTTTTCGCTGTCTGGTGAAAACACACATAGGTCTTAACCTCTCTTACCCGTCATGTGCTTTGTACATTGGTCATTCAATTAAGCACCCTTAACATTTGACATTTCAAAACAGTAGGAATGCTCTTTCTTTCCACCTTGAAGTTAACAGGCCTGTGATTTCTCATGATTTTTCCCGATTTCAGGATTTTTACAAATCTCTCTTTGCCTCAAAATGTTCTTGAAAGAAGAGAAGTAGCCACCAAGGAAAGAAAGAAGTAGCCTGTATTGTGTCCAAACCTCTAGTTTCTTGTTTGTGGGAATGTGGAGAGTCTGTAAATCTTCCCAAATTAAACATCCAGGAGGTTCAGGGGGCTTTGTCCTCTAGACCAAAGTGAGACCCAGGCCATCTACCCATTTTCAAGATTTTTTAATTTTGTCATATCGCACCCCAGAGCTAATCATAAAATCACTTCAGACTACTTGTCCCCTTTCCAGGACAGCTGTTAGTAAACTTGTGTCATGGACCAATGGTTGCTCATGCACATTCTTGAATGATTGCTTAGTTTGTTTACCTAGTAATTTTGTTGTTGTGTAATTACAGAGACAGAGAACAGTCCAATTGAATGGAAGCAGAAACTCAAGCAAATCTGCAGGGAGATCATGACCAAGAAAATCACCATCCAGTCTGCCTCTCAAGCCTACGGTATCTCCCAGGGGATGCTCACCAACCACCTACACTCTGAACCCATCCTGACGACACACGAGGAGCAGAGACTGGTAGAGATGGCCCTCAGTATGGCCAACCAGGGACACGGCACATTGGTCAAGCAGAGCATTCTCAACAGCGTGAAGGTCCTGCTGGATGTCGAGGAGAAGATGGGTATCAAGAGATTCCATCCATTTGAGAAAAACCTTCCGCGCAACGAATGGTGGTTTGCCTTCTGCAAACGCCACCCTCAGGTCAGGGAGCTGAAATTGCACAAACGTTCAGCCGAGAGTGCCCTCGATAAATTGAAAAAGCAAAAAGGAGAGGTAAACTCCAGGGTCGTGATGAAGGAGAAGGAAAACAAGAATGCAGGCAAACAGTCCAAGACACCTCTGAACTCGAATTTGAAGCGCAAAACCCCTCCAGAAACTAATGACATTGATGACGAGAAAAAACACAAGATGAACAAGATGAAAACATTCCAGCCAAGTTCAGACCCAACCCACAAGAGAGCTTTGGACATTGACGGTAAGCCCAATGCTCTTCAGTGTCTCGAGGAAGTCCTTGTCAAGAAGCAGAGACACCTGTTTCAGCATAGGTTTAAGAATGGCATCGAATGTGAATATGATGTGGTTTACGCTGCATGGAGGGCGCTCAAACTTCTGTACAGTGACCCCACAGAGGATAAGCAAGGTAAGATAACCTGTACTGTACTGAATACACCTAAAACTAGATACATGTACATTGGCCTTTTTTAAGAAGCTGATTATCAAGCAAGCGGCCTTTGTCAGAGTTCTTGAGACAGGATGTAGCTGGAACCTCAAAGATTAATCCTTGCCGCTCTTTTCTTTTTAAAGTGTAAATAAATTTAAGCAGATTTCAGAAGATTTCAGAATACACTTGCACAGAGCTAAGCAGGAAATCAAACATGATAAACCTACATTGTCATAAATATATTCAATTTTTTATGAGCCAAAATTCCACAAAATTGGTCACGGGCGTAATGGAAAACAGTTCGGTAAAAGTGATTCCAATCAATGTTTTTCTTGTCATTTTCCTCACAGATGATTTAAAAAATCCTCCTGTACCACAAACTGAAGGGGACATTCCACCCTGGTCACCATGCAGGAGAGGACCATTCTACATTCCTGATGAATCCAGCAAGACGTCAGTGTCACTCCTTGTCAGTTCACCAGGCAAGAAACGACGGAAAAGGGTGATGTCTCGGATAACCTCGATGAAAGCCAAGAAGAGAGGTCATTACCTGGAGCCATGGAGGTTTGGTGTCTGCAATAGGAAGGTTTTCAAACCCTGGAAGAATGAGATGAAGAAACGAAGCCGGAGAAAGAGATTTGTGACGAAACGGTTTGAAGGATACTACTGAGCTGTTACACTGTCTCTTGATTAGATTTGTATAAAACTGCCTTGTGCTCTTTAAAATCAAGGTACTACATTTGTAATGTTGGCAGAATTGCTTCTACAAGTATTCTTGATTTCCTTCAATCAAGATGGACACTATACAAGTCAACATTTGCCAGTTTCAACTCAATGCTTCATTTAATTCATGAATTATTTTTGAAAAACAAATCCCTATTTTCACAGAAAACAAAATAAAAAAATTGCCAAATTGGCAAATTCTTTTTCTCTGAAGCGAAAGCACTATTAAAAGAAGGAATCATTTCTCATGATGATTTGTACCGACTTCTCGTCAAGTTAGCTTACAGATAGAAATGTTGTAATTTTGTAATCAGATAATTACAAACATACCCAACCTTTTAATAGAAAACAAAGTTTAGATGAATTGTTAGAATAATAAGTAACTTTTAGCTATTCTCTTCACAGAATTATACCATCTATTATTACCAAAGACACCTAAATCTTCTGAAATCTTTTGGCCCATTCTAAAGCTTTTACAAATAAATTTGCTGTTATGATATAAGTGACTGGATATCATAGGGAAATAAAATTTGAAGAAACAAAATTAGGTGTTCTGTAAAGAAAAGAGATTATATTTGTATCATGTTTCAAAAGAACTGTGAAAGGTTTATGGAATGGAAAATGGAAATAACACTTGTAGTGTACACATGTATACATATACATGTATAGATACTATCTTGCTCTGTGCTGACAAAGTACAAAATCATATCAATAATGTTGGAACTATTATTGAATTTTATAAAATAATTACACGTGCCTTTTCATGTGTAGCTATCCCGTGTGGATGACCAATAACAATTATCTACAAAATACTAAATATTAAAAATGGCAGAAATTTCTCTCTATTATAACCAGTCATAAAATATTAGATGGTAATTATGATTTTGTATTTATGATTTGCCAGGTGTATAATATACATTATCCCTACCCCCCCCCACCCCCTTTTACAGGCATTTCACAGACACCCTACTTGAATGTAGCAAAATACAACAACAGAAAAGTGTGCAGGCTGCTCAATGCAACAAGATCCACCTGCTAGAACAATGGTTCTTTTGTTCTCTGCTGAGGGCAACAAGATGCAACAACTTTTTACATTTGTTGCATCTTATTGTATTGAGCGTGGTTAGGGTTAACCCTAACCACCCCATATCCTGCAAAATCCTCCAAGGGGCACTTTTTGGGGAAAATTGAGCACTGTTGGAAAGTGGTACTTTCACCTCTTCAAATGGGGCAAAATTGCTACCTGGCAAGAAGTAAAGATCAACGAAAAATGTGTGGTGCATTTTAAAGATAAGGGCATGTTTCCAAAAGTGCACTAATGGATTTTGGAGGATTCAGGAAGGTTCCTAGCCAGAATACCTATGGGTTAAGGTTACAGGTTAAGGTTAAGATAACATACAACTTCAAGTCCAACACCTTTACAAGGTTCCTTTATCCCACGTTTTGTTATTTTCTTTCTTTGTGAAAACATCTATTTTGAATGACAACTCTTAAAGTTTGTATAGAATAATGTTAAATATCAGATTTGCATTATTCACATGTATTCTGGTTCTTTGTGTTGATTTCAGAGTCTGAAATCTGTTTGTTAGAACGTTATAATTTCATAAATGAGTTACTCATTTACTATCCAGCTGCAAGAAGACATACATTATATAACGTGTTGAATTGCATGGTCAAGGCAGTCTTACTACTACTAGGGGTTGCTTACTTAATTGTACAATAAAATATCTTAAGGTCAACTTTTCAAAGGTTTCCACTTTCACTTTGTATTAATGTACTGTACACAGGTTGTGATATTTAAAGGCAAGATTAAATTATGAAATGGTTGTGTAAAGATGGCCTGATTTATGTTCACTTGTTGGTTTCCATCTTGTCATTTTTATTATTATTGATAATGTACAATTTTTTTTGTTTTTTGTTTTTTTGAAGTGTTTTTTTGTGAGGAAATACCACAACTGCAAGGATACTGCGAGTAAGTCATGGCTAGATTTATTTTCATCAGAAATTTGCAAGCCAAATGACTCCATCATTTCCCTACAGCTGCTGGGCCCTGGCTTTCATTTGTTGACTTGAGGCTTCCAATGTCAACTGGGGAACTATCAGGGTTGCACTGCAGCACACCCTTCCCTCTGCCTGCTACCTATATGATACAGTCCTTGGCACATGGGTCATTGATGAATCAAACCGATAAATCATTTATGGTCACGCCACTCACTCTCATTGCACTGTCATGAGCAGTACGAAGCACTTGACCAATGTCGGTCTATTCAACAGACTAAGATTTTTTTTAAATCATTTACCCTTGTACTGTCTACTGATTTTACTATTCTACTTTAATTTGTGCCATATGAGAGACATAACCTTCTGCCTTTTGGGAGATATTTAGTCGATAATTATATCATTTTAAATGCTTTCATGGGGTTGAAACTTCAAATGAAGTTTTGTGTACCTTGTGAAGAAGACATTTGCAGTTGAAAGAGGTGGGAAAACATAACCCAAATTGAATTTCTGTAGAAAAACCCACTCAGCCCAGGTGGGATTCGAACCATGTCACAACGGTGAAAGGCAACGAAAGTACCACAACAACGTTCCCAGGGTCAGTGACCACTGTTGATGCTTATAAATGCTCTTATTATATGTATGTACACCCTTTTCTCCCCTTTTTAGGCCTTCATTGAACAAAAAAATGAAACTGATGAAGTGAATGATGACACCTTAACCAACGGGACTTTCTGACTGGAGCACGGTGATATCTTGATTAAGACTATGTTCTAGTTCATATCAAAGTTAGAGTCTCCTTGGAGAATTGTTACACATTCAGTAGTCTTTACTAAGCAACATGTTGCCCAATAAAGTGTTGATCATCAGTCGGAAGCAAATTGAGTGAGACGAAGATGACACGGAGGAGTCACCACAAGGAGTCATCCGAGTCCTCGAGCGATGACTCATATGATGAATCGAGCGACTTGAGTGACTCGGAACAGGAGGATTCGAGGGTATTCTGCAAGTGTGGACAGCCGAACACGGTGGAGATGATTGGCTGTGACAGGGAGAATTGCCAGTATGAGTGGCTACACTTTGAGTGTGTCGGAATCGACCCGAGCAATGTACCAAAAGGGAGGTGGTTTTGTCAGGATTGTACAGTCAAACAAGAAAGTAAGTAATCTTCTTAATGAAACACGCTGTATACTTCAACGGTGCATCATATTCATATTCATAGGATCTATTTGTGGAAACTTAATCAATGTATATTGTAGGCTTGTCCATTTAAAGCCACTTTACACTATCGGTAATATAAAATTCTCGGCCCGTCCGTTCTCGGCCCGTCTATTCTTGGCCCGTCCATTCTCGGCCCGTCCATTCTCGGCCCGTCCGTTCTCGGCCCGTCCGTTCTCGGCCCGTCCGTTCTCGGCCCGTCCATTCTCGGCCCGTCCATTCTCGGCCCGTCCGTTCTCGGCCAGTCCATTCTCAGCCCGTCCATTTCAGGCCCTTTTTATCCCCACTCCCCAGATTGTACGTTTTGACATATAATAACAACAGCGACCCCATTCTAGATGTTATTACACTTACACTAACTCTATTTACTCTTTTTCTGCAGAGGAAGATCACCAAATCCCATCAGGTCCATTTGTGTATTCCGTTTCCAATAGCAACAATCAAAATAACTCCCAAACAGGTAGAACCATTATTGAATTCTGGATGATAACAAACTTTAACCTTCATCTGTATTCATAACTCAACCTTAGCGGCACACGTGTTAAAATGACAATGAAACCAAGGAATCCTCAATAGTGCCTACAGCCAGGCCTATGATTTCTCAGGATTTCTTTACAAGTCTCCCTTTGCCTCAAAATTTTCTTGAAGAAGAGAAGTAGCCACCAAGGAAAGAAAGAAGTAACCTGTATTGTATCCAAACCTTCTTGTTTGTAGGGATGTGGAGAGTCTGTGAATCCTCCAAAATTAAACATCCAGGAGGTTCAGAGGGCTTTGTGTTCTAGACCAAAGGGAGACCCCAGGCTTGTTACTCATTTTTCAGGATTTTTTACTTTTGTCAAATTATGCCCCTGCTATATAGCACTGGAGCTTGTAAGCCTGATGAAACCTGTGAAGAGAAGGTGATGAAGAAATGCTCAGTTTTAGACGTGGGGGCAAAACCCTAAGACAAATATTCAAGGGAAACCCACATAACAACTTCGTATCACCCCTTTTCAATTCCACAGAGGCTGAACTTAATGCATCTACATGTACAGATCTTTACATTCTTCCAGTTCCTGATGGCAACATTAAAAAGGATTCCCTCATTAGTAAGTTTGCAAACTACTAATGAAAACAATTTTCTGCAAAACTCATTCTACAAAACAGCAGGTGTCCATGTTTTATGACAAGTTTTATGACAAGTTTTCTACACACAGACTACCACATGAAGGCCATCCCTCTACCGATTTAGGCAATCAGGAATTCAAGGAAATTTGTTGACAGGGAAATTATCGAGCGGTGATGTACTTGTGCCCTGCATTGATATGGCTCAATTCTGAACACTTAATGATTTTGTGTGTCTGCTGAAAAAAAAACCATTTCACAGGTAATTTGGGTGGGACTCGAACACATGTTTTCATGAACCCTCCTACTGTAGCTGAACTTTTGTGGCAAGAAGCTATATAGTGGTCAAAATCAGTCAACTGACTGTTTTTGACTGTTGAACAAACTGTGCACACATGGGCATTTATGACTGGTTTTGACTGTCATTTTGACCACTCAACAATACAAGATAATGCTTTTACAGTCAAAAACGGTCAACTAATTTTGACCTGTTTAATTTTCCTGACTACACATAAGGTTTGACAGTGTTCGACTTTTAAGTGCACTAGATATACCTTGGCATGTACACATATGTTTTACTGATTTTGACCCTTGCAGTCATAGAAGGGTTAATAAATGCAAATTGCTGTCCCCGCTATATATATATTGTCATCAGGCAAGCTAAATGGTCAAGTGGAATTAACAGTTTAAACGTATAGAATTAAACATTCAAATTAACCAAGTCGTCAATTATAATGTGCAACTTGGTGTATTAAAAGCTGTTGATGGCATCAGTCTTCCTTAGAAATAATTTTTTCTGAGGTGCTGTCACTTTGAAGAAAATTGAAATAATAATTTGAATTTAGGAAAGGGTTCTCTTTACTAATTTCCACGTTAAAAATGAATACAAAAACTCTGATTGCCTTTCAATATTTTCTAGTCAATGATGCAATAAGCTGAAACTTTCATAGATTGTCTGTTTAACCCTAACCACCCCAAATCCATCAAAATCCTCCAAGGGGAACTTTTTTGGAAAAATTCAGCACTGTCGAAGACTAGTACTTTCACTTCTTCAAATGGGGCAAAAGTACAGGCCATAAGTGCTGAATATGAAAGATCAACGAAAATGCATGGGGCATTTTGAAGAAAAGGGCATGTTTCCAAAAGTGCACTGATGGATTTTGGAGGATTCAGGAAGGTTCCTAGCCAGAATACCTACGGGGGTTAAGGTTAATGTATATCTTGATTCAAAGAGAGTAAGCGTCCTCATAGAAGCATGCATTACCAACATTACCATTGTTGTACTTTCCCGTTAAGACATACACACTTGTAAGCAGGAACCTTGTCGGTTCCAGCAACACTTCTGATCCACGTCAGGACAAATTACATCATTGTTTAGTCATCAAATTTGTTTCTGTCTGTATCCTAGAAGAGACTGATACTCCTATCTGCTCAGGCCCGTTTGTACTCCATGTTCCTGATACTGCCACTAACAAGAGCTTCTTGACAGATGTGGAGAAAACTAGTAAGTGTTATAAGGTGCAGCTATTATTGCTCACAAGAATACATATGTAATCTGGGTCCGATTTCATAGAGCTGTTTAGCAGATAAATTGCTTACCAGAAAAATTAGCGTAGCAGATTTCTTTGGTTACCAGCCAAACTTTCGTACAAAATGTATGTACTTTGGCTGGTAGTCTGTTTTATATTACAATACAATACAATACAATGAAGGCATTTATATAGCGCTCTTACACAAACGGTATCACAGCGCTTTACAGTGAGATGCAAGTACAATTTAAAAATACACAGTGCCTAAAATAAATGAGTCTTGAGAGATGTTTTAAATTGACTCAATGAAGAAGCATGACGGATACCAGATGGTAGTTCATTCCAAATGCTGGGTGCAGCAGTATAGAAACCCTTGTTAGCCGCAGTTAAATGTGTAGTTGGCTTGTTGAAGATCCGGGAATCAGAATTTGAACGGAGTCCACTGTGGTTAGGTTGGTATGGTGTAATAAGCTCACAGAGATAGGATGGCGCAGAGTCGGTAACACATTTATAGGCAATAGTCAATGTTTTGAAATCAATCCGGTCTCGAATGGAAAGCCAGTGAAGCTGTCGTAGGAGAGGGGAGACATGGTCATACTTAGCGAAAATATTTGCTTAGCAAAATTCATTGCTTAGCAGCTCTGTGACATTGCCCTCTGGTGGTTAGTACAGAAAACACGACTATGGACTGGAGGTAACCAGAAACCAGACACTTATGGCCTAATGACATATCGATTTATATCGATTTATAATTTACTTAAAGGCCAGTAGACACTTTTTGTTAAAAAATTTCTGTAAATGAATCTATACTTTATAAGAATCAAGATATGTTTAAAAAAAAAAAACCTGTGAAACCAACCCGTGTCGTTTATAATGAGAACAATTGGATTTATGTTTAGATTGTTCAGACTCGTTCCAATGTGGAATCAATTTTTGAAAATTATTTCTTTACTATTTACTAAAATGATAACAGAAAAAAAATCAAGGCATGTTTGATACCATCATCAGCTTTACACCAAGTAAGTTTCATGTCAAACTGTGTTCATGTGGAGTGTCGTGGCCGAGCGGTCTAGCTTACTGGACTCAAGTCCTGGTGTTAGCAGCAGAATGTGGGTTCGAATCCCGGTCGTGACACTTGTGTCCTTGAGCAAGACACTTAACCATAATTGCTTCTCTCCACCCAGGGGTTAAATGGGTACCTGTGAGGGCAGAGTTGGTTGATTAGCCCTATATGCGCTGTAATGGCAGCAATTGAGCTCCCCAGGGATCTGAGATGGTTTCAGGAATGATTTATGAGCCTTATGAGCAGGGGTAATAATATGCGCCTTGAGCACCACTCAGTTGGTGGATACGTGCGCTATATATATTATTATTATTATTATTATTCATTTATGTTTTTTTCTAGATTACCAGTGGTGTACAAGTGTAATGCCTCTAAACAGTCTTCTATTTGAATTTTTAGATTCAGTTCAATCCATTTCCAAAAAAAAAGTTGATTTGATTTATACAAATGCAGATTTTAGATACATAAAATGACCACAGTCGATTCACCTGGTATTTTACTGTAGTTTTTTATTATTTTGTTGTTGTTCTGTGTTTTGACAGCGAGTGATGCCACAATGAAAAATTCCCTGAGCCAAGCAAAGAAACAATTGCAGAAGAATCTAAAGGAAGCCTGCAGCTGGGTCATACACAAAGGAATGAACGTCGGTGATGCAGCCAAAAAGTTTGGGGTCGGGAGATACATGCTGGGAGATTGCGTGAAGGACAAGCTGAAAGCGAATCTCAGCGATGCCTGCCAGAATGTTATAAATGGCAAAATGAGCATCTATAAAGCGGCCACAGTCTACGGCATCATCCCTGGTATTCTCGATGACCGAGTCAAAGCCGAGAAGGAAATGTCCCGCACTATGGACGGCGTCAGTAAAGTGCTTGAGGAGAACCTCCAGCAAGCCTGTTCGGACGTTATGTCTAATCGCTTCACCATCGATGAAGCCTGTAAAGGATATAAGATCAAACCAGACATGCTCAAGACTAAACTGGAAGCTGTATTGAGCACGGCCGAAGAAAACGATTTGGTCACTATGTGTGTCCGGATGGCTGTGCTTGGACACTGTGCATATATCAAAAGCACAGTGTTTGCAAAGGTCAAAGCACTATTGGATGAGGAGGAAACAAGGGGAATTAAGAGGATTCATCCATTTCCAAGAAACACCCCAAATGATGTATGGTGGGATGCCTTCCGTGGCCGCCACCCGGAGTTCAATGCAATATCTTGTAATAATTCAAGCTCAAGTAACTTGGTCAGTCATAACATTCCAAAACAACCTTCAGTTCCACCTGCCAATAATAACCTTGATTTGAACAATGTCAGAGGGGATCTTAAGACTCCTGGTATTGTTACCGTGAAATCTTCAGAACCTCAGTCTACCACGGATAAATTATATTATATTCTGCCTTCTCCAACCAATCCTAATCCTCGGTTTATTCTTGTCACAAAAAATACCCCCCCCAGCAATCAGGATACCGACGCTCAAATGGTACGTTCACTACAATCAGATGCAGCTGATAAGCCTTGTCAACAACCTATGGACCTAGCCTCGGATAACACAGACAGCTTGATGGATCCAAGTCTGGAAGTCGCAGAAAGTGACATTCAACCAAGCACAGAGTACAACACCGTGGAAATAGAAGATCTGTGTCTGGATGTCGCAGCCAATGAAGTTGTACAGGAAGACATGGAAGTCTCAACGACCGCTGAGATGGAAGATCCGAATCTGGATGTCGCAGCCCATGAAGTTCTTGAGCCTATCACAGGTGATGAAGTTACAGTGACTGGAGCTACTGATGTTAGTCTGCTCGACCAGACTGTTATGGACAAAGTTGCCCAGTCTAGTTTGATGGCTACTGATGACATAGCTGATCCCGTTTCCACCAGTGAAGTTGAATGGCCTGGTACTACGACTGCAAATGAAGCTGTACATGACGACATAATCATTGGAGCTAATGAAGTTGTTCAGCCCAGCCAAATGACCGGAGTGACCGGAGACATCCAGAGCTGTGTGACTGTCACTCCAGACGAGCTCACACAACGCAATCTAATGTCTGTTGAATATACTATTCAGCCTAACCTAGCCGTTGCAGCTAATGAGGTTGTACTGCCGAGCATGTCCATTGCAGCAACCTCAACTGTACAGCCTAATATGGCTTTTCCTACCAATGACATTGCCCAGCCGAATCTGGTTGTCACAGCCAATGGAGACGTTCAGCCTAGCTTTGTCGTTGAATCCAGTAATGGAAACCAGCCGAGTCTGAGCTTACCAGCCAATCGGGCTGTTCAGCCTGGCCAGGTTATCTTCACAAGCAATGAAGCAAAGAAGCCTAATTTAGTTGTAAGCAATAATCAAATCGTCCAACAAAAAGCTGTTGTCACTGCTAATGACATTATCCAGCCTGGATACACAACAAGCATATATCGTCAGCCAAAGATCATTGTCCATGCGATTGATGCACTTCTGGCTAATCGGCTTGGCCGGCCAAGAAAGGGTATACCCTCTGGTGGAACACATTTGGTCCAGTCAAGCCCGATGTTTATCAGCAGTCAAACAATAAAATTATTTAAAAAGAATCAAATGAACTCTAGTCCCACCATAGCTCAGCCAGATGTTGGGAATACTTCCAAAACATATCAGAGCCATTCAAACAGCAACGACAATGAAGGGAACGAGAGTCGTATGTTTGTGGCCAAGCATAAGATTGATCAGACTCGACCGGATGCTCTGACCTGCCTCGAGAAGACGCTCACCAGGGAACAGAAAGAGGCTTTCGCATTTCGTCTTAAGATTGGCGATAACCGTCGTGATGACTTGCGCTACAATGCCTGGAAAGCGCTAAAGCGGTTGTATCATCATACAGACATAAGCAGCTTGTACAACAAAGTACCCAGTGATGCACCACAGGCACCACCAAATTTTGGTAAGGCCCTCCATACCCTGTTAAACGTTCCTGGTTCCAATTGTATATAGACTTTACATCCTGATTTGACCATTCGCTAGCCAGTAGAGTGTATCCTTGTCTAATTTGATATTGGATCCTGTTTGGGAAATAATCCGCTAATTGATGAATGCATTGAATAAAGCGTCTGTCGACATGTGAGTTGATAGCATACATACACCATGCATTTTCAAACACACGATAATAGGGCTGGGGGGAGGGGGGGGGGGGCCCGCCGCCTTTCCTAAGCTCTTGTCCCCTTCAAGCCAGTGCATTTTCTTCCTGAACGGGATTGCAAAGTGCAATTTTCAATGTTTGTCAATCATTTGCATATGTGTTTGTCAAATTAATGCTCAGGTTTTGATGTCAGGTCGTGAAGTATGAATTGGCCTTTAAATTGGCACATTGCTCTAATTTCAATAAGGGCAATTTCATGGTTACTCACGTTACATTTTTGAGGTATTGGACCCACTCTTAATGTCATAATTTCCTTACTTATGTATTTCACTCATCAGTTTTTTATACTCGGTACAAAATAATAATTTCAGAAATTTGTTATCTGTACGCTATATAAGAGAAAAATGCTGGTTACTCACGTTACATTTTTCGAACATGCATAAAATGTTGTATAGCGTACATATAACACATTTCTGCAATTATTATTTTGTGCTGAGTAAGGTCTGGGTATAATGCAACTACTGTGAAAAAACTGATGAGTGAAATATATATTATGGCATTAAGAGTTGGCCCAAAACTGTAACATGAGTAACCATGGAATTGCCCATAAGAACTTACTGCAAAGAATTTCTCAGTTTAAAAATGGTTAAAGGGCTTGGAAAAACAATCCAATTGTCGACTTCATAACCAAGGTGACATTGCAGGAAGATACAAATTATGGAAACCATTAAGAGGTTCTTAATGGAGGCAGAGTTTTTTTTTATTATCTTCAGTGATATAATTTGTGTGATGTTTTCTTACACAGATACTCCAGTAGCTACAAAGCTTCTTGAGTTACCCCTGATGGACCCGTGTGACGCAAATAAACCAGTCAAGCAAACAAGTCGAGGTCCAACGGACAGTGTAAATGTCTCCAAACTCCTCAGGGAGCTACGCCAGGGTCGCAAGAGGAGAAGGATCGTATCGGTGCTGGCCAGGAAGGAAGCAGAGAGTACGAGGCAGGAGAAGGAGATGAAAAGATTTCTGGAACCTTGGAAGTACAAGATGGAGATGCCAAGTAGAAGGAAGAAGTGCATCACCAGATACTGTGGAGACGATTTGGACTTGGATGTAGTCCAGTCAGACGTCTACAATGCACATTCATCACCAGAGATGGAAACTCTCAATCAAAATGATGGAAATTCTTTGTTATAACCTGTGATTTGTTTTTCCACTTTATAGTAACACAGTCTATATGAACACCTCACACCACCATTATCTATTAAAGATGTATCACTCCTGTTTATCAGTATTTCAGCGATTTCCTGATTTTTTTCTTTTCTTTGGAACATTGCTTTTTTACTCAAGGAAGGGAAAAATGCAATAAAATAATGGTTTTTTAAAAAATAATTGTGAGAAGCATGGTTTTACAGTAAATGTCTTGAAATTAATTTATGGTTGGTCCCATCATAAACTAATGAGACTTTTACTGTTAAACCAAGCATCTCATTTTAAAATTATTTGGTTTTCCTTTCTATTAAAAAGGAAATTATCAGTGTTTAAAAAAAAAAGGTAATAATCCAGAAATTGCCGGTTAAATAGCGAAAAACAAGGGAAATACATGTTTATAAAGTGGAATGTGTGTATTTCTGTATAAAAGCATTATTTCAACCAATCACAGCCTGAGTGAATACAATGTATATCGCCATGTGCCCGGAAGAAGGTCGTAAGGCTCTACGACCTTCTTCCGGGCACACAAAGTACATCTTTTTTTCCCAGCAGCAGGTCGTAAGCAATAAATGGCTCCTTTTGAAAAAAAAAAATAGTGCATAACTGTTACTATTTGTTGCTAGAATTACACCCAAGACATGTTTTTCCATTCCCATGCGGAATTTAACTTTCCTACAATGACTTATAAATGGCAGAAAAACGACCCAACTTTCACACTCTGTTTTCTTGAAAAACAATTTTGCACATTAATTTCTTACAACTTTTTGCCGTTCACACTTTCGTTACGTCCTTCTTTTGGGCACACGACGATATCATGATTTCAGCCAATCACAGCCCCTGTTGTAGCATCTTCAGCTGTGGTTGTGATTGGTGGCCTGACATTGAACAACATGTATCCGAATTTAAAGCCACTTTTACACTATTGGTAATCTAAAATTAAAAAAAACAAACATCTGATCACTGTTTGACATGAAACTTACTTGGTGTAAAGTTGATGATGATCAAACATCCCTTGAAATCATTCCATCTGAGGTCATTAAAATAAACCTTTCCAAACTGAATTATGTCTTCCAGCGACAACAATTCAACGTTAGAATGAATAAAAACACATCCGAACGCATTTTTATTACTTGTTCAATTACGACACAATGTAAGAAGTTAAAAACTTTCACAGGTCGCTTGATAAATGTATACCTTGATTCAAAGAGAGTAAGGATACTTGAAGAATTAGGTTTGCCCTCTGGCTAGTAGGTTGCTAATTGCCAAAGCTATATAAGATAAAACATACTTTGGAAAGGCAGAAGCAGAGAAAAATAATGATGCTGTTAAACCTGCTCTTTTGTCCACTTGGACAAAGAGACAACGACCGACAACAAAATCAGGGTAAACAAATAAAATCTGAACTTTGACATCTACTTTCAGCTCGGTTCTCAATCATGTTGGTAAGTGTGACTAAATTCCAACTTAAATCTCAATTCAAAATGCTAACTTCACATACACCTATCACAACTTCTAAGTTCCCCCCTAATATTTTTTAGAATATCTCAACAAGTATTGCATGAGTTTTAAAAATTCAAAAAGCAAATGACAGAATGACATGTTCTACACAGCTCGTAATGAAATGGTTGAAATTCAATCATGCATGCACAATTGACAGTGATTTGAATGAAAATTCATCTGAAAAAAAGTTGCAGTACAAAGCATTGCTTCAAGGGCATGTTACACATGTAGTTTTCTGTAAGAACTCATGCATCAATAACAATGGTATTGATGGCTGTTTCATAATAAGAAAAGAATATTCAAAGAGCAACATGCATGTCCATTGTTTTAGAAGGGTAGAGCAAGAGTTTAATATGGAATTGGTTCTCCATAACTGTAGAACATGCCAGTCATACAATAATTAGGTAAAACTTGTAGCTTTGCATGGTGAGGATGATAAGTAAGACTAATTGCGGTGACACCATGTGGAATCTCAATCGAGTAGTAATTAGTTCTGAAAATAACTAATTACTACTCAATTGAGATTCCATATGGTGTCACCGCAATTAGGCTGGCTTATCATACAATACTTGTTGAGATATTCTAAAAAATATTAGGGGGAACTTAGAAGTTGTGATGGGTGTATACACTGTAACTGTAAGTACTGTGTAAAATAATTGTCAGCTCAAGAAACAAAAGTAAACTTACGAAGGGTTGATCATTTTCTAGTTTTGTAACCTATGTTAACATAATATTTATATCGAATGATGCTTCATTCATGTCGTCATTTTTTGCCTTTATTTTCCCAGATTGAATTAAAGAAGATACACTGCACCTGTATCATATGTGACTGGTTCTGGCAAAACCCTAAACTTGGACCCAATTTTCAGAAGTTGAGATTTTGGTAGTTTGATTCTCTAGATTTTCCCCTTTCATTTGATACCAGATTTGTAGAAATCAGAAAAAAAATAATTAAATCTGATTTCTACAAATCTGGTATCAAATGAAAGAGGAGAATCAAACTATACCAAAATCTCACTTTTGAAAATTGGGTCCAAGTTTAGGGTTTTGCCAGAGCCGGTCACATGTTGTTATGTACATCTGCAACCATGTAACTGTTTATGTAAATAATGTTATGCTTAATATTTGTAAATGTATAAATATCTTTTCCACCAGCCTTTCTTGTGTATATAAAATCAAAATGTGGTGTTTAAGGGTGGAATGAGATATAAAATAAAAAAATATTTACAACGGTAAAATTGACCCCGATTGGAACTTCAAAAGCAAAAATGTAAAGAAATCAAATAATGAGCATATATTGTACATGGATTTAAAGTCTTATTTTGTTGAGATCTTGTACTCTGACTTTGTCAATTCAGGCTTTGTCAAGTCAGGAAGGAATCTTGGGATTGATACATACACGTACTACAGGCCTTTGATTTCTCTACATATCTAAAAATGTTTGTGAAAGAAGTAGCCACTATAATGAAATGGGGATTAGCATTTGAAGATGAATCACCCGTGTTTTACACTCTTCTATTGAATTTTATAGAATTTTATAGTAATTATATGCCCCAAATGAGTTGATGATAGGACCCACAGATTAATTCAGCAGTTATTTGGAGAAATGTCTTATTTTAAAGCATTCATTCTCCCTTTCCTGAAGTAAAATATCAGGAAAACACAAGCGATATATTTAATATAATGTGGGTTCTTAACTGTCATGACCTTCAATATAAAAAAAAAAAGACAGATTGCTGTCAACAAGAAATTTGTTTCCAGACAAACTTTTAATACTTAAGCTGTAAGTAGGGACAAGTTACTAAATACATTGTTACAACTGTTAAATGGAAACGGATTTAGTTTAATGTTTTGTCAAACAAAATTAACACATTGTATAAAATGTGTGATACAAAGAGCCAGAGACTGTCATGACTTATGTCATCATGTGGGTTTTTTCAATTACAAAATTACTAGCAACACATTAATTGCATTTTTAATATATAATATTATTATAAGACTTGACACATGAGTGCTTGACACTACAAAACACAAGCATGCAAATACACATTAAAGCTCAACTACATCTATGAGAAATGAACTAACACAGAATTATAACAAAAACATAATTTTAAAAATATTTTTCTACAGCTCTTAAAGGAACAGTGTTATTGGGTTTTAAATTGGTTGTTAGGCCAGATTGTCCCTACCCAGCCTTACAAAAAAAGTAGGCAAGTTTCGTCTCCTCAAAATATAGTTTAAAGCACTTTGTCTATATCCCAAACCCTGGTGAGCACTTATTTTTTTAGTTAACTGAGTTTGGCCACAAGAGGGCGTTTTACCCAAATGCTTGTGATTTGCCACTTGACAGCAAAATATGAATGTGTTAAATTGGGATGTTTTTAATGGGCTTTGCATTGTGAGTGGTTTACCCCTCACAAATAACATACATGAAGACGGCCATTATGTTATGCTTCAGATTGTCTGTCCCGAGCCACATGGCTTATCACACATGCATTTATATCTCCAGTTCCATTGGCATGAAACGATTGAGATTATTTCTATTCCTTCAAGATGGGGTGTACCGGTACCTATTTATACTCCTAGTCTGAGAGAAGCAATTCTGGTCAAGTGTCTTGCTCAAGGATCATAAGTAACCTTGGTCTGATGGCCGAGTCATCAGAATGTGGATTTGAATCCTTGACCAACAGAAATCAATGGTGGAAATGAACTGCTGGCTAGACACAAGCGATTCAGAATAACACGTGTACAAGTTTTCTTCTTTCATCAAATATGCCATTTGAACCAGCAACATGTGTTATTATTAAACCTGGTTCTTCATTTCAGGTAATAACAGGCCTCGACCTTAAGGATTGAAAGGGCACGGTCACTGCAGCCAACTCGGAGGGATGCCGCGGTTAAGATCGAGGCCTGTAATAATGCACATTTATTCTTCAAACATCTGGGTTGAAAGCTACAGCGGGATGTACTTCTTTTTACCCAAATAACTGTTATTATGATGCTGATGATGCACAAGCTATATATTCACTGATGCAAATGATATATACATTTCTTATCACTAAGAGTAGGAGTATAATCATATATTTTGGCATTTCACACTGCAGAAATGGCAAGTCTTTAGGTAGTGACAAATCCCTGCATGTTCTACAGCATCACGAGGTATACACAAATCCCTGATACAAATTTGGGGTAAAAAAGCCTGCTTATAAAAAAAAAAAAATAACCCTAAACCTCAGTGTTACAGACACTCAACCACAGGCTGAATTATACCAGGTTTCTATATTACACAGAGAAGACCTAGAGGTAATAAGAACATCATTCAACGCCAACCTTGGAGGTTTGTACTCTTGTACTGATTGGGCTCAGTCGATGACGATAGTCTCTGCCGGCTGGACCTTGCTCACCATTCTGTTGGTTTGTGAGGTGATTTTCCAGGGGCGGCGAGCGAGACGCTTCTGCGCCGGAATGGGAAGCTGTTTGCGCAGTTTCCTGAGGTGTTCAAAGAGGGAAAAAAGAACACAACAAATGAATGATAGTTCCCTTGGTAATATTTTTTGACAAAAGTTTTTTGACACTAAATTTTAACAAACAATTTCAATTGCTGTTGCTGTATGAAAACATGTATCTTTTATAGCAATGGTATTTATTTATTCGACTTTACACTGGCATAAAATTACAAAACAAAATCATATAAATAATTGACCTTAACAAAAAGAAAATCTATATATTAATTTGAGTAATGTGTCGGTTTGTTAAAGAAAAACTCCGAGGTGCCTGCACAGATCTGGCTGAAAATTTCCTTACGGCATTCTTTCGGACCGGTGATCATTCTAAGGGGATATGATTTTTTATCTCGTTCTTCTTTGAAATACTGTTTTTTTTGTACACAATTTCATTGAAAGAGGACATGCGACTTCTCGTTCTTCTTTGAAATATTGACTTTTTGTACACAATTTCATTGAAAGAGGGCGTGCAGCACGAAAATCTGGCGACAAACTCTGGCCGGCCGTAAACCTGGCCACATGCGCACGGAACCTGGCCGCCCTCCAACCGACCGCATCACATCTGTGTGTGTCTGTGTTATTGACAATACAGTTTTTCAATTATGTATTGTCTGGGTCAATAATTTGTGTCGCCCAATCGCCACCGGGTACTAACAACCTCGCGAGTATATATAAAACTAAGCATAGAAGCCAGTGACGGGAGGAGACCAATAGGTGTACAAATACCTCTAATAACAGCCAATCCCATATTGCACTGGAAACTAGTAAGAAAAAGCCATACATATCAAATTTATATTTACAAGAATAACATAACTTCATAAGCATTACACTGTACGGTGGAAAAAAGAAATGAAATTGGGCGACATTTGGCACAGTGGCAACATGAAACCCAGGTACAAACATTGTCCACTGAGTACTTAGTACAAAGTAGCTTTGCATAAAATGCATTGATACCTTGCTTGAAGGTGTAAAAGGGACTAGAAGCATTCCACATGGGCGCAATACGTTGTCAAAGAGCTGATGCCTCTCAAATTCAACACAAAAGAGAGCACATGTGCTGCGTGTATAGTTTGAATAAAAGAGTGGTTCACATGGAGGGTACAAAATTATTATCCCGAAGCAAACTTGACGTGAAGTTGGCAAAGTACCAATCATCCTGAACAATGTTTCTGTCAGAAGCGCCCTCATTTCAGAGAAAACATTAAAAATATGCATATTTACAAAAAGCTGCCAGACTGCAACTTTTTTTTGTGTTTTCTGTAAAAATTGTGAATGCTTTAGTTTTGTCACACTTTTCTCTTGACTCGGACTCTGCATTGAGCTGAAACATTCTCTTGATTCAAAGAAAGTAAGCATACTCATAAAAGCAGTTTGGCCAACATTACCAATGCTGTACCTTCCCTGTAATGTATATCTTGATTCAAAGAAAGTAAGCATACTCATAAAAGCAGTTTGGCCAACATTACCAATGCTGTACCTTCCCTGTAATGTATATCTTGATTCAAAGAAAGTAAGCATACTCATAAAAGCAGTTTGGCCAACATTACCAATGCTGTACCTTCCCTGTAATGTATATCTTGATTCAAACAAAGTAAGCATACTCATAAAAGCAGTTTTGGCCAACACTGCCAATGCTGTACCTTCCCTGTAATGTATATCTTGATTCAAAGAAAGTAAGCATACTCATAGAAGCAGTTTGGCCAACATTACCAATGCTGTACCTTCCCTGTAATGTATATCTTGATTCAAAGAAAGTAAGCATACTCATAGAAGCAGTTTGGCCAACATTACCAATGCTGTACCTTCCCTGTAATGTATATCTTGATTCAAAGAGAGTAAGCATACTCATAGAAGCAGTTTGGCCAACACTGCCAATGCTGTACCTTCCCTGTAATGTATATCTTGATTCAAAGAAAGTAAGCATACTCATAGAAGCAGTTTGGCCAACATTACCAATGCTGTACCTTCCCTGTAATGTATATCTTGATTCAAAGAAAGTAAGCATACTCATAGAAGCAGTTTGGCCAACATTACCAATGTTGTACCTTCCCTGTAATGTATATCTTGATTCAAAGAGAGTAAGCATACTCATAGAAGCAGTTTTGGCACCACTACCAATGCTGTACCTTCCCTGTAATGTATATCTTGATTCAAAGAGAGTAAGCATTCTCATAGAAGCAGTTTTGGCACCACTACCAATGTTGCATCTTCCCTTTAAAGGGGCAGTATCGCCACGATCAACAGGGCATGGAATCAGAGTGCTAGTTTCAGATTAACTCAGTGACGGAAAATAATACCCCATATGACAAGGTCATTGCCGTTGCTGCTGCATAAATGAGCCAGTAATTTTCAGCCACTGTGTTCATCATAAACTACGACACTGATTCCATGCCCTGTTGAAAATTTGCTCTGATCGTGACGATACTGCCCCTTTAAAAACACAAAGTTTTACAATACATTAACAAATAAAAAAAAAAAGCCCAGACAAGGCAAACTGTTTTGCTTTTGGACTACAAAATGTCCCAATGAAAGAAATTGAGTTTCTCTTTACTAACCTGGTATTTTCATCTGCATGGAAGTATACATCATCCGGGGCATCGAGCCAGCTCAGATGTCTGCGTTTCTTAAATATCATCCTTCCATCCTCGCTCTAAAAACAAAATTAAAGAAAACCATTATGTTAAATAAGTCATTAGGAGAAATTCACCATCACATTCACAAGAAGGGAAAACATGTCTTTACAAACAACATTGAATAAGGGAATAACAGTTTGACGCTTTGGTCTTTACCGCAGGTTAATGACCGGTTTTGGGCGTGGTTACGGAGCGAAACCAGTCGTTAATCTGCGGTAAAGACCAAGCGTCAAACTGTTATTCCCATTCATAAATGCCTGTATCGATTTTCTTTTCAAAATGTAAAAAAAATGTAATGAGCATTTATGAATATCAAATAATGATTTGTAGAAGAGAAGAGCTACAAATCATGTGATAATGCCACTACATTGTAGTCAGGTTAGCAAAGTGATACTGTCCTTTGAGTGCCATGGTCGAGCGGTTTAGTGCATCAAATTTGAGTTCTGATGGCTGAGTCGTCAGAATGTGGGTTCGAATCCCAACCGCGACCATGGTGCTTGTGTCCTTGAGCAAGACACTTTACCATAACTGCTTCTCTCCACCCAGGGGTAAATGGGTAGCCTACCTGTGAGGGCAGAGTTGGTTGTGTTTGATTAGCCCTATATGCGCTGTAATGGCAGCAATTGAGCTGTATACTCCCCAGGGAGCTGAGATGGTTTCAGGAATGATTGATGAGCAGGGGTAATAATGTCATGCGCCTTGAGCACCAGTTTGGTGGATACGTGCGCTATATAAGTCTACATTATAAATGTGGTTGGAGTTTTCCCTACTTAATATATGGGTTCTCCCGTAGAACAAAATTAATTTGCATTTTTCTCCCACTTCTTAAACTATCACTTCCTCCTTGTCTTCTTTCAATTCAATTCAATTCATGGTTTATTAAAACAATTTGAACTTGTAGCCAACAGCAAAATTGAGTAAAACTTAACAATTACAATTTCAAAAATAAATACATTCCACTTACAATATAAAAATAGATACGTTCAGTTAAGTTCAAAACAGTGGTCCGTGAGGGAAAACGGCGATTAATCACCGATCAGATTATCCATAATAAAAAGTAAATAGACTTGTTTCATAAATGGTGATTCTCAAACATTGAAGCATGAGGAATTTCACGAACATCCATGACAACCAAGACACCTTGAATTCACCCTCTAGAGGGTCGAGGGACAGACATCATTGCTACATCGTTGCTACTCACTTGTATGCTTGCATCTCCACTCCCACCTTCTTCCAAATGTTCACCTGAAAAAAATAAAAATAAATAAATACATACAACTGAACAAGGACCATTTTTAAATTATTTTAAAAATTAATTGTACTTTAACCAGTTCGCGTCGGGAATAAAAAAGTTTTTCTGGGCCCCTGTGCGGGTTTCTTTTTCCCACACAAACACGTTAATGGAAGCTTCCACAGCGCGTGGCCACATCTACCGAGCATGTCACTGTACGCTCGGATCGTTGCCACGTCAACCGAGCATGCATACAAATATTCCGGAGTTTCCTATGGCGTGTTTAGACGCTCTCCGATCCGTGGTGCAAAAAAAATTTGAGTGTATACACGGCCTCCGACGCGAACTGATTAACATTAACTAACCCAAAACCTCCAAAATCCATACCCTGGTTTTGCCTGATTTTGATGGATTCAGTACTCCACAGTATAGCCCAGCGAATAGAGCATGTAGCCATGTGTACCAAATCCATCAAACTCCACCGGCTGCTTTTGTTGGATTCAGTGACTGTGTATAGCCAAGCCATGGATGCTTTGCATTTGCCACTGTACCAATTCCACCAAAGTCCAACAATTGGGGTACCATTTTTACTGCATGTTGATGGATTTTGGGATGGTTTCTAGGCAAAATGCTGAGGGGGGGTTAGGGTTAATCAGATAAATGAACCGAAATAACTTCTCGTGATGTGATACGTCCTTAGAAGTAAGATTTTAACCAACAGTGCAAAAGGAAATTAATGTATGTGAAAAGAATGGAAAAAAAGGGGCAGTTGTTTTACAAAGATCAGATAATCATTATGTGACTCGGTACTAATGCTGTTACCTTTCTTTGGAACGTGGCGTTGTGGGGCAAGCTGCATCCTCTTGTTTGCCGGAGCTGAAATCAAGATGACATAAAACAGAGGCATGTTAATCATGAATGGTGAATGTTCTAATCAGCTCATCAAAAACGACAAAGAGATTTATACATCATCAAATACCAATAAGATACTCTGAACAAACACTGTATGCCTCGTCATGATGAACATAGAAGATCTCTCAGTGTATGTCCAACACATTTGCGGATGCGTGACTCATATAAAATCAGGATTTATTACATCATTGGCGATCAGTGTTACTATAAAACCGATCAAATCCAGCTTGTGAATCAAACAACACGGATTAAACCTCCTACGAGAGTTGCACTTTAGTGGCAAGTAGCTATATAGGTCAAAATCAGTCAACTGCCTGTTTTGACTGTTGACCCAAATGTGCACACAGGGGGCATTTTTGACTGGTTTCGACTGTCATTTTGACCACCCTCAACAATACCAAACAATGCTTTTACCAGTCAAAAACGGTCGACGCATTTTGACCTGTAAACGTACTTACTACAACGTAAGGTTTGACAGTGTTTGACTTTTAAGTGCACTAGATATGTGTAAGGACACAATACTGACTAACTTTCATGGTGCACAAAATGATCTTGATTTTCTTAAATAATTTGACTATTTTGAACTGTTTTTTATTTTAGATAATATTTGTATATATGTTTAAGAGACAAATAAAGATAAAATAAAGTGTGAATACGTGTTGTGTCACTTTTAATTCACGTTTACAAACCGATTTTATTGCCAAAATGGCATCTAAAAACGGGACGATGTGCATATAACTTGAGTAACTTAATGAAGAAATAAACTGGCTCCTAAAAAAAAATTTAAAAAATTTCACGAACCTCAAAAATGATCGCTAAATCTGTGTTCACGTTAGTTACACATCGTGTCCGCCAAATCATACGATGTTAAAACGGCCAGATATTTTTTTTTACAAAACTCATCCTTACCAAACTAAGCCATTTTTTATTGGGAATAAGCTACATAACCATGGTGTAAACATTTTTTTGCTTTGACTTTTATTGTTGAGTACTAGACTGAAAAGTGGACACCATGTAACTTACGTTAACTTTCACACGCCAATCGAGAAAATACAACAGGGAGGAAAATCTACTTGGCACATTACTTGGCACATTATCTCTCCAATGCTATTTTCAAGTACAAGGGTGTCCATTCTCATGACTTATATTTTTGTTCACCCCCTGTGTCCCATTTTTGTCAGCCAGTATTGTGTCCTTACACATATACCTTGGCAAGTATATCAACATCTTGACTGATTTTGACTCTTGCAGTCATAGGAGGGTTAACCAATTTGGTCACACCTTTCCATGACAATTGTTACTATATCGGTCATGGGCTTTGCTTCAACAGATGCGAGACTGACTTGGTGTTGCTAAAAGTGGGCGGGGACTATGGCCATATGGGTGGATTGGGGAGTAAGGTTGGGAAGATTAGGATCTCCTTACCATCGGATGAGGAGCTGTGCTCATATCCACGCTTCCTCATCATTGTCGGAGAGATGGTGCTGATCGTTGAGACCTCCTTGAAGTCAGAGCGATTTCCCCTGGCCCATATAGCCTGCTGGCTGATTGATCCCATGGTACTGAGTCCACGCCCCTCGGAAATATCTATACATAATATATCATGACAATATTCACATGAGAAAAAAAAAAATCAGATTCGAGTACCGAAATGAAAATCAAAGACGCAACGTATTAAAATACCACAGTTTTACTTGTTTAAACAATATCATGGATTGATACAAATGCTGTTAAAAGTCAAAGTGGAGCAGTAATGAATCCCCTAGGATTTAAAGATCAAAATTGCAAAAATTTAAAATTCTTTGCTTGAAGGTAAGGTGTAGGATTGGTTATTCATGAATAATAAAATGAATTGAATCCTCCTCCTACTATAGCTGCACTTTAGTGGCAAGTAGCTATAGAGGCCAAAATCAGTCAACTGCCTGTTTTGACTGTTGACACAAATATGCACACAGGGGCATTTTTGACTGGTTTTTACTGTCATTTTGACCACCGTCAACAACACCAGACAACGCTTTTACCAGTCTAAAACGGTCGACTCATTTTGACCCATAAATGTACTTGCTACACCTAAGGTTTGACAGTGTTCGACTTTTAAGTGCACTAGATATACCTTGGGAAGTATATCAACATTTTGACTGATTTTGACCCTTCCAGTCATTAGAAGGTTTACTGAGTTGAATTCAATGTAAATCCTACTACTAGTGTAAAGCTGATGATTGTATTCACTTTTCTTAAAAATAATTTTGTCTGAAGTGCTGAAATTTGTTTGAAAAATTAAATGATGTCCAGTTTAGGATTAACCCTAACCACCCTGAATCCATCAAAATCCATCCCCCTGTTTTGGAGGATTTCGGCGGATTCAGGATATCTCCACATTGAGCATATGGCGGACTTTGATGGATTCAGGATTTCAATAGTTTTTAACTGCTTGGTCATGTTGGTTGATGTATTTTGATGGATTATAGTTACATGTACTGTACATGTACAGCCAACACTTGTATGTTAGATTTTGATGGATTCTATGCAGCAACATACTATACAAATTTTCATGTGAGCATGGTATCCTGAATCCGCCAAAATCCGCCAGAAATTTAGTGGTGGATTTTGGCGGATTCAGGATATGTCCAATATCTACACTGGCGGATTCTGATGGATTCAGGACACCAGCATTTTGTGTGTGACAAAAATGGTGGATTTTGGTGGATTCAGGATACTTTCTAGTAAAAATACCCAAGGGGTTAGGGTTAAGGAAATAGTACTCGTTCGAAATAGCAAAGTATTTTTTTGTTAAATCTGACAAAATATCACGCCTGCGGGCGACGTAGTAGTGACACAATAAGCTGAAACTGAAACACAGGTTGGTAGTTAGCAAACTCGTAAAAGCACTTTTGCCAACATTACCTTCCCTTTGTAACATTATTAAAAGTGAGTCCGAATGGGCCAACATGCCTGCCGAAAATGAAAGAAAAAAAATTGTAAAAAAATAAGAATGCAAAGAGATCATACACGGCTGAGAGTGTGAGAAACGATGGGAAGAAACTAGGATTGTCTTAACTGTTCATTACCTCTTCCACTCTTCCTTGCCGCTTCAACCATTCCCTGAAGCTTGGTCACAACCACGTCCACCTTGGGCCAGTTACGCTTCCTGAACTTCTTCACTTTCCCATCACCGTCTGGAAGAAACATTTGACCTGCACAAGCAAACAAGGACGGCTTTGTTAAATGTATATGCGGGTTTACATGTTGCAAAACAACTCATTAACTAACACTGTGGTGAATGAGTAAATGATTAATAGTCGTCCTTGCTGCTAGCACGGGAATTGCAATTACAGTTTACAATTTAAAGCTACATCTAAATAGTAACATCTTAAAAGAATTATAAGTAAAGACTGTTTGCGGTGACACCATGTAAAAATTCTCTATTGAGTAGTAAATAGTTCTGAAAAGAACCGGTTGGTTACAACTCAATGTTTCGATCAGTATGCTCCGATTGTCTTCAGAAGAATTATCAAGTAATTTGTTTTTAAGTTTGCTTTACTAAATAACGAGAATGAGCATAAAAGTGCAAGAGTTATTTAATCATAAGGGGAAAATAACACCAACATGACATGGTTGGCAAGATGGTATGAGGGGAAGGGAGAGGAAAGTTGGTCAAGGGGGAGGGGAATGGGTAGGATGGATTCAAACCAAAGAGTACATAGGGGAGGGGAGAACAACAGAAAAAACAGTAGGCCATTAACAACTTCCTACTGTAGCTGAACTTTTTTGGCAAGTAGCTAGAGTGGTCCAAATCAGTCATTTTTGACTGGTTTTGACCACCCTCAACAATACCAGACAATGCTTTTACCAGTCAAAAACGGTGGACTCATTTTGACCTGTAAATGTACTTACACCTAAGGTATGACAGCGTTCAACTTTTAAGTGCATTAGATATACCTTGGCAATTATGTCAACATTTTGACTGATTTTGACCCTTGCAGTAAATAGGAGGGTTAACAATGATGTAGCAATGCTGATCGAAATGTCAAACTTCCTCAAGTTTCACTTTCAAGTACACTTACAGGCTTGCTTGATGGCCGCAATGTTGATAGGATCAAATGGATTCCTGGAGGCATGGCGAATATTCAGTACAGTCGGGCAGACGCTGCGTGACAGTCTAGTCAGAGGGGTAGTGAACAGGTAGAAGGCCTGGCGGGTCTTTAGCCCTAAGGCCCGGGGGTTACTGGTGCGGATGGTTAACCCATGCACTGTCTGGCAGTGGCGGGCCAGGTGTGCCTTCAGCTTGAACTCCTGGAAATCACAGAGAATCAATTTAAATTCATGACTTCTTCCCGAGAATGTTCCGTAGGAGTCGATGAAATAAATATCTAGCTGATGGTAAATTTGCATTGAAGGGAAGGTACAACATTGGTAGCGTTGGCAAAACTGCCTCAACGAGTATGCTCACTCTCTTTGAATCAAGATATTCATTAAACAAGCAAATGCTGAAAATTTCAGATTACGCGCTGTCGATAATGACAGGAAATAGTGCAAATGCATTCACATTTTTCATATTCATTCCAATGTGGTTTAACAGAAAGAGTATGTTTTTTAAAATTAATTTACTGGCAATAATTTCACATTTCTTAAAAATTTACAGCACCTTTAAAAGATGATACCATCATGAGCTTAAAACCAAGCAAGTTTTACCTAATGCTCTTTCGACCATTTGTTCATGTTTTAATAACAATGCTTTGCCTTTACATATTTTTTTAAATAGCAAATAGCAAGTGCCGATTCAAAACAAACACGGTGAGACTTATTGTCATGCTTACCTTGCCACACCCACTGATAGTGCAACGGAATGGCCGGTGAAGCCCAAATGGCATACCTTGAGGGCGCTCAGGACGATTACGCAGAGGTCCAGGACGATCGCCATCTATTAAATTAATACACATACACAAATCATACAAAAATCAATTCATCATGTCCGAGTTAGCCAAACTGTCTTAACTGTATTCATCAGTTAAAAAAGTTAAACTGCTACAAGAATGATCTATGAAAGTTACAAAGGTCTGTCTTTTTTGCATCTTTTTTAAATTTTTTATTATAGAGAGCTTGCATTCACTGCCATGGTTCAAGTCAAACAATGTGAATGCAATCATTGGATACGCATGTCTTAAGAGTACATTAGTTAATGAGAGACCATATTTTGACCTTAGTGACAGTGCTTCTTTGATATCATATGCAACATGTCTTATAACAAAACAGCTTCTTTGGGTCTGGTTATTATATTTAATTATCCCATACATATTTTCATGTACACTTGATTCCAGAAGAAGATTTTTTTTTTCAAAATTAAACTTACCAAGTCTTGTGGGCATTTTGAGGCCCCCACATTTTTTCCAGTAGATCCAGCATGTGGCGCACAGCCTGCACTGCATATTAGCTGGTCCCCATGAATACCACTGGTATGATGAACTCACTGTCATGGTAACAAAGACAAAATTACATCAATACTTTGCTTTGTACAATTTATGTACAATTTATGTACAATGTCACTCCTGGTTTGTTTCTTTGAAAAATTCTAAATTTTTACAGGGATTTTTACTCGATTGCAAAAAAAAAAAAAGGTTTGTTTTACAAATACAAATTCTGTCTGTCATTTTTGTATGCATGTAAATCCCTACAGTTAGGTGTATTTTGATGCACAGATGATTGTCTCTTAGCTTTTAATGCAACTTTTTTTTTAATCAGGTACTTTTAGTTATATGTAATTTACATGGAAATTTTTACAGGATTTTTTAAAATTATTCTTCAGACTTTTGGTCTGGTATATTTTGAATATTTATTTATTTTATATATTTGAATATTTATATCAATACCACAACAATACCAACACAAATATGGTAAGATGTCAGGACAGACGAACAGACAGTCAGGCATAGGATGGAAGATGGTCAGAGCCAGATAGAGGAACAGACAGACATATAAACAACTATGTGGAGTGAAGGACAAATAAGACAGTCAAAGAGAGGATAAGGCTGCCTTACCATAGCAGCTCTCGCATGCTCTACTGCCTGGGGTGACCCCTGGAGGTACACTCTGTGCCCCGGGGACACCCATTTGGCCCGCCAAGGTGATGTTGGGCTTGCTTGGAATCTGATTCGGGTTGGGCTTGTTACTGGAAAGAAATTTTTTTCAAACGGCTGTTAACAACACATCCTACAAACCACGGCGGCAACTTTACAACAGTGCGCAAACACTCTGAATGATTCTATGCAGCAGCGATCTTGGTTTGTCTATACACAAGTGTATGAGAATCAGAATGAGGCTTATTTAGGGATACTCCTATGGAATGATTGTCTATATGGTTCCAAAACACTACTTGTATAGATCCCCAAGTTAAAACAAAGTTGGCTTTAGGAATTTGCGTGAAACTTTGTGTTAATGTAAAAGAGAACAAGGTGTTTTTTCCCCTCAAGGGAAAGAGTAATCATTCTTCAACTGTTTTCTTTGGATTTTAACCACCTAGCTTTAAATAAATTCATAAAAATATTTTCAGAATGGTTGGGTCCTTATACATAAATTACAAAATTATTCACCCCAAATTCCCCAAAAATCATCAATCTTCAAGCAGCAGATTTTGTTGGATTTTGATTCAGTAGTGTTATAACCCAACCAATAATATTGGAGGACGGTGTCCCAAATCTCTTCTGTGATTGCAGAGGTTTGGTGGTTTGATGGAAATGGAATTTGGAGGTTTAGGGAAGGTACCTAGCATAACTGCCTAGGAAGGTTAAAGGGACTACATCATCAGTCACGATCAACAGGGCATGGAATCGGAGTGCTAGTTTTAGACTAACTCAATGACTCAAATATAATACCCCACATGATAAGGTCATATTACCGTTGCTGCTGCATAAATGAGCCAGTAATTTGCAGTCACTGTGTTCATCTTAAACTAGGACATCGATTCCATGCCCTGTTTAAAGTCTGCTCTGATCATGACGATACTGTCCCTTAAAGGTTAAGCCGACATAACATATGAGAATTATACTTACTAGTTGGGTATGTAAACCTGTTTCAGTTTGCTCTCTGCTTCGGCCGCTTTCAGACGTTTCTGTTGTACATAGCGATCTGTGGTCTTCCACATGTAATAATACTCAACAATGCTCTTCAGTGTCTTCCATGGAAGCTGTATATGAAATGTGGCGGCAACAATATAATTATGTGGGTTGGTTGCACGCATCTAACTGGTCAGGAGTTGTAACTTCCAGTTCTTTTCCAGAACTAATTACTACTCAATTGAGAATTTCACATGGTGTCACCGCAAATAGTCTTTGCCTATCCTCTTCACTATGCAAAGCTACAAGCTTTACTGAACTGATCAGAATCCTATTTTAAGTACCAAATAAATCTGATTTGAAGCTTTGCGTGAAATGAGTGAAAAGTGATGGTGCAATCCCATTCAGTGACACTCCATCTGTGTTGACTTTTTGTTTTTCAAAATGTATTTAACGTGCAAATTGGAGTACAGTGTGTCCGTATCTGACTATTTCCATTGTTTGTCAATTTGACAATAACATTTGTGGGAATATTAGACCTTTTGTTTAAAGGTACCAATAATGACCGATTCGTCAAAATGGGGAAATGTGTAGAAGAGACAGGATATTTTTTTCAGATCCTTTGGATAGGATAGGATAGGATAGGATAGGACAATTAGATTTACTGGTAACACCATGTGTAATAATCTCTTCTTGGAAGAAGTCATGTGGTTCTGAAAAGAACCGTTAGTGAGGGTAAATATCAACGTTTTGAATGGCGTACTCTGTCTTCAGGAGAATGTATCAAATACATATTCCAATAATAACAAGAAAGACTGCCTCTAATTTGATATTTTAATTAAACTTGTTTCCATCTAATCGGACCTAAAAAGTGAATAAGCTTAGGATAAAACATACAGTTCTCTCTTAGTTTTTAGCAAATGAAGGAAAAAAGTTAAGGTAAACCAAAATTCAAGAATTAATCAAACAATTCCAAAATTATCATTATTTTCATTGTCTGAAAGTGTACACAAGAAAGTGAATTTCTAAAAACAATTTTTGTTTTTTGTAAATTAATAAATTAGTAAATGAATAAACATACATCGTCTTTACAGAACAACACGGAAGAAAGAAACAAACAACTCTTTCAACTTACAAAATCTTGTCTGATGTCATTGAAGTCTTTCCCGTATTTCTCCAAGGCTTCTTCAAAGAGGTTAGCCTCCGAGGCAGACCACTCCTCCAGCTGGTCGTGACATATGACAGGCCCTCCTGCTGGCACTAAGGCAGACACTGCCTTGGTAATGTCATAGCCTTGGTAGTGAAGCATGTCCATTGCATGGAACTAGCAAGGGAAGAACAGAACGCATCAGTTAGACCTTTTCGTTTTATTGGCGGTTGTTAAATGTGAAGGTTATGGAGGAAAAGAAAGTCAACCAGGGCTCGTTTCAATCATGTCGAACGGAATTTGACAGAAAAGTATACTTTAATTTTTTGATCGAGGATTAAATTTTATAACTTTTTTAAATTTAGTGTACAGCACAGATTATAACACCTCGTACATAGATACTGTCTTGTGACTGGTTGAGAGCATGTCACATGATGTTCGCTATTTTTACTGTAATGCCAAGCCAACAAGAAAAGACTAGGCATCGGCCACAAAAGTACTAGCCCATGGCAACATATCAACTAGCCCATAGCAACCTTCCAGCTGCATGGTATCATGGTATGAGGTGTTATAAAACAAATAGACTGCTTTCACTCGTGGTACAGTAAAACTAGCCTCCTGAAAATAGAACGTGCCAGCGATCCCCCCGGGAGGCTAGTTTTACTGTACCACGAGTGAAAACAGTAAATATTTGTACACTGTCAGTAATGGCACAGGACATTATTTTTTCACTCAAATTTATTTTATTTTATTTTATTTCTGAAAATGTCAAGCATGTCAGATGGAATTGATAGAAATTATTTTTTCTACGAATCTGAAGAATACATTTTAATTTTATCAACACTTGGTTCAAAGAGTGTTACAAGCATACTTGGAACAGTTTTGTCAACATTACTAATGTTCTACCTTGCCTTACCTTTTAGTTGCACAAGCTTATTGCACCTTTTTCTCATACCAAAAATAAGGGACTTAGTTTTACTCCAGAGAACATGGAATATGGGCATATGATGCCACTGTATGACCACTGAATGGATACACGCCCTAATGAACTTAATTAGCAACCATTTTATTCTCGTAAAAATCCCAGTTTTCACAAATCTATGGTTTAAAAAGAGTAACAAAAGCGCCCTGAACGGACAGACAGCTCACCAGCGTGATGTCCCTGGATGCTGCAGCGGCACTCATATGGAGGCTGGGTTGACGCACCGAGCTGCTGCAGTCTAGTGCTCGTCCAAACGTACCCACTGACCTGTAGGATCAAGGACCATGCATTATACTAGTAATAAATGACTATGCAAAATAGCCATTTAAAACCTTAACTCCCTAGGCCCATTTGCTTACACATAACCTGAATCCTCCAAAATCCTTCAGTAGTAAAGCAAGCACATGACATGTATGCACACATGTGTTTCTAATCTGTGATACATGTACATGGCCAGGGACCATCCCTGCATGCATGGAGCAATAAACAGTGTCCACTGACCCAAGCACTGACCTTGCAATCACTACAACAAACATGGATGTACATGTACCATGGAAAGGCAAGTATGCCTAATAACCTCAATCCTCCAAAATCCTTCACTTTAGCAAAGAGCATGTAGCATGTAACCTCAATCCTTCAAAATCCTTCTCTTTAGTAAAGAGGATTTTGGAGGATTTGGGAAGGTTAGGGTTAATATCAAAGCTGAATTTTATTGTAATCCATTCCTATAAAATATGGTATATTAAAAACTCACTATTTGTTTATCATATGCAATCCAAAATAACAGCATGCACAAACACACAAACACACAAACAAGAAGTAAAAACCCTCAAAAACAAAATCTCATATAACTTAGTGGGGAACCTAACAATTTTAACTCTTCCTCCAACAAATTGCTTCACACCACTACATACCTTGCCAGTATAAGGAACTGGTCAATTCGACGGTCTGGTAGCTCTTGATCTGAGCTCCATACTTTGGTCTCCAGTTTGGCTAAATCTCTCTCATATTCTTCACCTTGAAAATTTGTACAAAATCATGGTTTTTACATTTTTGTTCACAATTCACCTTCAAATTATTTAGTGGCAAGTCTACGTCATGGTCGGTTAATCGATTAATCGGTTAACCGAAAGTCGGCACAAACTGGATAGTCACCAAATGGAACAATGTGTATAAATTTTTAATCAAAAAGCATGAATAAACTTCCCACAATGATTGTTCAATAAACTAATGCAGCAAAAAAACAAAGTCTAAAACAAACAAAATGGGCAGCAAATTCTTACATTTAAAAAAAAATATTTTTAATTAAATTTTTTTTTTTTTTTTAAATATTGTTTTTCTAAACGATTAGTGCTCTTTCGGTCAGTGAACCATCCCAGCACTTCACAATTAGTGAATTTTGGTTAATAACCTCAAGTGAAACCTACCTTCAGGGAGTAAAGGTGGCGCATCGGCTTGGTACCGAGGACCCACTCGGATCTCACCCTTATCGGCAAGGAGAGTCTTCTGTTGAGGATCATAGACCAGCGAGTAGAAAAAAGCATCCTGAAAGAAAGAAACAATGCAAAATCAGAAATAATCTCAATTAAAATATCCTTCTGTGACTGCAAGGGTCAAAATCAGTCAAAATGTTGATATACTTGCCAAGGCATATCTAGTACACTTAAAAGTCAAACACTGTCAAACCTTACATGTAGTAAGTACATTTACAGGTCAAAATGAGTGGACCGTTTTTGACTGGTAAAAAGCATTGTCTTATATTGTTGAGGGTGGTCAAAATGACAGTCAAAACCAGTCCAAAATGCCCCTGTGTGCACATTTGGGTCAACAGTCAAAACAGGCAGTTGACTGGTTTTGACCACGATAGCTACTTGCCACTAAATGTTCAGCTAAAGTAGGATGGTTAAATGGCATAGTGTTTGCCAGCTATCTTTGGGCGTCTTTAGGATGCCCTACTTGCTAAATGGACACCCTGTTTACTTGTAATACACATGCAATTGTAATTTCAATTTGATATTTGGACACCCTATTTCCAAACCCCGGCTTATACTCTGTTTCAAGGGGCTGCTTTACACAGAATTCTACGCTTACAGACACCATTTGCTGCTAACAGGGTTCGTGCAGAAATGTAGCTCTAGCCATGTATGCGGTGAATCCTTAGTAATGCAAAGCACGTATGCGCACAAGCACAAATCCATTTCTTAACCATGAAATACGCTTATGTTAAGCACATCATTTTCTGCTTTAGCAAATGCTGAGTTTTTGCTTAAGTTGCCCCATGGAATCAGTCCATGTCACAATCTTAACTGATTTCGAGTCAAATTGATATGCAAAATGTGTACATGTGGTCTGTTAGCTTACTGGACATGCTCAGCCAGTAATCATGTTTTTTTCCCTGTATCAGGGGCCTATCAATAAAAACGTTTTGGTACACAATGCATATAAATGGAACAGTGGCTTTTGAATAAATTAAAATTTACTTAAGATAATAAGTAAAAAAAAATAAACACAAAACACGAGTGGTATATTTGTAATCTATACAAAGAAGGTACTAGATGTCTGTCACACCATCAGTTTTCATGTGCAACATCTGCAACAAGAACTGCCCATCGAGAATTGGACTGTTCAGCTATAGCAGACACTGTTCTGCCAATCAGTGAATCCATGACGCATACCCTAATCTCTCTCGAGACAAGGAGGCCTATTATATACAAATAAAAAATAGCAGTAAGTGCTTCAAAAAATGGGAGCATCTCTCTCAAATAATGTTAACTTTTGTTGTTACCAACCTCTTTAGAGAGATAAGACAGTAAACTCTCTGTCTCATTCAGTAATGTAACAGTGCATTTCCCACGGATGTGTGTGGCTGGCAACGTCTCTAGTTGGCGTGATAGAAATAACTCACGGTGCTTGAGTTGGTGACGCTGCTTCTCTGATAATTCCTCCAAGGTCTCCTCTTGTTCATCCTCCAGGGCCACTGTGAGGGGGGGGGGGGGGGGGGGAAATGGAGGAAATTTTGTTAAGGCCAAAACAAAAAGTCTCTGGTTTCTGGTCTCCGCATGCGTTTCCTCAGACATGCGCGTAGGCATTCTTAGTTTTCTTTTCATTTGCTATGAAACGATGTCCAATTACAGCCAAAATTGTTTGATCGATTCTAATTCTGCCGCGCTGTGTTTTAAACGACTTTTTCACATAGGGGTACGAACGTTTGCCCGATTTGTGAAGCCTCTCCTAGCCAGCCACCATACTTTGTATGTGGGAAATTGGTCTAGTTCCTATAACCATATATACATGTATCACATATTTCACTGGTTGGCAAAAAAAAGAAGAAAAGATTACCAAATAAAAAAAAACACATCACCGCACCGATTTTGAAGCTGACCTATGACCAGAAACCGGAGAATTTTTTTTTTGCCTAAGCAGTGTACCACCTTTGGTGATTACCCAATTACAAAATTACTGAATTATAATCTAAAAAGTTCACTTGATACCAAACATCCTGAGAAATTTGTCTGTGTGACATGCAAGTCACATCAAGATTGCATCCCGTTTTGTTCTGGAACTACTTTGTGTCATCGAGTGCTTATCCTATTCAAAGCCCAAGGCAGTGAAATCAAACTCGTTACCATGCTAGCTGTGCATTTGGTGTACAATTCTGTGCACTGGGTTATAGCAGACTGAGACATCGTTTAGGTCACAGACTTTTGGTATCATTCATTAACACTCCAGTTGATCAATCATTCATTAAAACCCTCCTATAGGTTTAACAATCAAAGACACTCAAAATTTGTATGTAACTCCCAACCCATTGACTTTGTGCAGTGCACTCAAATAAATGCAAGGACATGTGGCTGTGGTAGGAGGTCAAACCAAAACCACTCAACTGTATATGAGTCTGCTGCTATAACTTATGCAGTACATACACAGCTCTGTGTGACTCTGCATATAACTTATGTAGGACATACACAAGTGTGTTTGACTTTGCCACTAACTCCAGCACAAAAATACACGTGTGAACAATTGGCAATGCAACCAAAAATACTCAAGTGACTGTCTGTGGGTGCGGTGCTTACTGGGCCAAATTTTAGCCTGGGCATAGGAGGGTTAAAGCAAGCATGGAATGCTTGTCAAATGGTACTGTGCGGTGAATGCATGTACACTCTTCATGGTACTGTTATCTACACAGCTAATCCATCATTCATAAACAGACACTTGTCTAGTTTTGAATGGTCAGACAACTCGCTGGAAAACTGTACGGAAAGTGGGAAGGTTAAGACACTTACATGCATGTTTGTCTGCCAGCTGTATGAGAGAGCTTGGAATGTCTCTTCTTCGGTAGAAACAAACCACCTTAGCTTCAACATTTCCACTTGCAGTCTAGAATAGAAAACAAAATTAGCATTACAAGAAAAGTCTAACCATTTGATTTGTTTGACAATGTATGAAAACCAACCAAAAGGGTCAGTAGTCTAAATGCAAAGATGGTGGTTAGTGGCATAACCTTTCAAGCCCAACAGTCTTTCTTCGACATCAAAATATGACAGACATGCAGATTATACAGAGACCATCAACAAAGATGAATCAAAAGAAACAACCTTAAAACCCTAACCCCTTGGCATTTTGGCTAGAAACCATCCCAAATACTCCAAAATCCATCAACATGCAGTAAAAAGGTACCCCAATTGTTGGACTTTGATGGAATTGGTACAATGGTAAATGCAAATCATCTATGGCTTGGGTATACACAATCCTGAATCCAACAAAAGCAGCCGGTGGAGTTTGATGGATTTGGTACACATGGCTACATGGTCTATTCACTGGGCTATACTGTGGAGTACTGAATCCATCAAAAGCAGCCGGTAAAATTTGATGGATTTGGAGTACATGGCTACATGCTCTATTCGCTGGGCTATACAGGTACTAAATCCATCAAAATCCATCAAAATCAGGTAAAACCATGAGGATTTTGGAGGATTCGGGGGAAGTTAGGGCATAATGAAGCAGAGAGGAATAATAAAGTAAATGAATTAGACCTTGATGCATATCTCACAAACTGAAGGGTTCCCTCGCTTAGAGAACAACAAAAAAAAGGTCACTCATTGATTCATGTATGTCGCATGTCCTCTGCCTTTGAGTGCGCATTATACATGGACAAATGAATGACCTTTTGACTAAGTGTGGTTGCATCTACACTAACGTTAGTGTTCCAATTCACAAGGAATACAAAACGATACATCAGAAATATCCGAACTCACCTTGTTAAGCTCCTCGATACGTCTGATCAGATAGGGTTGTGAAGATGATGTCTCAAAATAGACATAATCTGAGGAAATCAAAATATACATTTTGTCATTTTTACATGTATATATACAGTGGTCAAAATGAGTGACCACTGTACATGTACATGTATCAGATGATTTATTTCCTTTTTCTTTAACAAAATTGTATTAATTGTACTGAATCATGGCGAGTATGAGTGGTTAAGGAAAATAATGGGAAAGGTGCATTTAACTTATTAATAATCAACTAATTATTGACTAAATTGTTTTTCCTAGCAAAATTGGTAAATGAATATTTATATCATAGAGGTTTCCACCTACTACTTTGAGTTTTTTAGGAATTAATTTTGGGGCAAGTTCAACATAAATCCTGGGGGGGGGGGAAGGACACCTGGGGGTATATATCTGTCCCCTTCCCCCCCCCCCCTTTGATGTCAGTATTCCAGGAAAATGTTCCTCAGGGGGCCCACTTTACACTGACGTCGCTCGTTTTTTTTTTTCATTTTCAAATGTTTAAAAAATGTACTAAATTCTCCAGGTCTCAAAACAAAATGTAAATAAAATCAAAATTTCAACAAAACAAAATTGGTTAAAACAATGTTAAATGTTATTTTTCGGTGTAACGTTAGGGGGGTGGAGGGGGATATGATAAAAAGTATTTAAAGGGCAGTCATTAAAAATGGAAATTATGAATCATCCTCTTTCAATCACTGACAACAAATTTTGATTTTGGAGTATAAGTTGGAAAATGGGCGAGTTAAATTTGGGGCGAGTTGGTTTGGGTGCGAACTGATCATATCAATTCGAAAAATGTTGATTTTGCGTACGATTTGACTCACGAGAGCATAACTTAAAGTACATATTCCTACCTCCAACCCTATACATGTTGGCCGCCATCGCAACCCTCGCTTCAGTGACAGTAGCCACTAAACCTAGATAACATTTCAGAGGAAAAATGAGTAAATTAGTTAGTTACTACGTCCTACAGTACATGTATCCCCTCTTTCAATCCCAAACGCACGCGTGCATTTTGATAATGCACAAATTAACCACACAAATTGCATTGGATTCAATTTAACGATGGGGGCGCTATACAGGCGCATTTTTAACAAAGCAAAGTGGACGACCGTTCATTGGTTACAGGTTCCCCGCCAGACCCTGTGAACGAGTACGTGGCACTTCGGACATGCCACTTTATGCAGACAATAGGCCGTATTCATAAAAATAAGTAATTGCTTTTACTAAAGTAACAACCCCCTTTTACTAACCTTTTACTTAAATGTGTATTCATAGAAATAAGCAATGACTTTCAAGTAAAAGCTACAAATTTTAAGCATTAGTAATTGCTTTTTACTTATAAGTAAATGCTAGAGAAATTAGCACCTACTTCAATTTGTATTCATAAAAATGACCTTCGACTAGCATTTACTAGTGATTGTACAAGCACCTAATTTTTGGCTTGCTGTTTAGTCAATACAGACATATCACATTTTCTGCCATGTTTACGTCCAAGACCACAACCTAAGGTGTATAACATCAGGCTTAATCGTGATGAAGTCAACCCTACCACTTACAGAACTTTATTTAGGTTTGACAAAGAAAATGTGGAATGGCTTGCAAACACCTTCATACCACCAAATACCGAGACTCGTGGATGGTACTGTAGTACAATAGCAACTACTTGAGAACTTACTAGCCGTGGCAAGTAACAACTGTAATCATTTAGCAAATGGTTATGAATAAGATTTTTAGCAATTGCTTAGACTAGACCTTTTACTTACCTAGCTGTTGCTTTTACTTATAGCATTTACTAGTAAGTAATTACTTATTTTTATGAATACGGCCTAATGAGTCGGTGGGGAAACTAGGAGTGACCAACCCATGTAACCCATATTCATGTTTCCATGATTTAGATCACCAAAAATATAAAATGCAGGTCAGGGCGAGTATTTAAGAAAACTTGTTAGTCGAAAGAACTTTTGATAAATGACACCCATTTTCAGTTCCCGCCCCTGATAACAAAATGCCATGTCAAGTGAACAATGCACCAGGACTATTGTTCTCGATCGGTTTGGAGTTAGCGATGTGCAATGGCTGAATACTAGTATTTCGTTTGTCCATCGGTTCGACCCAGGGCCTATAGACCAGAAACATATTCATATATAAATATAGGAATATTTCTTAATAAAGGACATCCGAACCCCAAATTAATGTGTTTCAGTCTTTCAACACTGAAAAGCAATCTGAACTGGTAAATCCTTGATATTGAATAAAGACCTTTAGGCCTATGAGTGGGCTTGACACGTATTGTGTACCGATTGGTCGAATTATCTCCCGCCCGCGTATGGAGTACAAATGCTACCTGGTGTAGTAGGTTGGAGTGTCGTGGCCGAGCGGTCTAGCTTACCGGATTCAAGTTCTGGTGTTAGCAACATAATGTGGGTTCGAATCACGGCCGTGACACTTGTGTCCTTGAGCAAGACACTTAATCATAATTGCTTCTCTCCACCCAGGGGTTAAATGGGTACCTGTGAAGGCAAAGTTGGTTTGCTCTATATGCGCTAGAAATGGCAGCAATTGAGCTGTATACTCCCCACGGAGCTGAGATGGTTTCAGGAATGATTTATGAGCCTTATGAGCAGGGATAATAATATAATGCGCCTTGAGTACCACTTAGTTGGTGGATACGTGCGCTATATAAATCCACACATTATTATTATTATTATTATTATTATTGGGTTATCTTTGGCAACGGTAAAAAGCACCGTAAGCCTAGCTATATCCTGATTGGAAGACAGCAGCGGCGTAGCCATGACTTTTTCAGTGGGTGGGGGGGGGCATTGCTTTTCAGTGGGGGACCCAGGGGTATGGGTTTTTCCCTTTTCTTTTTCTTTTCTTTTTTGGGGCCACTACTGAGTCGGGATTTTTCGTGGGAGGGGCACTGGAAATTTGTGGGGGAACATTCCCCAGCCCCCCCCCCTCCCCCCCGTGGCTACGCCGTTGGAAGACAGAACAGCTGCACTGAGTGGTAGGGCCGGGGGCGTATAGTGACCGCCGCGGGGGCGCATCTAGCTCTGGGGACCCGAGTCTCGCCAAATGTATTTAGCCTATAATAAATCGTTAACCCTATAGACCATTAGGTCTGTCGGTACAATTCACCCAAGTTAAAGCTCGCCTTGTGCTCTCCGGCACTTTGAAAATCCTGACCACGCCAAAATGCCATCATAATGTCCCTGTAAAATGTATATAAATTGCTACCATAATATCGGGCCGCCGCTCACTGCCACAATCCTCCTCTGTACTGTTGAACATAAGAAAAAAAAAACACGTTTCCACTTGTTGAGTAGCTTATGGCTGAAACAACAGTTTTTGCGAAGTCAATTAAGAAAAAAAACACATGAAACCATGGGCAAAAAAAGCGTTGAAAACGGCGTTCCATCAAAAAAGGTGCATGGTTTATATAGACGGAGCAAAAGGTCCGATCAGACGCGGACGTAGCCTATCCATCGCACGACCTCAAATTAGCCTAAATTAAATTTGGGACTTTGCCGCATCAGGCCCGAAGATTGCTTCGAAAGTTGGGTGGATGAATTCTAGAGAAAGGAAGTGGAACCTTTTTCTATAGGCTAATATACGAATTTACGTCTCCGGAGGACTAAGCATTCATTTGCGAAATAATTTGATGAAAAATAAACTCAACTGATAGAAAGTCAAACTCAGGCAAAATATTTCAAGGGATGTTTGACACCATCATCAACTTTACACGAAGTATAAACTATAAAGTGTTATGTAAATCTGTTAACATTTACGTGTTTCGAGATTACCAATAGTGTATAGGGGGCTATGTTAAATCATGTTTGCGTATTTTTATTTCAGTCTGCACTACACTTAGGTGTATAGGCCAAAAAACTCTCCGGTTTCTGATCTCTTTTCTTTATGAAACGATGTCCAATTGCAGTCAAAATTGCTGGATGGATTGGAATTACGCCGTTATATGTTTTTAACATGTTTTAACATGTTTTTAACATGTTTTTAACAAAGGGGTATGGATATTTTCCCGATTTCCGAGGCCTCTCTTAGCCACCATACTTTGTGAATGGGAAAGTTGGTCTGGTTCCAATAACCGCTCGTATACATGTATCACATACCAGTATTTCACTGGTTGGTCAACAACAAAAAATCGGTGCGTCACCGCACCGATTTTGAAGCCGACCTATGACCAGAAATCGATGTTTTTTTTTTACCTTACACAGATTCTACAAAATCACTAGGAATAATTTAACAAGTTTGGGAAGATTTTGGGATTAATTTAAGGTTGTTGTTTCAATGGTATTCGAAGTACTTGCCTGCACATGACATCTCTACGGGTGTCTGTACTGCTGAAAGTTTGGTATTATCTAAGCTATCAACGGCCTCAGTTGATCTTCTAACCGAGCTCAAAAAGCTGTCTTGCTCGATACAAATATTTTGAAATCCATCAGTCTCCCCATGATGGTGTTGTTGGAAGGGCAATTTCTGATTTAAAGGAGCAACTGAAAATGCAGGGGTAGTTGATCCATTGACAGTTTTTGCTGGGTGTGAATTTATACTTAAATCTAAGGGTGTGCGGCTCTTAAAACTAACGGCACGTTTATCTCCCTTATCGGTATGATGTTGCAGTTGGTTCAGTTGAGGCACTGGACCAAACTCTGTTGGAATATTCCTTGATAAACTATTAAAAGCCATGGATGGATTGGGATAGGTAACTTCTTGTGGATAGTGCATTGATCTCTGGGATTGTATTAATTGTGCTGCATTGCTTCCCTTAACTTCTGTGTTATCAATATCCGTCTGATGTGCATGGTATTGTTGGGTTTTCAATTTCTGACGTAAAGGTGCAACTGCGAATTCAAGATTTTGCTGGTCGTTGAAAGTTGTCTTTGATGCATGTGAGTTTGTACTTAAATCTAGGGGTTTGCGACACTTAAATCTTAAACCACTCTCAAGTGTTTTATTTGTATGATGACGATGGTGCTGGGTTTGGGACTTGGGATTGTTTTCTGTAGAGAGGGATGATCTACTGTAAAGCTTTGTTGGGTCAAGATGTTTGCTATATGTCTTGTATGTTTTATCATCTTGAGAATGATTATGGGAGAGTACTTGTGCTGCAACTCGTTCTTGATCTGCTCTGCTGGCTGCTTGAGATGCTCCTTGGTGTGCCAGATCTTCATCTCTTCTTGACGTCTCACCCTTCCGCACCTTTTGATGTCTTCGGTAGTTGGGCTTGGATTTGAAGTTAAATATAGATGGCACAAAGTCTGGGTTTTCTGGATCATCTGACCTTTGACCTAAAAAGATCATAAAAGTTTGGCACCAAAAATGCATTTCATGCGTTTGAATGTTTAAAAAAATATATAATACACTGATATAGTTTAGCAAATTTAAATAATATAATAGATACACATTCTCTATTGTTTCGCAATATATAGTTTTAAAATAAGGGATTCTATTCTCAGCTGTTAAACTTCCCCCTAACATCATCAACTGAACAAAACATCCAGAGCTCTGCAGGGCCTCTTCCCACTTACTCCCGTGACAAACAGAAACACCAGTAGGGACAGACATCCCCTCTCTCCCCCACCCCCCGCCGGAGTAATTTTGAAGATGTTCAATTTCTGGGGGAAATGATAGGCCTACATGTTTACATTTCAGTCCCGACCCCTCAACATCAAACCCGTCAGTCACCTGGGAAAAACCCTTGGCTCGAACAAATCAACTGTCTGACTTTCATCATTTACAAAAATTATTTTAAGTGCAGTCTTCCATGAGTCTTCTGTCTCCAAATCACTCACCAGAAATAAAATGAGCACTGCACAAGAACGCTCTGACTTTTTGGTGTTCGGGCCAGTTGTCCCTACAGATAGCCTCTAGCCACAATTCACGTCGACGTTGTTCGAACGGTGTTCTTCGTTTTGGAATGCAGTAGAAATGCAGCTTCGAGTTCTTGGTTTTTCTGTTGGTGCACCCAACAGCACAGCAACTCGTCACCATGGTAAAACTCTTGATTTCCGTAGGCTTACTAGTTGAATTTATTTAGACCTATTGAGTTTCACGATACATGTAGAAATTAAATGCCCCGTTATTATACACAGCGCACTGAGTAATAACCCCGACGACATGTTTGCCTGTAGCTGTCAGGGCATTCAGTACATTTATACAACACCTATAGTTTCAATGATTTGTGTTCCTGTCTGGCTGTGCCTGGCCTTGCACATTCCTCAGCTCAGCTGATCTGCCCTTGTATATGCGCGCGCATCACACTGTTGCATTATTCAATGCTTTGTGCAGAGTGTTGTTCATAAATACAGGGCCTCACCCATGTGTTACATTCGCTATTCAATCATAGCCCAATATTTTTTCACCACGGCATTGAATTTAGATTCATGGTTGCCATACCTCACACAATAAATGTCTGTCAATTAGGGTGAATGAATGGGGAAATGGTTTAATCTCAGCTATCGGTACAATTAACGAAATAAACAGGCGATATGGATTTAAAGATATACCGCCCGTTTTTTTGTTTTTTTTAGGTGTTTGAGCGTGCAGCGCGAACACCTATTGTTTTTGTACTGTTTTTTAGGTGTTCGAGCGCGCAGCGCGAACACCTATATTGTTTTTGTACTGTTTTTTTTATAAAACTTCTCCATCTCAGTGGCGCTTGTCCGGCAACAAAGGCATCCTTGCTAAGCATATACAGCCTTCAAACTTAACACATGAACAGAACATAACAAGCTGACGAAACCGTTTGCTGTGACGTCATGGTGACATCATCAGGTGCCGAATTACGCTAAATCAAAGTTTAATATTTCCAAAAATTATATTTCATGAACCACAAAAGATATTTTCACATACTTTGCATCATCTGAAAGATATTGAATTATGTGATTGTTTTGTTTTTAGACGTGACCCCAATCTGACCTTTCCTTCCAGTCGAAACCGGAAGGTTAAGTGAAACAATATGCTGAATTACTATTCCCTGTATAGTACGAATAGCCCATATCGCGCGTGCATAGAATACGTACACACAGCAATATACGGAGTTTAAGATAGGCCTACAACGTAACGGAATGAAATGAGCGTGGAAAATTTCTCCTTTTTTACATGATATTGGGTCACAAATGTTCCTTCCTCAAGTCATCACCTCTCAATAAACCTGAAGAATTTTTTGGGAAAATGCATGGAAATTTACGCCATTCTCATTGAATGCGGCATTTGTACGGTACATGTCCCGCAGTATAACATGAATACGTGTGTTGTGTATGAAGCGTCAATGAAATTTGTGTTTTGCTCAGACTGCTTCGCAGAATGTTGCTTTAAAATAGAATGGGTCAAACTACAGTTACAAGGCTGAGACTGTCCGATGTTGTGCCTACAATATAAGACTTTCCAGTACATCTATTTTTATAATTTTAAAATTAAAATTAGTTGAAACCTATACTTTTAGTGTCACATAAAGGAGGTGATGTATGGTCCATGTATTTGTTTCTTCCCTGGCTGCTTGTATTTGCCTTGTAGTGAGGAAGTTAATCACCTTAAAATTTCACAAATTGAATGTCAGAAGTTCCAGAATGAGTGTTACTGATGGGCTCATAATTCAATACATAGATCTGTGTTTTTATTGAAAGAGTAGGTGTAAACAAACATTTGAAATTGAAATCATTTATTTATTATCTTCCAGCGTAAGAAGAGACGAAAACCACCCAAAGTACAACATGACTCACAAGATATGTGGTGAATAGAGGAACCCAATACAAGTTACCACTGCAGTGAAATACCCTGATGTGTCCATTATTCAGAAAGAACAGTCGTACTTTTAATAAAATGGTCAGAGCACAGACAATGCAGATTAGAAGATTTTAAGATTGTCAACACTCAGCATTGCACCTTTGGTAAAAATTATTCTGAGACACCCAAGCATATTATTTTGTAAATTTAATTTTTTATAAAACGTGGCTTGAATTTGAAATCGGGTGAAAAAGGTTTTCAGGCACAGCAGTTTAAATACAAAATGAATTACTTTTGTTTTTGAGGCAAGAGATCCAGATCTTTTTTAATTTCTTTTCTTTTTATTATTTTATCAGCTTAATTGAATTTAATTTTGCAAATGGAATAATGTGTATAAATTTTTAATCGAAAAGTATCAATAAACTTCCCACAATGATTGTTTAATAACCAAAAAAGAGTCTAGAAAAAAGAGTCTAGAACAACAAAATGGTAAGTAGTTTTTCCCAAATTGTTAGGTATTTTTAAATATTGGCTTGGCAACAAAGGCATCCTTGCTTAGCATATATAAGCAACTTCGTGTCCACACATGCAGTTTACGGTAATTTCACTGTCGTTGTCCATTATTTCAAGATGTTATTTTTGTGCACAGTTTTGGAATTGTTAATGCTTGTTCTAAATCTAAGTGTGAATTCTAACAGATCGTTTTTTAAGTTGGCATTCATGACTTCAATTAACTCATCGTGAGGATTTTTTCTATTTTCTTTCGTTTATGGGCAATCAATTTCAAGGTAACAGTTTTCCAATGCTTCCTTGACAAAAGGTTTTCAGGCACTGAGTTAATTACAAGATCAATTAAATTTGACTTATATATTTTAACTTACGTATTTTATTTATTTTCCTTTTATTATTTATCAACTTAATTAAATTTACTTTTGCAAATGAAATAATGTGTACAATTTTTTAAACGAAAAGCATAAATAAATTTCCCACAATGATTGTTTAATAAACAATGTGGCAAAAAAGAGTCTAGAAAAACAAAATGGTTAGTAATTTTTTCCAAAATTGGTTTGGTTAGCCGGTTAGCAAATTTATTCAGTGAATTTTGTTTCATTTTAATTTATGTAATAACCAAATGATATGTTTCATTATCATTAATAAATAAATAAATAAATTAAAAAGATTAAGGCCTAAACATTTTCAGCATTATTCTGGTACAGAACCTTAAAACTTAACATTTAGTTGTATCCTAGGTTGTGACGTCATGGTTGAGGCATCAGATATCGAATTACACTAAATCAAAGTTGAATATTTCCAAAAATCATATCTTATGAATCACAAAAGATATTTACACAATCTTTGCATCATCTTACAGATCTTGAATTATGTGACATTTCGTACACAGACATGACCCCAATCAGACCTCTCTTTTCGGTCGAAACCGGATATGGTATATGCCTTCAGTGGACGAAATTACTATTGACATGTGACCTTTTAAAAAATGAGACTGATGACGTCATCACCTGTCACAGTGCCATTTTGTGGCAGGTTTAGAAACATAATAATCTCAAAAATCATAGGAAATTTGAATATGACTTCTGATAGTGACATCTTATATTCTCAAAAAAAGTTCAGAGCGCCCCCCATAGTGGCATTTTAAAAAAGGGATTATTTTCCAATCTCAGAAATTGAACCAAAGCAAGTACTAACGTTATTATGATCATAAGGAAGTTTCATCGTGTCATATAGGCCTATGACCTTCAAATCACCTGTTCTGACCTTTACTTTCGGTCCAAACAAGAAGACCAAAGTCAACACATTCTAATGCAAAATTGATATATTTTTGAATATGAAATTGATATTGTTATTATAAAAGATGATAAACCCTTGCACAATATGATATTGACATCATCGTTGATAATTTGATTGAACCGGAAGTTGACTCGAACACCGTGTGTTTGTTCTAACAAACACTTAAGCTCTATTTATTTTTATTTTTTATTTTTTTATTTTTTTTTGGCTTTTGTATTTTGTTATCGGTAATTTTTGGTTTTTTATCGGATCATTGTTGATTTCCCTTTACAAAGACTTTGAAATTAAGTATTTCAAAAAATAAATAATTAAGTATTTTGGGGGAATATACTAGGCCTACTGTAAAAAATAACGTTACCCCGATTATTTTGTCATTTTAAAAGCATTGTTTATTTCCTCAAGTAAATTAGTAATGTTCTGATGAATAATAATATTGCCAGTAAAACTGCCAAAAATACGGGCGAAACATTATCTAAGCATAGAGCAATTCAAGGACCTTGCTCTATGATCTAAGTCACCAAGGTCTCGAAAACGTCCGGGCGCACGGACTGCCTTCGGCAAAAGTTTCCCAATATCTCCCTCGTTTTTTTTTTTTTTTAACTTATAACAAACGTGCTTAGAAACACGATACATTTGCAGTCGGCAAACCCATACCTCAAGGTTTGCCGGCTGAAATTTTAGTCTAGACCAACCCTTGTTCTTGTACCTTTGATGCTTCATTTGCCAACCGAGGCTCTAAATGCCAACTGAGAAAAATTATTGGTGGTGTCACACCATGGGCGGATCCAGAACATTTTTTAGGGGGGGCTGAGAATCAAAAACAATTATTTGTCAGTACTACAAAAATTACAATGAAATAATCAAAGGGAGAGAAAAACAAAGCACACTGTGGGAATGGGAGTGCGTTCTCCCCTCCCCTCCCTCTCTCTCTTTTTACGATTTTTTTGTTGGGGGGGGGGGGGGCTACAGCCCCCCTTAACCCCCTGGATCCGCCAATGCACACCCCTACTCGCTACGGCTCTGAAGGGAGATTTGTAAAAAAATTAAATCCTGAAATCAGGAAGAATCCTGAGAAATCACAGGCCTGTAACTTAGACCCCGCATTGAGCTGAAAGTTTCCCAGTAGACATACCCCTTTTTCAAAACTCTGGATCCAACACGAGGCCTCATAACCACCTAAAATAATATTCACAAACGATCACAGAAACAATTTTCTCAGAGTATTTGAGATATTTTTATTTACTAAGTATACACTTAGTTTAACAAAAATGAAAACCTGCTTTGGTGTAAATCCGATGATGGCATTAATCACCCTCCTTTTTTGTTTTATTTAGTCTAGCTTCCTAGGCTTACCAGCATAAGACGTTATTAAAGAGCATTAACCCTCCTACTTTAGCTGAACTTTAGTGGAAAGTAGCTATAGAGGTCAAAATCAGTCAACTGCCCGTTTTGACTGTTGATCCAAATGTGCACACAGGGGCATTTTTGACTGGCTTTTACTGTCATTTTGACCACCCTGAACAATACAAGTCAATGCTTTTACCAGTCAAAAACGGTCGACTCATTTTGACCTATAAATGTACTTACAACACGTGAGGTTTGACCATGTTCGACTTGTAAGTGCACTAGATATGATTTGGCAAGTATATCACATTTTGACTGATTTTGACCCTTGCAGTCATAGGAGGGTTTTAATAATTTATTTATTTTATTTTCTTCTAACCAAATGGTCAACTTGGTGTTATGCTCTTGATGATATCAATCTTCCCTGTGGAAATAATTCTGCATGAGGCGCTGTCATTTATAAGAAAGTGAAATGATTGGCAATAAGTAATAATTGACTTGTAAATGACTTGCCAAATTCTTAAGTTGAAAGAAAAATAAAATGCAACCAAACTTTATCCAACTTTTTCTTCTTGTCATTCCCATGATTACAGAGAGGAGATGTTTAATTACATTTTGTACTTTCAACAACAGCTATTACAATTCATCTGACATGTCCTCCGAATGAACAAAGAGGAAGCAGTCAGAGCATACTGCCTATTTACACCATCTCATGGCAAAAAAACATCGAGGTCGCCAACAACCAACAACATTCCTGAGCTACATCCAAAAGCTGTTTGGAGATTCGGTAGGGATGCTGACCCCAGCCATGATCTCAGAAACAGCTCGACAGAGCAACATGGGAAAAAAAGTTGTGGTCGCCTGCACAGCAGCCGAACGATGATGATGGTGGTGATGATGGTGTGGTGATGATGGTGATGGTGATTGATGACTTTCAACAATGTGACAGTGTAGAATGACAAGGTGGCAGACTTTTCATGATGTTACCAGTGGCGTAGCCAGGATTTTCAGAATGGGGGGGGGAACAAACAATTTTTTTGGGGATTAATTTTACTGGCACAAAACTCAAATGAACCGACAAATTGTGATCCGCTCTGTGAAAATGAGTCACAAGTGCAAATTTGAAAAATTGAGATTTCTACGTGGCTGGAAAGAGTACATCATCAGCTTTAATTTGGTATATGTTATGTTAGAGGTGTGTGACGTATTGCATTATGGAGATATGCCATTTTTAATAATCAATAATTTGCATAATTAACACAAATGAATTCTTAGGAAAACAAGCGTTCGAAAGGAAAACAAATGACAGAAATGAAACAACCTACTCACAAAAAAATCATTGATTTTAATATTTTATTGATTGAAATTGATGTCAATTTCAATCAATAAAATATTAAAGCCACATAGAAATCTCAATTTTTCAAATTTGTGACGTGTGACTCATTTTCACAAAGCGGGTCACAATTATGTCAACCTTTAGCAGACAAATAAGTTCAGAAATACCAACAAGTCTGTGAATTTACAGACAGACACTATTTTGCCAACAAGTGGTGGGGGGGGGCACTTGCTGTTACTAACTTTGACTAAGATAACAAATTACTTGTGACTTGACTGGGAAAAAATGGCTTTGTTACAACTCAGAAAGAGAGCAAGCATACCCATAGTTTTGCCAATATTACGAACATTGTACTTTCCCTTTAATGTTTTTAAACTGAAATATTTAATTCTTAAACTTGCTACAAGAAATGTATATGTTTTATATTCTGTACAAATTATATGGAAATAAATAAAAAGTTTCTCCAAATATTATCATTAAATATCTACAGCTGTGCAGATATTAATTGTGTAATGGTTAACTTATTTGTTATGTGCGTACAGTTTGTTGAAAATGGCAACATTAATTAGAAATGATAAATGTCTGTATTTGAAAGTGTCTTTGCTGCTTGCGGAAAGAATGTGAAACCCAACCGCCACTTGTCTAAGCATGTGTTTTTAGCAGACGACAAAATGGCCAACATCTCACTAGATGTGCATACATTCATTGCTCCAAACCTTCCAAAATATCGTTTCCAATCCTCACTTGACTACACTTTCCTCTCCTTATATTGCGGCGGTATCCGCCAAGTTTGACGCTCATGGCGCATGAACATTATTATCCCTGTCATCGGGCCAGTTATATCATTCCTAGAATGATCTCAACTCCCTGTGGAGTATGCAGCCCATGCTGCCAAATGTGTAGTGCAACGAGCTTAATCAAACACAATTACCATCTCTGCCCTCAAAGGTCCCCATTTATACTCCTGGGTGAAGAGAAGTGATTATAGTTAACTGTCTTGCTCAGGGACACACGCACCACATTCGTGGCCAGGATTCGAACCCACATTCTGATGACTCAGCCATCAGAACACAAGTCCGATGCCCTAAACTGCTCGGCCATGGCACCCCATGGAAAATCAGTGATATTTTATCATATTTGGATAGAAAAGTGGCGGTTGTATTCTACATTCTATCCCTGCTTGCAATAACTATTTTTGCTCATAAGAACAGTGCATGACCACTTGCTGCTCCAGGAGGCAAAGGGTAAAGTATGCCCTCTTTTTTTTTTATCACCATTAATCTTATGTGTTTGCCCCCTTTTTAAAGCAATACTGGATCTGCCTGTGTTCATAACCAAGACAATTTTGATGCACCCATTGAGTAGTTGTGAGACCGACGAGAAACACTGATCCTGTGGGCCTTGACAAATGGTTAAATGGGAAGGTACAGCATTGGTAATTACCAGATAATCAAATTAATCCTCCTACTTTAGCTGAATTTTAGTGACTATAGTGGTCAAAATCAGTCAACTGACTTTTTTGACTGTTGACCCAGATGTGCACACAGGGGCATTCTTGACCGGTTTTTACTGTCATTTTGACCACCCTGAACAATACAAGACAATGCTTTTACCAGTCAAAAACGGTCCACTCATTTTGACCTGTAAATGCACTTACTACAAGTAAGGTTTGCCAGTGTTCGACTTTTCAGTGCACTAGATACACCTTGGCAAGTATACCAACATTTTGACTGCTTTTGACCCTTGTAGTCACAGAAGGGTAAATGAATTATTATCTTAAAACTTACTTGGAGTAAAGCTGGTACCAGGTCTGTGATTTCTCAGGATTTTTCCTGATTTCAGAATTTTCTTGAAAGAAGAAAAGTAGCCACCAAGGAGAGAAAGAAGTAGCCTGTATTGTGTCCAAACCTCTAGTTTCATGTTTGTGGGTATGTGGAGAGCCTGTAAATCCTCCAAAATTAAACATCCAGGAGGTTCAGGGGGGGCTTTGTCCTCTAACGGAGACCCAGGCCGGCTGCCCTTTTTCTGCGATTTTCTAATTCTGTCAAATCACACCGCTGTGGTACACATCCGATGAGCTTTCATCTTATAGAAAACAGGAATTATGTCAAATTTACAAAAAAAGTTCCCATCTGGCAACTTTTTGTAAAACATAAAAACAATAAAAACATGTAAAAATTTTCACTGTTTTCTCAAAACTCATAATTACCTAATGGAATGAAGTTTTCACATATTTCTTGAGAAATTAGAGGGTTGAAATGAATGCACGTTGCAAAATACCAATGTTATACCTTCCCTTTAAAGATGTATCGTGCAAGTTTTTGACTAACTTCACTTCAATCCCTGCAATTTTTGTTTTTATCTGAAAATTTACATTTTCCTAAAAGAAAGGAAATCAAGTGGTTTTAAATGAAATATTTCACAGAATAATTGTCAAAAAAGCATGATTTTATTAACTGGAAAATAGTGAAAATGTGGAAATGAATTTATTGCGGTCTCGTCATAAACACATTTCAGAACTTTGTTACTGTAAATCTGTAAAAAAAACAGGCCTATGACGATTTTGTTGAGTGAAATTTTTTATTTTCAAGTATTTGTTTGCCTTTCTGCAGGAAAAATAGTTATTTTCTGATAAAGACATGAAATTGCCTGGAATAACCGGTGAAACTGTCAAAAACAAGAGCAGTGCATCTTAAGCAAAAACTGAATCACTAAACAATTTCCGCAGATCTCATTTTAGCTGCTTCAAACGATGGTTTTTGGAGCCTGATTTTTTTTTTTTTACCAGGAGTCCTATTTTGTCGCAATCGTTAGTCCACAGTGAAGATCCTAGAAGCAATGTCCGATACTATCCAGTCAATGCCATATAATAGATTCTCTCCGGTGACAGCGCTACAACCGATGATTAGCCAGTGGTGTGTCTTGATGTTGTCCAGCTCTAACGTCTGGGAAAAAATATATAAATTAATAGATTTTATAGTAATAATAACACACAAGGGGTGATTGGAAACTTCAATATTTTCCCCAGAAACTGAGAAATAAGAGGAACGGATGAGCAGACCACACTCTTCAAAAGTGGACAATATCAACAAAAAATGTTTTTTCTTTTTCTTAAAATAATCGTCTGAGGCTACTCCAAGCTATCACAGTTGGTACCATTGGCATCCCATCACTATTCTACTGTGCAATGTATAACACCACAAGTGAATTACCTACATGAAGTGTGCTACTCGTGTACTAACCTAGTCCACGGCACAGTACCGGAAGTCTACTACCTACATGAAGTGTGCCACTCGTGTAATGTCCTAGTCCACGGCACAGTACCGGAACTCTATTACCTACATGAAGTGTGCCACTCGTGTACTGTCCTAGTCCACGGCACAGTACCAGAAATCTATTACCTACATGAAGTGTGCCACTCGTGTACTATCCTAGTCCACGGCACAGTACCAGAAGTCTATTACCTACATGAAGTGTGCCACTCGTGTACTATCCTAGTCCACGGCATAGTACCAGAAGTCTATTACCTACATGAAGTGTGCCACTCGTGTACTAACCTAGTCCACGGCATAGTACCAGAAGTCTATTACCTACATGAAGTGTGCCACTCGTGTACTAACCTAGTTCACGACATAGAACAATGGATTTGGCCCATTCGTGATGTTTTGTTCCACAGACTGACACGCAAGGTCTCAAAAAGAAGCAGTGCAATCTGGGAGACTTACCCAACATGTGACAGAACGCACACACCTTAGCATTTACTGAACACGCCCATTGTTCGCCCCACAGATGGTTCGACTGCGTCTAGTTTAAGATTGCATCTAGTTCTCTAGTTACTATCTTCGTGTGGAAACGCCTATCCCATGATGCCCCACGGCAGGCCAGGCAGGGGGAGCAAAACCCGTAACCAAGCTCATTGTGCATGCGCGCATTTGGAGTACAATGCCATGGTATGGATTACAGCAGGCTGGCACACTTCATGTAGGTAATAGACTTCTGATAACACTGTATATGACTGCAGGGTTAGGTGGTTTTCACATTGATACATTGCAAGGCATACTAATATATTCACAAATTACAGTGGATGCCTGTGGTTGATTTATTATGGCTTGGTCCTTCATGTCTGGCCAAGATAAATGAATGGCTATGTATGTTACTGTACACAGACCTACAGGAAACCACTTCAAACCATGGGCTCTATACTGGCATTAGAAGTGTATTTGTTTCTGGTGTAAACCAAGGATTTATAACAAAAGGGAACAATGGATCCTTGGTTGGCGGTTATTGTTTGCAAATGTCCTTGGTTGAAAAAATGTGTACAAATCAAATAAAAAAAAGTCTAAAAAAAAGTTAGAGGCCAACAACAAAGGGAACAATAGAGGGGAACAATAGAGGGGAACAATAGAGGGGAACAATAGAGGGGAACGATATGAGGTCCCCTACAAAGTTTGCTCGAGGGTGGGCTAAGATTAACAACATTTTATCATTTAAGACTAGGCATGGGCGGTTTTCAATTTTTGGCTAACAAGAAAAAAAAGAAAGAAAAAAAACGAAAAAAAACACTGACTATTCGGTTTTACCGAAAAACCACCCAAGCCTATTTAGGATGTTTACAAGTGCATGAAATACAATGGGTATAATTTAAAAGTATTTCAACTTACTTGTCTGATATCATCTGCTCCTAATGACCCTGGAAGATCTTGTTTATTAGCAAACACTAATAAGGTAGCACCAGCTAGTCTCTGAAATGAAAAGTATTGGAAAGTAATAAAACAAATTAAAAAATTTTCTCATCAAAGTTTTCAGTCTTGCTCCTATGTTTGAAAATATGTCCATGTTTTTTAATTGTTGGCTTGTAATAGCTGTAACCCCTTCAAGCCAATACTGTTTTTTCTGTATGATGGTCCATTGGTCCTTCTTCAAGTCTTCTAACCAACAAAGAGTGTGTCTAAAATAACAGGGATTGCAGACAGACAGCAATATCCAAATTAAACTGTTATGGGGTAGAGGGAAATGTTTGCACCTCACCACTTTTGTGAAATATGCCACCCCCTGCCCAATGCCACCCCCTGCCCAATGCCACCCCCTGCCCAATGCCACCCCCTGCCCAATGCCATCCCCTGCCCAATGCCACCCCCTGCCCAATCCCTCCCCTCCCCTCCCCCCACGTGTCGTTTGGGTACAAGTTGTCTTAGGGGACGTGGCTAATTTGCAAACAGCGAGTGAGGACGAAGAAACGGTTAGTGAGGACAAAGGAACAGTTAGTGAGGACGAAGGAACGGTTAGTGAGGACGAAGGAACGGTTAGTGAGGACGAAGGAACGATTAGTGAGGACGAAGGAACGGTTAGTGAGGACGAAGGAATGGTTAGTGAAGATGAAGGAATGGTTAGTGAGGACGAAGGAACGGTTACCTCTTCTAAAAGCAGTGAATGTAGCTCCTGTTTACAGTCTATCAGTCTCCTTCTGTCGGCACTGTCTACAACCCAAACCAAGCCGTCTGTACTCTCAAAATAATTCCTCCAGTAAGAACGGAGTGACTTCTGTCCGCCGACATCCCACACATTCAATTTGAAGCTGAAACACAAAGTCACATTCCACTTCTAGTTATCCCGCTTTAGGTCCAAAAAAAAAAGTCTACGGTTTCCGGTCTCTGCACGTGCATTTTTAGTTTTCTTGTTTTTGCTATGAAATGATGTCCAATTGCAGCCAAAATTGCTGGATCGATTGGAATTCTGCCATGCTGTGTCTTAAATGACTTGTTCACACAGGGGTATGAACGTTTGCCCGATTTGTGAGGCCTCTCTTAGCCACCATACTTTGTGTATGGGAAAATTTTGTCTGGTTCCAATAACCGTGTATGTATCACATATTTCAATGGTTGGCAAAAAAAAAAAAAGCGTCACCGCACCGATTTTGAAGCAGGCCTATGACCAGAAACCGGAAACTTTTTTTGACCTTAGATAGCTAACACTAGGCCAATCTGACTATATTTTATAGGAAGCATACACCATTGGTTAAATGTCTGTAAATTATGTATCCATAGTTCATAAGAACCAAGAGATATAGTAAACCATCCAGCTTATTCTGTTGTGTCGATGTCGTTAACCCCAACTCCCTAAGCATTGTTACTGAACAATAAAAATCCTTCAAAATCCTCCAACTGCCTTTGTTGTCTAGGGAGTTAGGGTTAATGAGAAAATAATGAAAATGTATTTGAATTTGTCTGCATTCATTCTAATGTGGAAAATGGTTCCATTTTAATTTTGTAATAAATTTCACAATTTTCCAAAAATTACGATTAAAAAAACCCCCCAAAAAACAAGTGAAATTATTTCTCAGGATGCTTTGAACCATCACCAACTTCACAACTTAGATTATATTTAAGTAATCTGTTAATGGATAATTACCATAGGTGTACATTCCCTTTAAATCGATGAATCCACAATGCATATTTTAACATTTTCAATTTTATTCAACTATTCTCATGACTGTTTGCAATTAAACCGCCGATACAATGTTTCTCTGTGGAAGTCACTTATCACTCACCCTCTGTGTTCCAATGTCTTGATATTAAAGCCCAGGGTTGGAGATATTGTGCTGATGTCTTCTCCGTTGAATTTCTTCAGAATTGTTGTCTTTCCAGCATTATCCAGTCCACTTTTTGGGGTTAAGGGGTTTAATTAGGATTTTTATGTATTTTTTGTTTTGTTTTACTGTTTTACCAAATTTAATAAGGGAATAACAGTTTGACACTTGTTGGTCTTTATCGCAGGTTAACGACCGGTTTTGGGTGTGGTCACGGGCGTCCTTATCGTCCGTGACCACGTACAAAACGGGTCATTAACCTGCGATAACGACCAAGCGTCAAACTTTTATTCCCATTCATAATTTATTTTTATTTCAAAATGTAAAAAAAAATATGTAATTTTTATTTAACCCTAACCTTCCCAAATCCTCCAAAATCCTCTTTGCTAAAGTGAAGGATTTTGAAGGATTGAGGTTACATGCTACATGCTCTTTGCTAAAGTGAAGGATTTTGGAGGATTGAGGTTATTAGGCATACTTGCCTTTCCATGGTACATGTACATCCATGTTTGTTGTAGTGATTGCAAGGTCAGTGCTTGGGTCAGTGGACATTGTTTATTGCTCCATGCATGAAGGGAGGGTCTCTGGCCATGTACATGTATCACAGATTAGAAACACATGTGTGCATACATGTCATGTGCTTGCTTTACTACTGAAGGATTTTTGGAGGATTCAGGTTATTTGTAAGCAAATGGGCCTAGGGAGTTAGGGTTAATAAAATCAAATAGAAATGGGCAAATTCATGGAGGGACACAAAAAACACTTTCAAAGTACATGTACATGAGTCCAGCGCATGATTTGAAACCATCTTTGTCACTCTGATTGGTTCAAATCCGTTCCACATATGCGCTACTCTGATTTTGATAAGCCATGTCTTGACCATGTCTTGACCATGTCTTGACCATCCATTAATCTGCAAAATCCTCCAAGAGGCAGAATACCTAGAATACCTAGGGGGTTAGGGTTAATGCACTGCCACATGATTACGTTTTGTCCAATCAGATTGTCTAAACTGTCTTGGGCATTAATGAATATGATTTAAAGTGGCTAAAATCCTGATCAGACTGTCAATCATTCTTCTAGGCCAGGAATGTTTTATTTTAATTCTTGTCAAGTGAGTTATCCACTGGAAGTAGTATATTTTAATGACATGAGCTTTCTGGTGAATGGTTGTCAGGAGTTGTTGACCAGATAATCCTTATCTCCTTGGCAGAATTATTGAAATATTAATTTTTAAATACAGCCATATTTTTAGAATGTTATTTGTTCAATGGATATCAATAGGGTTTTCAATTCGTACGTGCTTGACCGAAGCCCTCCACACACGCACAGCGCATCGCCCGCAACAAAAAACATCAAAATTTTAAATCAAAAAATTCTACTACTTTTACCTGTCGAAATCTTACATGTAATAGCTCATTGGAAAGCTTATAGTCTCAGCTATCCAACAATGTACATAAAATAGCAATCGGAAGTACATGCGAAAGCCTAGGTTTTTATGAATGAACCACTCTCGTCCCGCCCAGCCTTTCGCGAAGTGTTCCGAGATCGGGCGCATTCGGCCCGTAAAATTTGCCGTGCTCTGCTGAGGGCATCCACTTCGGAGCTGTCTCCGCGCCCGAGTACATTGTGATTAGGCTTGGGCGGTTCCGGCGGGTACCCGGTTCTACCCGATTCCAAATTGAGAATCGGAACCGCGGTTCCACTTTTTTAAAGAACCGGGTACTCGCAAGAGTCGGTTCCGGAACCGAGTCCTTCAAATACCCGGTTCCCAGAGCCGAGTCCCAGAGCCGGCTGGGAGCCGAGTCCCAGTCAGAGCCGGCTCCAGCAAAAAACCCGACTCTAATTCCAACCTGGCTCCAATTGAAATACGCAGTTAGTTGTCTGAGCTCCAACTCTAGAGCCGAGAACCGGCTCCAGTCAAAATACCCGATTCTCTTTGATGAGTGACCGACAAAATGTAACTCTAGACTGCAGCAAACTTGTGGCGCCACACATGCAACTGATGCAAACCACAATGTCTGTGCATTAGTAGTATCATTGTGCGTCACTGAGTTGTTTATAAATTGGCCCCATAACATGGATACTTTAGTTATGGAGATGTTGTTAAAAATGTTGACAGCACGTGTCTTGAGAAGTGGAGTGATCAAGGTGGCCCCGAAATATGGATAAACTTGTGACGAAGTTAACAGTCATGTTGCTAGTGTTCTTTATGTACTTTCAATACGGCTTGGACGGTAGTACGGTACCTTGTAGGGGGTGGTGCAATTGCTTAATTGCTCCAACCCCCGTTTATAAATTGGCCCCATAACATGGATACTTTGGTTATGGAGATATAGATGTTGTTAAAAATGTTGACAGCATGTGTCTTGAGAAGTGGAATGATCAATGTTCCGAATCAGTCATATTTCTAGTGTTCTTAATGTACTTTCAATAGGCATGGATGGTACGGTACCTTGTGTGTACGGGGGTGGTACAATTGCTTAATTGATTGCTCCAACCCCTGAAGCATGTGCAAAGCCATGGCATGTACATGTACAGAAGGGCTTGTAACATTGTTTGCTAACGGTAGGATAATGGGAACAAATCTCTTACTTATCTTAACGTTTCTAAAACGTTTCCTTAAAGTTTCTGAAACTTATTTTAAATTAAACAAAATTATCATCACTGCATTTGCGGTTGAAAATTGAAATGCCTTCGTATCAGAGATGCAACGAAGTTTGAATAGACCGTATGTTTAATTTTTTTCTGTAATCCTTATGTTTTTGTTTGAATCTCTTGGAACCGGTTCCGACTTGGAACCGGTTTTTTTTTTTGGAACCGAACCGGTTCCAGAAATTGTGGAACCGCCCAAGCCTAATTGTGATTGACATGAAAACGGGTTTCCCTATTGAGTCAAAGGGCTCCTTTACATACCCATGCTTGCTCAATCTCCATAGCTACTCTACAACCGAAGTTACGAAGAGATAAAAAGTAAACACTGTTTTTCGAGGTGAAATCTTCAAGTTGAAAAGTAAGAGCGGTGTCTGAATGAATTTTACACCTCTTTTCTATCATATGTGAAAGTTTTGAGCTGTAATTGTGTTTAGTTTTGAGCGGAGAGTGTATTTTTTACACCCTTTCAAAAGCTCTTATGAGGGAAACGAGCACGAATGCTGTGCGTGTGTATCACGGTGTGTGTAGGCTGATTCAACTGTTTTGGTGCCATAAGGGATGTACACAGTGTATGGACAGTTGGGCTCCATCGAATGCTGTATACTTGATTAAATAAAACAGGATTCCTCAAAAACTACTCGTCCGATTTTCTTGATTTAAAAACCACTGTATTTCTTTCATCAAGACCTTTAATTTGATATAAATATTGAGCATATTGATTTAGTAATAGTAATATCAATATACTTTCATACAATCATTTATGCAAAGTTGGTAATTTGTAACTTTTTACCAAAATGCCCTTATTTTGGCAGTTTTTTTCGAAAATTCTGAATCATAAAATTGCTATATAACTTGAGAACGCTTTGACCGATTTTCAAATTTTTTGTGTCATTCTGTTTCAATTTAGCAGATTCTAGACATACATAAAAATAATCCACTAGGCACTAGAAACACTTTGAAAAACCCCATTGACATTCCTAGTAGGCCTACTAAAAAGTACTATACTAGAAATTACTACTACTTAGTACTGTTGGGCGCGATCGGTCGATCTGCACGATAGCCCGATCGCACTGCGCTATTGGGCGATCTATCGTTCGCGCAGCCATCGGTCGATCGCGCGCCATCGATCGATCGCGCAGCCATCGATCGATCGTGCAAGGACATGTTTGCGCCATCGCCAGATTGTGCAACGCAAGACTTGCGCGATCGCGCGATCGTGCAACAACGGGTTAGCACGATCGGTCGATCGAGAAGTAAGGGTGTTATATCGGTCGATTGTCACAGAGTGCGTTGCGCGTTTGATCGATCGTGCGGGAACGGATTTGAGCGATCGGTCGATCGTCTAGAAATGGTTTTGCGTGATTGGGCGAAAAAGCACCATCAACCAATCACGCAACACACGACTTGCTCGATCGACGGTCGATCCGTAGAAAATCTCGAACTTTACTCCCTCTAATTTTTTTCCTGAGCCGTGAATTGGAAAGAAAAGGTGTTCGACTCAGCTGGTGGCACTCTTTTTTATAAGTCCATATGCCCTACTGGAACATCCGAAACGTTTCATGATCAAAATTAATGTGTAGCAACCAAGAAAAATTATTTGCCTTTTCTTAAGCAAAATTTGATATTTAATCATTGTTGTTATGTAATCTTAGCAAATTGTTTCTGTTTTTTTTTCATATAATAAATTCAAGTGTCTAATCACCCCAGACGTTTTGCCTAGCCAAGGAACCAGTTTATTACATTTTTGATGGATAAGTATTGTATATCCAATGGCTTAACCAATTAGTGTCTTTCAATTAATATATTCATCAATGCGACTGCCTCCGCCAATCAGAGCCCGAATTAATATTCCTGTCTGGGGCCACATGTTAACGTCCTTTTTCTTTTGTTCTTGCAACATGCACGAGATCGAGAGTGAACTTCAGCTGTAATTTTCTGTAATATATTCCATCTCATGTGTTTGTTATACACGTTCCATGCCTACATACGTTCCTATAACAATAAGTCTTTCTTTATGGGATCGTAACTCTGTGTATGTAGCGACTAGCGTGCAGCAGCTAATCGCATCGAGAAAGTGGCTTTTTGATTGTTTTTGATTGTTTTTGATCAACGCCAACGAGTTTCTTGAGCATTTCGTCTCAGCGACGCCATCTTGTGTTTTTACTTCGTGACAGCACAGCGTCGCAACAGTTACCGCTGCTTCACCACCCCACGCACCAGAATACGGTTTTGTGCGTTGGATGACTATGACATCGGCAGTATTTTGAACTCCATTCCGGCCCAGTGGTGGACCATTTTCAGCGGTCATGAACAGCCTAGTTTGCTTTCCCCACGTTGGAGCAGTTTTGTACACCGACGTCGGAGCGCGGTGTTCCTGACACCAGCTAATCGGGACATCGAACAGCAACGTCCGCCACAGCCTCGTTGATTTCGCTAACGTTAGCGGTCATCTTGTCGGACCTCGTAACAGACATTTTATCAACGACCAATTGCTATTTTCTCCGGGCGAGTGAGTCACCTTATCTTACGTCGTGATCAGCAATTTTAATTTTGCTCTCCTGTGTCGGGATTGCCTTCGTCATTGTTGTCGACGTCGCCTAGGTTTCCTTTGCATGATCGCTTAACCCGTAGACCAAGGAGCTGCTACATGCTTATCCAGCACTACTGTAGAACTGTTCTCCCGAACTGTGTTGCGCAAAGGGACACCTACTTCACTTGAACTTCGTGAAATGGTTACAATTTTTGCCATTTACTGAAACTGAGAGTGATTTGTTTACTCATATCCATTTTTGGGGGGTCATTTTTATCCCGTATGAAGTTTGATCAGATTGAAGTTGTATACTGTTGAATTGTTGAAGTTGATTATAACAATCTTGTAATAATAATAATAATAATGTATAGATTTATATAGCGCACGTATCCACCAACTAAGTGGCGCTCAAGGCGCATTATATTATTATCCCTGCTCATAAGGCTCATAAGGCTCATAAATCATTCCTGAAACCATCTCAGCTCCCTGGGGAGTATACAGCTCAATTGCTGCCATTTCTAGCGCATAGAGAGCAAACCATCTCTGCCTTCACAGGTACCCATTTAACCCCTGGGTGGAGAGAAGCAATTATGGTTAAGTGTCTTGCTCAAGGACACAGGTGTCACGGCCGGGGCTCGAACCCACACTCTGCTGCTGGCAACACCAGAACTTGAGTTCAGTGCGCTAGACCACTCGGCCACGACAATCCACTTTTCGTGCATTATACAACACACGGGACCTACGGCTTTACGTCCCATCCGAAGGACGAAGCAATTATGGTTAAGTACCTTGCTCAAGGATACAAGTGTCACGACCGGGGCTCGAACCCACACCCTGCTGCTGGCAACACCAGAACTTGAGTTCGGTGCGCTAGACCGCTCGGCCACGACACTCCATTGTATTATAATATTTACCTCGATTCAGTATACGGTTTAAGCCAAACCAATTTAAAGTTCATAGTGTACTTAAGTGAAGTACCCATGGTACCAGATAGTTTTTTTTTTAGGTGTAGTCACCCAGTAATAATATTGTGATTATTCCGTTGCAAAATTTATTCTTTTTTCAACCAAAGGGTTTTATTAATCACTGCTTTTAGAAGAGATTTAATTTACCAAAATAAATTGTATTAATTTTTTTTATTCGTGTCTGATCATTTAATTTCTTGCACGTGGATTGCACATTTAAAATGTAGGGTGCCTTCTCATTGTTTTGTCGAACTACGGTATTTGTTTTGACCTTCCTTATTTTTAGGAGGCTGTTGTAGTGATTCTAAACTACATTCCGCTTCGCCCCAACAAAAATTTCCCTACACATGTATGACAAAAGCTACCGGGGGTACCTTCAAAATCAGATTCTATAATATGATCGACCGATCACGATAAAGCCTTTCATGCGCGATCGATTGATCGTGCAAGTTCTGTGTTGCGAGATTGATGGACCACCAAAATTCTGCCCTACAAACCGATCGATCGCGCAAAAGCCCTCCATGCGCGATCGGTCGATCATGTCATAAGTTCCGTGCTGCGCGATTGATCGACCACCAAAATTCTGCCCTACAGATCGATCGATCGCGCAAAAGCCCTCCCTGCGCGATCAACTGATCGCACAAAACTATTTCTGCACGATCGACTGATCGTGCGAAGCCATTCCTGCGTGACCGATCGATCGTGCATACTTACGCATGCACGATTGACCGATCGCTCAAATCCGTTCCCGCACGATCGATCAAACGCGCAACGCACTCTGTGACGATCGACCGATAACGCCCTTACTTCCCGATCGACCGATCGTGTGATCGCGCAAGTCTTGCGTTGCACAATCTGGCGATGGCGCAAACATGTCCTTGCACGATCGATCGATGGCTGCGCGATCAACCGATGGCTGCGCGAACGATAGATCGCCCAATAGCGCAGCGCGATCGGGCTATCGCGCAGATCGACCGATCGCGCCCAACAGTACTATTTTCTTCCTCAGTGACTGATGATGAAGATGACAAATAGGTCTAATTGATGAACTTAAAATGTTTCAAAAGGATACAGCATAAGCAGTCGAACCTCCTTTTCCTTCTGCTTCATCTTTTTCAAAATTGTTAGCAGTCCCATGATGACAGCAGCTGGGAACTAAAAAAATAATCAGCATCAGAATGACAGTATGATAGTATCACTATCTTCGGAATGACATTTTATGACTCATGCTTTTGGTGGTTGTTGTCTGGCGCCACCAAGCGGTGGATAAGTACTTAAATTAGTCTGGACATGAGCCCTGTAATCATATTAATTATTGCATGAGGGGTCGGAAGCCGGACATATATTTTGTGACCTCTTTTATTTAAGGTCAATTTTAATTTCCGCTGTGAGGTTGGCTGGAAAATGGCAACTTCAGGAAAGTTAAAAGATACTTGGATAAGAAGTTTTACTGTCACAGATCCAACCAGACATGAAAAGGGATTTACTGTATACAAAGTTACATATAGGGTATGTATATAATTCTGCAATCTGACAGCTGATTATCGATGGTATTGTTATTGTTAAGTAAGATGACAACAACATGATCGAGAGGGAAGTGAAATATTAACAGGGATAGGCCTACCCTAGCTTAACAGGAATTGCAGGGGTGCTAAACGATCATAAAACGTCATCTCGACCCATGTGACAACTCGACACGGACAAATCGACCCACGAGACAACTTGATTCTTGTGACAACTCGACCCTCATGATGACTCGACCCGTACATGAGACAACTCGACCCTTGTGACAACTCCACCCTTCCCCCCCCCCCCCTTGTAAGTTGTACTGTTACGGGGGAAAATGATTGAATTTGTGCTAGAATTTTAGCCATACTGGGTGCTAGAATAAGCCTTCTTTACGCTGATGATAGTGCCCGCTTGGTCTCTGACAAAGATCCTGCAGCTGTAGCTAACAATACTTAGCACAGAATTGGAATCGTGTAGACAATGGCTCATTGACAATAAATTGTCATTACACTTGACTTAGGCAAAACCGTTTCAATTCTTTTTGGTTCTTAAAGAAAAACCAAGAAGGTCAGTGACTTTACAGTCATATGTGGGGGTAAACAAATTAAATCAGCTACTTCAGTGAAATATCTAGGGGTTACACTTGACCAACATTTGTCAGGTGAATTTATTGCAAATTCAATCATTAAGAAAACAGGGGATAGGTTGAAATTCCTTTATAGACAGGCTCTTTTTCTTAATACAAAATCCCGTAAAACTTTATGTTCGGCTTTGATTCAATGTCACTTTGACTATTCATGTTCCTCCTGGTTTTCTACACTCTCTGCTCATTTTAAAAACAAACTTCAAATTATGCAAAACAAAATGGTTAGGTTCATCCTGGATAAAGGCCCTAGGGCACACATTGGGCAAAAAGAACTTGACAGTTTGGGTTTTTTAAATGTTAGGGACAGGTTCACTCAACTGAAATTAAACCATGTGTTTAGAATAACTTGCAATGTAACTCCTGATTATCTCCGTGACAAATTTATTAAAGTCTCTGATTGTCACCATCACAATACAAGGAACAGGAATCTAAATTTTAAGGTTCCAGTTTCATCTAGTTTAGCAAACAATACATTTTATGTTACAGCTATCAAAGAATGGAATAATTTACCTTTTAATGTAAAGAGTTCCACCAATTTGTCTACTTTTAAACGACTTGTTAAATGTCATCTCTCAACACAAGCTAAATTCAGGGAAGCGTAATTTGTTCCTTCTTTGGGGTGTGGTGGTATCTTTTTGTATTTGTATTTTTTGATGTTTCGATGTAAGGACCCCAATGGAAATAAGCCTATATATGTTATTAGCTTTTTGGGTTATCCTTGGATAAATATGGTGTGTTTTTCTTGTATTTTTGTAATGTGTCTTGTACTTTTATCATCTTTTTATCCGAATAAATTCAATCAATCAATCAATCTTTTTTTTTGGAGGGAAAACGATGATCCAAGCAATGATAAATTGGATCGAGTTGTCCGTGTCGAGTTCTCACAGGAGGTTGAGTTGTCACAAGGGTCGAGTTGTCTCATGGATTGAATTGTCCATGTCGAGTTGTCACAAGGGTCGAGTTGTCTTAACCCCTTAAACAGGAATGACAGGGGTGTGTTAATGCTGAATTGGGGTAGAATGTTGTATTTGACCACCACTTTTTCTCATTCAATACAACCAATAATGTAATCTTACCTACCCAGTAAGGTGGAGAACATATGGATGATGATGGACATATACTTCAAATTATTCCAGGATATTTATTTCATGAAAAATCAGGCATTTTTGGTATACGATGACTTCCTCAGTCATGTCAGTCTGATCTTGTCAATTCCCCCATTAGTCTTGTGACCAACACGGTCATTGTACATATGCACAGTGGCAACTATAATAGGATCCTTTTATTTTCTGAAGGGGAGGATTTTTTAGAAGGGAAATAAAGTCCGAAAACCATCATAAAAGTGGATTTTAAAGATAGTTTTCACTTTCTGTACCCCCAAAAATTGATAGAATCATTTTTTAACTGGTTAGTGGTTGCAAAATAATTCCCCCAAAACCCTTAAAAAGTGGCGGTCGGATACGACATTCTTTCCCTGAAGTAAACACATCTGTAAACTATGAGTCTGTATTTGCATGAAAAAATGTTTCACAAGTTATGAAACACATCATCAAGATTCTCTCATGCTCATTAATGTTAACCAGTTCGCGTCGGGAATAAAAAAGTTTTTCTGGGCCCCTGTGCGGGTTTCTTTTTCCCGCACAACCACGTTAATGGAAGCTTCCACAGCGCGTGGCCACGTCTACCAAGCATGTCACTGTACGCTCGACTCGTTGCCACGTCAACCGAGCATGCATACAAATATTCCGGAGTTTCCTATGGCGTGTTTAGACGCTCTCCGATCCGTGGTGCAAAAAAAAATTGCGTGTATACACGGCCTCCGACGCGAACTGGTTAAATGCAAGTTGGAAATATTAATATTAAGAATTTGTTGCCAAAAAAATGTTTAAAAAAACTTATGTTACCTTTCTTCAGCATTTCACATTATTTTGACATGGGACTTATTTAAAAGTTAAGGTTTAAAGTTTGGTTTGGACTAATAAATTTTATTCCAAAATCATGATTTTGATATATTGGACTTACATAAGATACAACAACAAATTTGGGATGTTTTGATGTGTTGGGTCACATGTTCTTGTGAACACCACCCATGTAGCTCTCAGCAAAATTCACAAGTTGGCACCTTCGGCACTAGCTAGGATGATCCTAGAGTTTCGTATGTTATCAATTCACATTCTCTTACTACCCATCCTCTCCAGGACAACAACAATGCATTCAGGAGTGTATCAAATTAAAGATGACAAAAGTGACACATTCTTTTTCTGTTGACATTCCGTTTTCCTTTTTTTATTCAACTATTGAACAGGCTTTCTCCTTAAACAGACAAGAAGAAGTAACTGAGGTAAGGAGATCCTTTTATATATAGCATATTTACAGTTGGTCTCAGACTAGGAGATCCATCATCATGTCCATGAAATATTTTGCTTCCCATCATTTCCTTGATTGATTTCCACATCAGATGAGATGACTGATGAGAGTATCTCATCTCTTCATCAAAACAGATCCTTTGAAGTCTAAAGAACTCAGATTCTGCAATAGGGTCATTCCACATCAAATCACACACTTTCCAAGGTCAATCTCACAGATTTTTTTTTTACTTTCTAGGTTTGTTTGGTTGTATGAGAAAACTCCAAAACTGAAATTTGAGCGTTTTTGGTCATGTGGTTTGTGAGTTACAGTTACTTTTTACCTTTCGTTTGACCTCCACAACTTTGGAAATCTGTAACTCCGGTTAAGAATATCATAAGAAAGTGATTTTTATCTTAAATGAAAGCTCTTATCGTCACAAATTATCCATTTTGCAATTTGGAAATTAAAAAAACAAAAAAACAAGTGGTCAAGCAAAGTGTACTTTGACCTTTGACCCCACGCAAGTTTAAATTCATGAAATTCTGTCAAACAAAGGCCCAAAGTATACTCATTGTGTGTACCAAATATAAAAATGGGCTCTCAAGTAATTAAGGTAGGGTGTACTTTTAAAGATGGGCAGGGCACTCCTATGCTGATTTACAGTGTACATTATGTATGCATGTATGTGTAGTACATATGTATACTGTACTGTATGCTGTACATTGTATGCATCATTTCATGTATAACCACACTCAGCAGTGTGACTGGGGTTGGTTCAGCAGTATGAGTAAGGGAACGATGATTTACTTGGGGGAGTGGGGGGAACAGACCTTGGTTGGGGGGGTCGTGCAGTGTACACAGTGTACACTTCCATAATAACTTAAATAATTATTTTACTTCTATTATACGTTTTCCAAATAGTTTTTTCTCAATATAACTCGGTACATGTATGTACCCTGAGGAATAATATGGTAAACACAAAACACCTTAAAACACAGAGTTCTACCATAAATGTGGAAATACAGACCATGCAAGGACATGTTTCAAATGTATACATTTCATGTAGTTCACTCATAGTTCACTGTAAACCTTTTCTATTCTGAAGTACTCCCTCCAATGCATAATTAGCTGCAAGTGATTCTTTTTTGAAAGGATGTACATGTAGGTCTTCCCTATTGCCGTCAATGGGGTGGCTGATGTCAACACATCAAAAGCATCAATTTCAAAGATGTCTTGATTAACTGGATAAAAGAAAGTTTACCTTAACAAGTCGGCTTTCTAGCTTGGTTCCAAGATCACAACCTAACCACCAACAGCCATCATACTCTGCTGTGTTATAGCCACTAATGTCTTTTTGCATAGAAAATGTTTCCAGTAGTGTAACACCTGTGGTTGCATATTCTTGTTGGATGGTATGGCTAGTGGCTACTAGAGAATTCACGGACCTCAACACATTCTTTTGACACTGGTTTGTAGACGTGTATTTTTTGAGTTCCTGGGATAGTGTGTGTGCATTTTCTAAGCGATATTTCAAGAGATTTCCTTCTTTGTTGTGCTACTCAGTTGTTGTGAAGCAAACATGCATTCCTTTAATTTCTTTGCATGCAAACTCGTACAGTTGTCGAGGTGTGATTATTTGATTGTAATAAGGCTGGCTTTGAAGGCTTTGCTCTCGAGACAAGATGTTTTAGGGTACCTGAAACACCATCACATGCTGTTCTCCCATGAGAAGTTGCGAAGAAGTGCCACTCTGCTGGAACTCAGAAATCAGCAACAGGGAGGACCTACACTCTTCCCCCAAAAATTTACTTCAGAACAGAAAAGGCTTACAGTGAACCATGAGTGAACTGCATGTAATGTTCTGAATATACATTTGTGACATGTCCTTGCATGGTCTGCATACACTTTTATGGTAGAATTCTGTATTTTAAGGTGTTTTGTATTTACCGTATTATTCCTTAGGGTACATACCGAGTTATATTGAGAAAAAAAAAATTGGAAAATGATGGTAGCGTACTTAATCACTGTATATCCCAGAATCACTTGGTACAATAGAAGTAAAGTAATTATTTAAGTGATTATGGAAGTGTACACAAACCACATGACCAAAAACGCTCAAATTTCAGTTTTGGAGTTTTCTCATACAACTAAACAAACCTAGAAAGTAAAAAAAAAAAATCTGTGAGATTGACCTCGGAAAGTGTGTGATTTGACGTGGAATGACCCAATATTCATGTGTGATATAATTACACTGTGCCCTTCATTTCAGTAGATCCCAAGGTGACTGAAGACTGATGTTGGCTTGATAATTTGTCAGATAAAGATAACATTTTGCTGAATCATGCTCTTGAAACACTGTTTCATACTGGGGCCATAGCGAAGGCATTTTCTTTTTTGTTTTTTTTGGGGGGGGGGGGATGTGGAAGCCAATTTGCAGACTGACATTACCCCAAAAATGAAAGAAAAGTCACCACAAAACAAATGACATTTCTTAACGTATTGCCAGTAACCTCTAATTAAAAGTATAATCGTATTGCAAAATCACTGTTCATTCAAAGCGTCTAGGACCGGAAAGACAAACTGCCACCAGAAACCGCAGCTCTTTCTGTTACGAGTAAAATACAATGTATTACAAAGTAAAAACAAATGATAATAAACAACTCGGCAAATCTTCAGTGCTTAGAAACACGATACATTTGCAAGTCGGCAAACTCATAGCATCTAGGTTTGCCGACTGCAAATTTATTCTGGACCAACCCTTGTTCTAGTGTCTTTGATGCTTCATTTGCCGACTGAGGCTCTAAGTGCAGACTGAGACTCTAAGTGCAGACTGAGACACATTATTGGGGGGCGGGTGTCACACCCCCCACACCCCCTGCTCACTATGGCCCTGATTTCATATAAGAGTGGGGGGAGGGGGGCTTGTCAGTCTCTAATCCTAAATCTCATCATCTCTCTTCCCCTTCAGATGGTGGTGTGGAAACGATACAATGACTTTAAGAAGCTGGACAAAGCGTTATCCCTTCTCCATTATAATCTCCGAAGGCCAGAAAGGTTTCCTGTGTTCGCCAAAGCTAAATTCTTTGGTAATTATGTGATACATATTTATGAAAATAAGATTGTTTTTGCTCTTTTCTCTTGCTGTTCCAGTTGGTAATATTTGACCTGCTCCCCAAAAAATTTAAATTCAGTCTGGATTTTTCAAAATTTATATATTTTTTTTAATTTCTGAATTAAGTTGGAGAAGAGCTTTCAATGGTATCCAACACATGGGATTAAACTAATAACTGGAATCTTACATGTATGTAGCTTGAAAAAAATCATGTGTTCTGTTGAAGTCCATTATTAAATGTTGACTTTGTTGAGCCCATACTTGCCAATTTAATAATAGTAATAATAATAATAATAATAATGTGGCCTTATATAGCGCATGTATCCACCAAACTGGTGCTCAAGGCGCATTATATTATTACCCCTGCTCATCAGGCTCATAAATCATTCCTGAAACCATCTCAGCTCCCTGGGGAGTATACAGCTCAATTGCTGCCATTTTGGCGCATATAGTGCTAATCAAACACAACAACCAACTCTGCCCTCACAGGTACCCATTTACCCCTGGGTGGAGAGAAGCAATTATGGTAAAGTGTCTTGCTCAAGGACACAAGCACCATGGTCGCGGTTGGGATTCGAACCCACATTCTGACGACTCGGCCATCAGAACACAAATCCGATGCACTAAACCGCTCGACCATGGCAACTTTATGCTTATTTTGTGAGGGCAGGGCACATACTATGTCACATGTATGACACCATGTCGCAAAGCTGGTGGAGTGACCCATGAAAGCACTGAGTATGCAGTGCTATACACACGTCGGTGCAGGGCATAATTAAATCTATTGTTTATCACCTGATGCAATAATTTTATCAACCTATATACATCGCGGAACCTGCTGCTATAGGATTCTAGCCAGCCAATCGTCATTGGGCAAGCTCGGTGGTCGAGAGGTTAAGACGTCTGCACTAGTAAGCAGGAGGTTTGTGAAGTTTTTTCACAGACACTCGGAAAGCACTGTGTAGGGCAAAATTAAATCAATTGACCCATGTATGTTTTGTCATTGTCTAAAACCAATACCATTTCAATTGCTTTAAAGGTTTTTTTTTTTATTGTTTGCACATAGGACGGTTTGCTGATGAAGTCATTGAGGAAAGACGTCAGAGCGCCCTCAAACTGCTTGAATTCATTGCCAAAATCCCTCCCCTTACTAGAAGTAATATTTTTAAGAGTTTCTTTGAGGTGAGATACAGTAATGCTGGTAATATAATTATTTTTCCTTAGAATGAACAGCAGATCTGTTTTCATTCAATTTTAATTATTAACCCTACTTCACATGGAAACCATTCTGATTCACTAAATTTCCCAATATGTTCTTCACCAACCAACCTTTAAAGCATACAAGCCACTGCTGTCCTTTCCAAGAAATCTTACAAAATCAACCCAGTGCCACCCAAGGCCATTGTAAATAAGATCATCTCCGATTACATACTCAACACACACACTGAAGGCCATTACAAACCACAGTCTTTAGTGGTTTTGTATAGGTGTGTTTCCAGTCAAAATACATGGTCAGGTTGGAGCTGGTTGTTTGTACACATTAGTATGGCCTGCAATGTATCAATGGGAGACCACTTCACCCTGCAATCTCAGTGGTGTGACAGTGCACAGAAGGGTAACCATATGAGGCAAACTGGCCAACAACTGCAACAGTTTGGAGTGGCCTGAATGGGTTCAAATATTGCACTGATTGTACGAGGGTTAATGCTTACTAACCCTCCTACACATAGAGGCCACTGTAAACCACTAAATGTCCAATGTGTTGTACACACATTGTTTGTGCATATAAGCCACACTGCCCCTTTGAAGTAATCTCCAATGTACATACATGCATACAAAGACACATGTATACCACAATTGACCTTATTTTCAGCAGGTTATACTGTAACCAAACTCCCAATAATAAATCACCATCAGCCACTGAGACCAATAAACCATACCAAGCCTCCATCATCCATTGGGATTTTCAGCAGTTATTTTGTAAACACAGACTCTCCATAGTAACCTACCACCAGCCACTGAGTCTGGAACAAAGTAATATGCCCTGCAATATGTCAATCACAAACCACTAAAACCAACAGACATATGAGGCATTATGTTACTATGCAGTATAGCTATGAGGAGCCACTGCCTACCATAGCAATGGCTTGGAGTGGCCTGAATGGGTTGTTTCAAAATTTCACTGATTGTAGGAGGGCTATATTACCTAAAATTAACTAAAATATTACTGTAGTTTAATTCTAGATAATGTACAAATTTTGTAAAAATTTACAGGAAAACTCATGTAAACAAATATTGGTAAACAAATACTGAATCTATTTTATTATTACCTTTTTAAATGCTAACTGGTTGTAATTTGAATGGGCTTTCTTTTGATACATTGATTGCAGGTCTGTGATTTCTCAGGATTTTTCCGCATTTCAGGATTTTTTACAAATCTCCCTTTGCCTCAAAGTTTTCTTGAAATAAGAGAAGTAGCCACCAAGGAAAGAAAGAAGTAGCCTGTATTGTGTCCAAACCCTCTAATTTCTTGTTTGTGGGGATGTGGAGAGTCTGTAAATCCTCCAAAATTGAACATCCAGGAGGTTCAGGGGGCTACCCATTTTTCAGGATGTTTTTCATTTGTCAAATCACACCCCTGAGATTATTATGTAATTAATTAACCTTCCTACATGTACTACTACAAGGGTCAAAATCAGTCAAAATGTTGATATACTTGCCAAGGTAAATCTTGTGCACTTAAAAATCAAACACTGTCAAACCTTACATGTAGTAAGTACACTGCTTCACTTTGGAATTCCCTTCCTTCATCTTGTTTCCCTGTTGCATACAATCCATTTAAGTTCAAGCGTAATGTCAACAGGTTTCTCTTAACTTGACTAATTTTCTTGTTAGCCCTCACCTTGAGTGGCCTTTTGGCCTTGTGATGGGCGACTTACATAAAAAAAACCTATAAAAAAAAACCCCCCAAAAAACACTTACAGGTCAAAATGAGTCGACCGTTTTTGACTGGTAAAAGCATTGTCTGGTATTGTTCAGGGTGGTCAAAATGACAGTAAAAACCAGTCAAAAATGCCCCTGTGTGCACGTTTTGGGTCAACAGTCAAAACAGGCAGTTGACTGGTTTTGACCACTATAGCTACTTCCCACTAAAGTGCAGTAATAGTAGGAGGGTTAATAATTGTCAAATGTGAATTAACCTTACCTGTTCCTGGCATGTACAAAGTGCAGCTTTTTTTTTTAATTGTTCATCCAGTGTCATGCATGACCCTGTTCAGGGAACCATTTTTTTTCCCCTCAGTGCATTTGAGGTGAAATTACTGAAAACTGAGCAAGTAAACTTGATTGGCAAATACAATTGCTCTACACATTATTGGCAAACAGAATTAGACACGCGTGGACTGCTATGAGCACAATGCTATCTTAACATTCACTGTTAGATCCTTCTGGGGTTTATGTAAACTCCAGAGGGCATGTATGTGCACAGAGCAGATAAAGAGATTCCAATCAATTGACCTGTGTTTTTTTTTCTTCCTTTTCTCAGGGAGGAGAGGAGGTTTCAATAAGGCAGTCTCCTCAAAAAGCCATCCTTCAACCCAAGAAAATTGCCCCCGGGTCTACAAGTGCAAAGTCCCAATCACCAAGCCATACACATGTCGATTCGGCCTCCACCACTCTGTCTGAGGGGAGAGATCATGGCACCTTCACGGAGGGACAACCCAGCCCATCCTTGGGGGGCGTGTGGCTCCACCGACAAAATGAAGAGGACGTTTCAGAGAATGGGAACGTGGATTATGAGGATGACGATGATGATCGGACGACATTTAGTGAGGATTCCGTCCCATCGACGCCACTGCCACAACTACAGGAATTGTCGTTCTTTGATCCTCTATCGGATACAGGTTGGACATTAAACTTATCAGTTTTTATGACAAAATATGTAATAAAATCACACCAAGTATCTCAATTGAAACATTTGTCATGGTTCACATTTCATCCAAGCATTAAATAAATGCCAAGTTGAATTCCTTCAATAACAACATTAAAGGTACAATATCGTCATGATCAACAGGGCATGGAATCGGAGTGCTAGTTGTAGATCAACTCAGTGAATGGAAATAATACCCCACATGATAAGGTCATATTACCATTGCTGCTTTATGAATGAGCCAGTAATTTTCAGTCACTGTATTCATCTTAATCTAGGACACCGATTCCATGCCCTGTTGAAAATTTGCTCTGATCATGACGATACTGTCTATTTAAAGCATATGTTTATTGAGCAGAAACAAAATGGTCTTGTATTTTAAAATGTATATGTTTGTGAAATTTGTTATAATGACTGGACAAAAGTTATCATACTTTTAACTCTGGTAGTGTATGTAGAATTTTACAGATTGAAATATAACTGGCTGTTCCTTACATCTATTTATTTATTTGCTGGCTGTTGTTTTTGGTTAGGGAAGGGGTAAATAATTCTTAGAGTCACCTTTGTTTTAGATACATTTCCACCAATCAGTGTCAGTTTGTGCATTTCCACCAGTCAATGTCAGTTTGTACATTTCCACCAATCCATGTCGGTTTGTACATTTCCACCAATCAGTGTCAGTTTGTACATTTCCACCAATCAATGTCAGTTTGTACATTTCCACCAATCAATGTCAGTTTGTACATTTCCACCAATCAGCGTCAGTTTGTGCATTTTCACCAATCAATGTCAGTTTGTGCATTTTCACCAATCAATGTCAGTTTGTGCATTTCCACCAATCAATGTCAGTTTGTACATTTCCACCAATCCATGTCAGTTTTGTTCTTGGATGGAAGTGAATTTTGTTCTCTGTTTTGACAGAGCTACCTGGTGGAGCGACTGAGGGGTCATCTATACCACAGAGTAACAGCTGGTTATTTCAAGCCATGGATATGTGTGCAGTATTGAATGAAGAATCTCAGGACTCACCAGATAGCTCCACAGCAGCAAACTCCACCACAGATCTATCATCTGATAGTGGTATCACCATCAACTTCCCTAAGGTATGTGTGTGCATACATACACATTTATCATCTTATGTTCTTAAACCATTGATGTGTGTGTGTTGTGATAGGTGTGTGTCGTGATGGGTGTGCAGTAGGGGTGGACGATATCATGATAATATCGTAACGATACGATATTCAACAAATTATTGGCTAATGCCCCAGTCACACTGGAGGATACGACAACTTACAACAGGTTACGATCGTCTGCGACTGGAAATTACAAGGAATCGTAGAAAAGTCCTGCGACAAGTCCCGGGTGGTTGCGGGTGGTCTCAGTCGCAAGACCGAATTCGGTCTTGGGGAGGTTTTCGATCATGTTCAAAAACCTGGCTGCGACCAAACTGGTCGTAGCTGGTCGTAGCTGGTCGTAGCTGTTCGTAGGTAGGTCTTCAATAGTCGTGCGATGGTCGTGCTACAAGTCTGGGGTGGTCTTACGTAGTCGTGGTTCATCGTGGGACTATCCAGTCGTCCAACAGTCGCACGACTATGCACGACAAGTCGCACGACCAGTCACGACCAGTCGCACGACCAGTCGTGACTAGTCGCGGCGACTGATCCTTGACAATCGTAGGTAGTCTTGGGTGATCGACGACAAGTCCTCAAGGTCTTGCGACCAGTCGTGCTATCAGTTGGCTACAAGTCGCAGACCAGTCGGGGACAGGTCTTATTGTGTGACTGCTAGGCCGACATCGCAGAAAAAACCTACGACCGGGCCAAGACCGCCCTAGGTCGCACGACTGACATGGTCGTAGGCAATCGCAGCTCCAATGTGACTGGGGCATAAATCGGTTATGGTTTTGAAAATATTGAAATATTGCCATATTGATGATATTCCAAAAATACCGCCGATATTTAAAAAATATAGCCGATATTAAATTTATATCGCTCTTTTTAGTTAAAATATCGCAGGAGTAATAAATTGTCTCTAAGGACGCGGCTCGTTTTGGAGCGACTGTCCCTGTAGAACTTGCATGTAAAAGTAGGTTTTCGGTGTCCAATCTCGTTTACGTACAATACATACATTTTTTAATGTATTTAAAAATGAGATGATAATATCGTATATCGCCGATATCATGGCTGTCGATAATCGACTATCAAAAAAATTCAATATCGTCACCCCTAGTGTGCAGTTAATTCTGTTTTGCATTGTCGCTAGTTTTGTCGGGAGTTTACTTTAGGTATTGATTATATTAAGTTTGTGGTTAAGATTCTCTTCCACCAGTTTGTTAAGCCGGAGGGGGGGGGGGGGCAAAATGTTGGCAAAACCTATTTTGTTTTATTTAAAAAAAAATTTAATTACTAATTCTTTACCTTACCTTTAAGTCGATCGTCCCACGTACTAGGAACAATACATATAGGAACATATGACACTTATTGTGAAATAGAAGGTTGGTTCCTTCTGTAATGCACCATTGGTTATAAACTGGCATTGATAATACAGAGAGGTTGCATGATATCACAGGCCCAAAGGTAGGGCTGTGCCGAACAACCGAATATTCGAATATTCGATTGATGGTTCGAATATCCGATTGGTTTTTTCCAGTTTGGATATTCAAAGAAAAGTTTTTGTTGAATTTTTTATATTTTTTATATTGGCGCTTCCATCATTATCCCCCCCCCCCCCCCCCCCCTGCAATCATCCTCTCATCTACATTTGGTCATCACTGAGCAAGTCTATCTTAGTCTGGGCGACATTATGTTTAGTACATTTTTTGGCCCCACCATATTGTGTGTGCTCGTTTGCTCACGTGGTGCAATTTACAATTGGCGGCCTTCGAATATTGAATATTCGATCGAAATCAAACCCAAAGGGCGCCCTCGCTGAGGTCAAATGAAGGTCTCTCATTGGCTCATGTACACATGCTGTGTGTACACTTAAGTCAGTAAGTCGAGACCAACACAAAGTGGTCTCGAGAACAGTCTTGAGACTGAGACCGGTCTTGAGAACTACAACATTGACATAAGTGCACACCAAAGTTCATTACTGTGACAGATACAGAATGTTAATCTTGACTGCGCACAGGTATCCGCTGAAACCCCACCTGTTGACTTCAAGGGACTGACACCGACCAACGAATCCAACTGGAAGGGACAAGACACGCAGGAAGGATGGACGATGGTTCCTCCCGAATCGGCCGACGACCCTAAGAATGAGCGCACCTCCATGGCCAGGGCTTACCTGCATTGTATCAGGGCCCAGCAGGCAGCTGAGAGGGACGCTATGTACACTGATGGGGGCATCGTGGATTCACGGTCTCCTCAAGTAGGTCTTGGGTTATAACTGTCAGTTTCTTGGTTTTTTTATATGCTGGTGGAGGGGAGGGGGGGGGGGGGCATATAGGTTTGCCAAATAAAAAGTGTCAATGAAAATCCCTTATTGAATTACCACATTTGTTTCTTGCTTTCATATCATCATGGAATTTTTGTTTCTTGAATTCGTAAATTCTACTGGGAAATTATTTTTACTAACTTTGTTAAAATGTTCGCAAACGTTTCTTGTTTGTGGGGATGTGGAGAGTCTGTAAATCCTCCTAATTTAAACACCCAGGAGGTTCAGGGGGGGCTTTGTCCTCTCGTAGACCAAAGGGAGACCCAGTCCCGCTCCCCATTTTTCAGGATTTTTTTATTTTTGTCAAATCACACCCCTGTAGCTGGTTCTCGGCCCAATTTTGCTTAGCAGATAAGTTTGCTAAGCATTGTTTTCTGCTTAGCAACTCTTGGAAATTGGCCCTTGCACTTTAATATGAATGGAGTCGACAAGATGGTATGAACGGTATCACACCCATCTCATTTGTTTGTACGCTTACGTCTTAAGACTTTGTCTTCCGTCTATCCAAATTTAGGCCAAACCAACGACCGACGGAACCGATGTGGAAATAGGAGGTACAGAGGACTACCTATACCAAGCGGCTTACCACATCAGTCTGGCTCTGGATAATGAGGCTAATGGCAGCTACCAGGCAGCCTTTGACCTTTACAAGTCGGGCGTTGGGGTGCTTCTTAAAGGTGTAATAGGTAAGTTTTTGTTTTATTTATCTGAATTTTGTTTTGTTTTGATTTTTGCCCTTACACTGACGTATGTATGAAGTACTGCATACTGCATGCCCGATGCAAGAATTTCATCAATCCATAATTATCTTAAATTTGTTTATTGGGAATATTTTATGACTATGTCAAAATGTTTATTATTAAAAAATTAAGAGAAATTTCATTCACCCTAAACCCCTAGCTATTTTGGCTAAGAACCTTCCCAAATCTGCCAAAATCCAACACCATGTGGTAACACTACCACCAAACTTGTTGGACTTAGATGGGACAACCGGCCACGTGAATGGGTATCCCTGGTTGGACTAGACAGTACTACTGAGTCCATCAAAATACAACAAAAACAGGCTGTTGGAGTTTGATGGATTTGGGGTAGCTAGGGTTAATAACAACATCTAGTTGATAGTGCAAGCATGTCTTTGTACTCTGTGTACTTGCAAATTTAATTGATTAAAATTTTGTATTAAACAAAAATGATGATCATGACTTGGTGCATCGGATTTGTGTTCTGATGGCTGAGTCGTCAGAATGTGGGTTCGAATCCTGGCTGCGACCATGGTGCTTGTGTCCTTGAGCAAGACACTTTACCATAATTGCTTCTCTCCACCCAGGAGTAAATGGGTAACCTGTGAGGGCAGAGTTGGTTGTTGTGTTTGATTAGCCCTATATGCGCCGAAATGGCAGCAATTGAGCTGTATACTCCCCAGGGAGCTGAGATGGTTTCAGGAATGATTTATGCATCTGATGAGCAGGGAGTAATAATGTACAGCGCCTTGATCTAGTTGCTAGGATATGTGTGCATTATAAGAATTGTGTATTATTATTATTATTATTATTATTATTATTATTATTATTATTATTATTATTAGAACTTGTGGCTTTGCATGGTGAGGAGGATAAGTAAGAGTAATTGCGGTGACACCATGTGAAATGCTCAATTGAGTAGTAATTAGTTCTGAAAAGAACTGGAGGTACAACTCGACGTTTCGATCAGTATGCTCTGATCGTCCTCAGGAGAATTCTCCTGAGGACGATCTGAGATTCTCCTGAGGACGATCAGAGCATACTGATCGAAATGTCGAGTTGTACCTTCAGTTCTTTTCAGAACTAATTACTACTCAATTGAGCATTTCACATGGTGTCACCGCAATTACTCTTTATTATTATTATTATTATTATTATTATTATTATTATTATTATTATTATTATTATTATTATTATTATTATTATTATTATTATTATTATTATTATTATTATTATTATTATTATTATTATTATTATTATTATTATTATTATTATTATTTATTATTTATTATTTATTATTTATTATTTATTATTTATTATTTATTATTTATTATTTATTATTATTATTTATTTATTATTTATTATTATTTATTTATTATTATTTATTTATTATTATTTATTATTATTATTATTATTATTATTTTTATTATTATTAACAACTCTGTTTTACAAAACCAGCTGATGACAACAAAAACCGTCGTGAGGCAGTACGCAGAAAGACAGCTCAGTATCTCATGAAAGCAGAGGATCTGTACAACAAATATCTGTCCGCTGAAGCCACCAATCACAGGAGATGGGAGGTGGGTCTATAATTGGCCTGTTTTATTTTGCAACTTGTTGGTCGGCCTCTCTGTCGGTCACTCTGCCCATCTGTCTGTTTGTTCTCAAGGATTCCTATCCTGGCTACCCAAAAAATCTCAATCACTCGTGTGGTCTTCAGTCAAGTGGATTTGTGAGTTGTTTGCCAGTGTGCGGTTTAAAAGTACAGCACTATGACCATATTCCCACAAACTCCTTGGCTGAAGGCCAGCATACTGTGCATATGACTGAGGTGACTCCCTCATTTGTCAATGCGAACTTGGATTGAGAAGCCAGAATAGTGTATTGGACTTTTGGGGATTGTACACCATTGGTAAAATGTCTATAAATGCATCCATACTTCATAAGAATGAGAGAATGAGATGGAATTGGTACAGTAGCAAATGCAAAGCTTGGCTATACACAGTCCTGAATCCAACAAAAAGCAGCCGGTGGAGTTTGATGGATTTGGTACACATGGCTACATGCTCTATTCACTGGGCTATACTGTGGAGTACTGAATCAACACCAGGCAAAACCAGGTGGTGGATGTTGGTGGACTTGGGGTAGTTAGGGTTAATAAGATTTTGAGTATTTACAAGACATACGTTAAAGGCAAGTCCTGAGCTTTCAAATTTCTTGTGTAAATCCTTAAAAAAAGGGCGGTCTATGCATTTCCAATGGGCTTCTGATGATCATTGGAGTCAGCACATGCGAAGTGGGCATGGTTTATGTTGCAAGTACGTCACCCCAACAGGTTAGTCAGTGATTCAAAGCTAGTGATTCATTATAGTTGTATTACTCTGACCAACATGTTTTCCATGTTATTTTTAGTCTGAACATCCAAGTATTGATGTAGACCCTCGATCAGCTCATCTCAGGGGATCTCTGGAAGAATTAAAGAATTATAAGGTTCTTGGCTTGATCAACACAGTTCTACTTGTTCTTGATATGATATCATATCAGACATTTGTAATCAAGGTGTGTAGAGATTTTGTGTGTCTATTTATTAAGTAAAGTAATTTTGTTTACATCATTTGGAACTTTATGTCCAAAACCCCCCCACATTTTCAGTACAACAAATCTGTCATATCTGGATTACTGGACTGGGGCTCAATCAACAGAGCTAAAAGCCGAGTCAGTTTTACCCATCTTATTTATAAAAAAGATAAATGAATGAGGCTTAATCATTATTTGTGCATAAAACTTTATCCAGTATTTTTATTTTACAATATCCAAGATATTGATATTACCCTCAAGATTTTCGTCCACAAACCTGTTCACAAACCTCTGTGTACCCATCTACATGTACTTGAACCTTCTACTTAAGTATGTCAAGACAACATCGAAGACAAAAATCAATGTTCAAGATGGTCATTCTTCATATCCTCAATAACCCCAAAACTCCATTTCAGTCATAATCATACACAGTCGTTATCAACTTGAATTTCTGAAACACATTGAGTAATAATTGCTCTGAATCATTTACAGGTATTACAGAAATGTTCCGTGGCCACCAAGCAAGCAACCTGCGTGCCAGCCTACTGCAGCTACGTAGTCAAGCTCTACAAGTTCATAGAAACAGACAATGCAATTTACCTCATCCTGGAGCACGCCAGTGGAGGGAAGCTGTGGAGTTACGCCAGTGGCTACCTGAGTCAGTGTGCCGAGTCGTCCAACAATCAGGCCTTGGTGAGCAGTCTAGAGAGAAGCATTGGTAGCTGTGGATCCCGACGGTCAAGAAATAGCAGTGCCAGCTTAAAGGAGAACAGGAAAAACAAAGAGGAGATTTACGGAGAGAATGTCTTTCAAGATCCCGGAGAAGCCCCCGGGGTGACCCCTTCGCCAGGGAAGCGTTACAGAGAATCTGTGGGAGACACCGAGGACGATGTGAAAAACACCGATGCAGTCGGGTGTCCTGGTGCAGGAAACGGCTATGTGAGTCTTGTGACTGACTATGACAATAATTCTGGACGACAGGTCATGATGCTGGACCCCATCGCGAGTGAGTTTGCCGAGCTGGACATTCAAGACACTGAGACCAACTTGAATGATTTGGTCAGTCAGTATTCACAATATGACAACGTTTATGCCAATGGTACTAATGAGGATTCCTATGAAATCGGTGAAACAAAAGTTAGAACTAATGATGAGATTGGAATGCCTACGCAAAACGTTAGAGGATTTAGTAGCGACACTACAACCGCCCCCATGAATTTATTTAGTATTGATAGCCTTGAGAGTCCGGGCAGTGAGCTGCACAGTGCGGGTAGTGCCGATAAGACAGTTTTTGGGTTTGGAACTCCCCCCGGAAGTCCCAAATCTGGACTTAGTGACAGAGAAACAAGTAACGCAGGCGTTACATCTCAATCAGCCCTGTCGACGTGGATAGACCATAACCCTGAAGACGTCATTGCAGACACATTTAAGGTTATGGAAGATTTGGAAAAAGGTGACGATCAAACCGCTGATTTTGATTTGTCACCTGCAAATAGGACATCTACACGGTCTGAGTATCCAAAGTTCAACTCATTGCCGCCGAGGACAACCCAACTAAACACTCTGCCGGATACCAGCGGATTTGCCACTGCTATGACTGATGAAATGACATCATCAACACCTGGTACCGACCTGGCCGAGTTTTTTGACACCAGTACAGTAGCGCATACAGGTCGTGTAATCGCGTCGGAGACAAGACCGCCTCCCTTGCGGCACAGTGTGAGTATGCAGGAGAGAGGAGCATCCCGCGATGGTCCGCTGGGACACAGGAAATATTCAAATCCAATGGACTTCCAGGTCCGAAGTGTGACCTTCCGAGAGCAGAGACCCGACGACGTCCTGTCCTCTCTAATGCAAGTGAATACAAGCATTGATAAGGGTGGCTTTGGGTCTGTATCTGAGTGGAAAGTGGGCAGAGCAGATACCAGAAAGAGCGAGCCCAATCTCGGGAGGATGTTTGGTGAAGCCACATCAACACAAGGGATGCGTCGTGATGCTGATCGACCTGCATCTGTAGCAGCGAAGCAACCCGAGATGAATTCAAATCAACCGGTCCTAGTCGTGCCACAAGATTTGAGCGCAGCCGCAAGCGGTGATCCCATCCCCAAAAGACAAAATGACAGTCCGTCAGATCCCTCTGCCGCAACACCCAGTAGTTTACCGCCAACATCAAATCAAGAGAGCTTAGACAACACATTATACAGTTCATGCGAGTCCACTCCAAAGCATACTATCTACTCACCCGAGTGGGACAGTGGGGCTGTAATGGACTCCTCTAGTATTGAAAGCCCATACCAGCTCTTAGCAAATCAGAAAGTACCTGTGACAAATACTCGCGAATACCGAAATAGTAACCCATCAGAATTGAGCAGATCAAGAGATGATAGCGATGTAACCCCTACCCACCACAGTGCAATATCCAACCACACTGTCCCTCCTCCATCCACCGCAGGCACAACCAGACCAGGCCCGATCCCTAAACCTCGTGACGCACCGTTACCGTCGCTCTCAACACTCTTTGCCCAGATGGACGAGCAGGTGAAAGTCACTAAATCCAGTACCCTGCCCGAATCCTGCGTTCGGCTATGGGCGGCTGAGATACTCCTCGCGCTATCAGACCTCCACGCTGTGGGCATCATCTGTCAAGATCTCCGACCGGATAACATCCTGCTTGCGGAGGGCGGCCATATTAGACTCACATACTTTAGCCAGTGGCAGTATGTGGCACGGACGCTGAATGCATTCGCAAAGGAACATTTGTACACGGCACCAGAAGTGAATGGGATCTTCATTGTTACACCTGCCTGTGATTGGTGGAGTTTTGGTGTGATTCTCTATGAGCTGTTGACTGGTATGGTGAGTACACTCTAACATTACTTGAATGCCATGAAAGAGGCGGATCCAGAATACAAGGGGGGTGCCTTAAGAAAAGTCAGAAATCCCAGATCTTTAGTTTTTCATCCCACCCCCTCTCCTCCCTTCCCCACCAATATATTGCTTGACGTGTCCCAAGGGACAATATCGTCACGATAAGAGCAGACTTTCAACAGGGCATAGAATTGATGTCCTAGTTTAAGATGAAAACGGTGACTGAAAATTACTGGCTCATTTATGCAGCAGCAACAGTAATATGGCCTTATCATGTGGGGGATTATTTTCAGTCACTGAGTTAAGCTAAAACTAGCACTCTGATTCCATGCCCTGACGTGACGATAGTTTCCCTTTAATCCATGACATGTTTTATAATCGGAGTTGTTTTTTTGGATTCTACAGTCTCTACATAGCTGCCATCCCAGCGGTATCGGCTCGCATACCCAGCTCATAATTCCTGACCATATATCACCAGAGGCCAGCAGCCTTCTCAAACAGGTATTTAAACATAAAGTTTGCTTATCAGTGAAATCCTTATAGACCTTGATTTCATCAGACCATATGTAATCCTTTTGTGATCACTGGCGCATTAGTGAGTCGTGTGCCAGCTCTAACAATTAGCGATGCTGCAATGAGCATATAAGTTCAATTTGTGTCACGTTGAATCGCGTACTTAGGGACGTCCTCAATAATGACTGTCTGCCGAATGGCTGCAGAGTCTGCCTACTTTATTGAACAAAAGACTTCCCTAGTAACCGAACTGGGATCCAGCCAGTCCGCCTTATTAGCATAACAATGTACTGTATATGAAAAGGTTCCTTGATATTTTTAGTTCCACTAAGTCTGCCGAGTAGGCCGACTCTGCCCAGTCCGCAGACCGGCGGTCTGGCCGTAACTGAGAAGGATTTCACCTCCCATTGTGATTAGGATCGGTGATTTCGCATCAAATACCAGAGTTATTGGAGCTGGAGAGGACCCTACAAAATCCTTTGATGTTTTGCCAACCAAGACAGCAGTCGGTTTTAGACAACAATGAACCTGTCAGTCATTCTGCTTGAGAAGTTTACAAACTTTTATTAAAGACCTTGGGCAGGATAAAAAATAACACTTCAGGGTAGATATAATTATTGTTGGTTTATCAAGTAATGCTAACCACTTCAAGTAGACTTAATGTATTTTGTAATATTCCGTTTTCAAAAACTAAGGTTAGAAAGTCCAGCATATTAAAATGACCAGGGAACGATTTGCTCAAAAATTTTGCATTGCAAAACTGCGATGCAAAAACTGAATTTGCATATAGCAAAATAATTTTTTGTATAGCAATCTGTGAATTTTGTGTAGCAAATTTAAAATGCTTAAAATTACAGTATGTAGTGTGCATAGGGTAAAGGTGTTTTTTTTTAAGGCTTTACTGTCGCTTGGTTCATAATATGAATGTCCAAATTTTACCAGAAATAATAATTTTAGTGTCCGAAATTGAGCCACAGGTGGTAAAAAACTCACGTGTAACCGTTATTTCGCCAAATTGCAATCATTCATGAAAGTTAGTCCTCCGTCCATTTTCTTGTTTTGTTTACATTATTATCGATCGCTAAAACAGGCAATATCACGAAAACAAATTATCGACTGCGTACATGTTCGGTTGCTTTTCAAAGTGAATTTCACCGAGTGTAACGTTACTTGTTGTGGTATGATCAAGCTTGATTTTGATTATTAAAATTGGCCAGAAAATGAGTGGTTGAAAACGCGATCATATTGTGTGCCGAAATGATTCTAAATCTCACCACTACATATATAAATGAATGCTCATTTTGTTAATTTTCTAAAACTTTTATTATAAAACGAAGTTACGTAACGCTTCTAGTGTTTGCTGAACACGGCCGTAGTGATCGATGAAAAGCGCACATGTAAACTGAACACGGTACGCATTATTGTGTATAGGGGTGGCTCAATTGCTCAATGTTCCAACCCCAAACTCAGGAGAAGAAAAATAAACACGCGCGAAGGTTAAAAAAATGGGCGGTTGTTCCATGGTTGTTTCGTGTTTTCCATTTCGGGAATTTCGCCAGAGTTAATTCATCAGCAGAAAATAATGCATGCACATAGAATTTAGGCATTGCGGAAAAAAACCTCACGGATTGCTGGAAAACAAAGTTGTGTTTTATTGTTGCATCAACACCGTGCCGGGCGTAAAGTCATCGCGAACACGCACGTCGCCGGACGTACTCGGCGTGGTCTGGATACACGGAAACAAACCCAGTCGGGACAGATAGCTGGATATTTTTGGTCGGAAATATACATGTAAACGTTATTTCGGAAAGGTTTGTGAATATGATTTCAAAATGTTTATAAATCTGTCGAAATTTGTATCGCAAAATCTGCAATGCATTGTTTGAAATCATGGCCATCGCAGATTGCCCAAATTACATCGCATTTTGCGATGCGATACAGGGGAAATCGTTCACTGAAATGACAACAATGTGTGCCGCTATTCTGCAAGAGAAGTTACAGGATTTGAAACTAATGAAGCTAACATGCGGGCCAGGGAATGATTTCGTTCAAAAAATTGGCATAGCAAAACTGCGATGCAAAAAAAGAATTTGCATAAGAAAAAAAAATTTGTATAGCAATCTGTGAATTTTGTATAGGAAATTTAAAACTACAGTAGGTAACATGTGCACAGGTAAAGGTGTTGTTTTTCAATGCTTTACTGTCGTTTGGTTCATAATATGAATGTTCAAATTTTTACCAGAAATAATCATCTTTCGTGTCCGGAAATTGAGCCACGTGTTAAAAAAAAATCACGTATTTCTTTCTTTTAGGCCAATTTCTTCATTATTTTCGCCAAATTGCAGTCATTTATTTCTTTTTTTGTTTACATTGTTTATCGATCGCTAAAACAGGCAATATGATATATCACGAAAACAAATTACCGACTGCGACATGTTCGATCGGGTGCTTTTCAAAGTGAATTTTCACGAGTGTAGGCTAACGTTAATTTGTGGTATAGGCCTAATCAATCTCGATTTAAAATTGTTAAGAAATGAGTGTCTCACCGTGGTTGAAAGTACAATCATATCATGTGCCGAAATTGAATGCTCATTTTGTTAAATGTTCAACAACTTTTATTATAAAACTAAGTTGTAACATTTCTAGAGTTCCTTTCAATACGGGCCGAGTGATCGATGAAGGCACGTGTGAACTGAACACGGTACTATAGGGGGTGACTCAATTGCTAATGTTCCAACCCCAAACCCAGGACAAGAAAAATAAACACGCGTTTAAAAAGGCGGTTGTTATGTTTTCCATTTCGGAATTTCGCCCGTGCAATCGTCAGCAGAAAATAATGCATGCACATAGTATTTGGGCATTGCGGATAAAATCTTAAGTATTGCTGGAAATAAAGTTGTACACGGTATGCACATAGATAAACCGGACGCATTCTCGGCGTGGTTAGGACACACGGAAACAAACCCAGTCAGGACGGATCACTTGATAGTTCGGGAAAGATTTGTGAATATGATTTCAAAAATGTTTATTATTAAACTATAATAGTGAAAACAAATCTGTATCGCAAAATCTGCAATGTATTGTTTGAAATTCCATTGCAGATTGTCCAAATTACGTCGCATTTTGCGATGCGATACAGGGGAAATGATTCTGCTGGCTCAGATTATAAACTTACAAGGCCTATGGATCAGAATAAAAAAAATAGAAATAAAATAAGGGTACATAATTATAGGCATGTCACAGTAACCAGTAATATATCCTGAAATACCACCAGGGAATAAATTCATGTCCGAGAGATAAATAATGGAGCAGACCGAAAATCCCCAGACAGAGTGATTGACAGCGGTGTTGTTGTTTTGTTAGGATTGCCGTCTTTGTAAAAATAAATATAAAAAACTTCAAAAGATTCTCGTGGAGCCGCATGGAATTTTCCAGCAGGGTGGCTGATACAAATTGATACATTTTAAACATTTGACTATTGTGGTTGCCGATGGGCACGTGCTCCTCAAGAATTTCCGGGGATCCGTTTTCTTTTAAAGATCTTACACTTTCCGCCTCAAAGTAACAATAAAATCAACAACGCCAAAGTTTGTCCCACAACTGAGTGTTTTAAGTGCTGGACATTTTTAACGATTATAATAGCCATTCATCTGCTGTATTTTGGAAGACGCAAATTGAATAAACTCCAAAACAAAATCTGTCTGCTGAGTCGGCAGACGGATTAACTACTAAGTTGGAAGTAGTAAATATTCAACAACAACATTAACATAACAAAGTTGGCCAAGAATTATGGCAGCCTCATTAATTCGTAGCGTGAATTCACTCTGGACGGCGAGTCTGCCGACTGGCCGGTCCTTAGCAACCCGGACAGTCGGCAGACAGTCGGCAGGAATTCGGCCTATTCATTATTGAGGACGTCCCTTATTAGTCAGTGTTTCAATGACCAAATACAACAATTTTACATCTTCTATTTCAACAAAAAAAATACTAAATTTAAAGATTTTGGTCATGTTGAATCACATGCTTATTAGTCAGTGTTGCAATGACCAAATACAATGATTTTACATCTTCTATTTAAACAAAATTTCTTCAATGTTTAAATTTTGAAAGCGAACCGCATGGGAATAAAAGATTGCACTTTTTGTTGCTCTGAATGTGTACATAGTAACGTTATACAGTCACAAGCATACCAGTGATCTGTGACTTAGCACAAAGTCTGTAACACCAGGATGGGTCCACACACAATACTTGTGTCAACAGTTACTTAGTTCAGAGTGAATTACCAAAATTTTACAAAAAAAGTTGAATGAACAGAATTGTAATTAAGTAGGATTTGAAGCTTTGCATGGTGGAAATACAATAGAAGTAAGGTTTGCGGTAACACCATGTAATTATTCTTTTTAAGAGATGTAATAGTTGGTGGTTCTTAGAAGAACCGTTGTAATAGTTGGTGGTTCTTAGAAGAACCGTTGTAATAGTTGGTGGTTCTTAGAAGAACCATTGTAATAGTTGGTGGTTCTTAGAAGAACCGTTGTTATAGTTGGTGGTTCTTAGAAGAACTGTTGTAATAGTTGGTTGTTCTTAGAAAAACCGTTGTTATAGTTGGTGGTTCTTATCACCGTTGTTGTGCAAGTACAAGAAAATCGGCTTGGTATATTAGACAACACATTATTTTATACCCATTTATAATAATATTCAAGTCTTTCAAGATTATATCCAGGGTGACCTTGTCATTTAATCTGGTTTTATTTTAGTTATTGCAAGCAAACCCCAATGAGAGATTAGGCAGCTATCGTGCCGGTGGAGCAGAGGAAATCCGGTTACATCAATTCTTCAAGGACATCAACTGGATGAGCCTACAGAAGACAGCTCGTGCTTAAACCCGCAGAGAGTGACGCAATCCATGTAGTATCATTTAATTTTCAGTTAAAATATACTTTAAATATTTTTATGCATTCACCTCATAGCCTTGTACTTAACTAAGGTAAGCTTAATTAAAGTCATAGTTCCAGGAGTTTGCAAGTCACTAACCAACCACATTCTAAAATGTTCTTCATGAACAAGAAGTCTACGGACTGTTCTTGACAATGTATGGTGATATATACCTTGATGTCATAAGTGTCGATGTTATCCCCAACTGTAACATCGGTCCCAATTGTAGTTGGGACAGGCCCAACATTAGTGTTATAGTTGGGACACAGCTATAGTTGGGCCCATACTATAGTTGGGCCCATACTATAGTTGGGCCCATACCATAGTTGGGCCCATACCATAGTTGGGCCGTAAGGTCATCACAGTGGGTAAGTTTTGGGGAGGGTTGGGGGAGCTCAAGACACAACACCCTTCCATTAAATGTGAATGAAGATTATAACAGACCCATTCATATTTGTCTGGTTCCTGATTTCATCAACAAAATCATTATGAATATAGTTGTTTTTAAAGGCACCAGTCTATTTTAGACAAAGCCTCATTTTCAGATTCCTATATACTTGTGTATTTATAGAAAAATACAAGATGTCCACCGTGTGATATTGGGTCTGTTAGTGATAAAGGGAAACAAAAATGTATTTTGTAGTGCGTCTGTGAAGGAACAAGCATTCATGATGTTCAATACGACTTTTACAGACATTTAACCCTGAACCCACCTACTGCCAGTCCATTCAAATTTGGACCGAGTTTCATTCATTGCCCTTGAGTACACAGTACATTTTGAGCCTCCCTCCAATCATTATCACAATAATCCAATTAGTAACTGCTAGCTCTCATGAAATTATCCAGTGAATGTTCTTAGGCCAAAAAAATCTCCGGTTTTTTTTGGCCATCTTTTTTTTTTGCCAACAGGGAAATACGAGATACATTGTATATGCGGGGACCAAATTTCCCATATATACAAAGTACGGAGGCCTCACAAATCGGGCAAATGTTCATATTCCTATGTGAAAAAGTCGTTTGAAGAACATCACGGCAGAATTCCAGTTGATCCAGCAATTTTGGCTGCAATTGGACATCGTTTCATAGCAAAAATAAAAAAGAAAATTATAAATGCCGACGCGCGGGTCTGTGGTGACGCGTGTGGAGACCAGTAACCGGAGACTTGTCTTTTTTGGCTTTAGGCATGGCTAGTGAATCAGCATTGTAAGGTGGATAGAAGGAATATTCAGCTATGAAAGATTTTAGGCCTTGCATTGCCAATTTCATAGCACTGCTTTACCAATACCAGTAAGCAAAAAAAAGGTAATCCTACTTTAAAGGGTTAATATGGCCAGACTATATGTTTACCAGCAAAAAGCATGGTATCATCTTAAAGCAGAAGCTATGTGCTTTCCAATGAGACCTTGGGTTACATTACAGGGTCAAGCATCATTGAGCACCACTGTCTTGAAATTGTCGTACACAATTGCAGTTGGTTCACTTTCCTGCTGAACAAAATCGACACAGATTTATGTTCAGTCATTGGATTTTATTCATGATCATGAGTAAAACATTTAACAGCAGAAGTTTCTGATTTTCTCTCATTGGCCAAGACCCTCCACGTGTCCACCTCCCCTCTCCAAGCACAGTTGACATCGACGGTGCATGTCGTCCACAGCTCATCTCACGGTACGGTACGTGGATCTTGTCGCAAACTGTCCACCTCACGATGAATCCTTTCACGCAAATCCTGCATGTTGTGTGAAGGGGTGCTGAAAACTTTGTTCTTGAAATGACCCCACAAAAAGAAGTCGCAGGGGGTGAGGTCTGGTGACCTTGGGGCCATTCAACGGGGAGGTTCAGAGCAATCATGCGTTCATGAAAGAGTTCTTGGAGGCGATTTCGAACAGCGATGAGACGATGGGCTGGTGCACCATCCTGAGCCCACCACACATAACGGAACATTCCATTTTGCTGTCGCTGGAAGTGGATCTCCATCTGTGGCACAACCTCCTCGTTGATCATTTGAAGATAGGCCTGACCATTGACATTTCACTCAATCCAATGATTGAACATAAATCTGTGTCGATTTTGTTCAGCAGGAAAGTGAACCAACTGCAATTGTGCACCACAATTTCAAGACAGTGGTGCTCAATGATGCGTGACCCTGGAATGTAACCCAAGGTATCATTGGAAAGCACATAGCTTCTGCTTTAAGATGATACCATGCTTTTTGCTGGTAATCATATAGTCTGGCCATATTAACCCTTTAAAGTAGGATTATCTTTTTTTTTAAACACCCTGTATAGCAGAAAAATTTACTTAAGCATAAGCGTATTTCACAGGTTAGCAAGAATATTCAGAGCGGCGTGTGCGCGTTCACCATGTATTTGTATTGTTGCGTCACTCATTTGCTAGCAATAACGGCTGGCGAGTAAGCGTGCCTTTCTCTGTGCTTAACGGTTAGCAGCGCTATGAAATGAAAAACGTACAGTAAGCAAAAAAATCGGCTGCTTAGCGGCTCTGTGAAATTGGGTTTAGATCGGTATTCTGTACATTTTTGACTAGCCTGCTGTTGGCATTATCAAGAGATTGAAAAGAGTTGGGAGATGCTTAAGTAGGTTCTTGCTTCTGATTGCGCTCATGTGTTGGATTCTACTAACCGCTTTGTGATGAGTGTTGATTGGTATCCACCAAGGAGTTGTCGCTGTCTGAGTTACCTGTATGTGTGTAGGTGTGACAGTAGGCAGTATGCTCAGCTATTCGGCTACTTTTTGATGCTTAAAAAAGTTTCAGACTGACAAAACTCAACAACTGTTGAATTTCGGGGGGGGGGGGGGGGGTACAGCATTTTCTGAGCAAATGATCTTCACAAATCATGATACTGCCTTTGAACTTGCCAGACCATGAATTGCATACAGCCATTAAGCGTAAAGCTTTTTTTATTATTATTATTATTATTATTATTATTATTATTATTATATTAAGCGTAAAGCTTTTGCTTAGCTAATAGTTCAAACCAGAAGTCTATTACCTACATGAAGTGTGCCACTCGTGTACTAACCTAGTCTCACGGCATAGTACCAGAAGTCTATTACCTACATGAAGTGTGCCACTCGTGTACTAACCTAGTCTCACAGCATAGTACCAGAAGTCTATTACCTACATGAAGTGTGCCACTCGTGTACTAACCTAGTCCCACGGTATAGTACCAGAAGTCTATTACCAACATGAAGTGTGCCACTCGTGTACTAACCTAGTCCACGGCATAGTACCAGAAGTCTATTACCTACATGAAGTGTTCCACTTGTGTACTGACCTAGTCCACGGCACAGTACCAGAAGTCTATTACCTACATGAAGTGTGCCACTCGTGTACTAACCTAGTCCCACGGTATAGTACCAGAAGTCTGTTACCAACATGAAGTGTGTCACTCGTGTACTAACCTAGTCCATGGCATAGTACCAGAAGTCTATTACCTACATGAAGTGTGCCACTCGTGTACTAACCTAGTCCCACGGTATAGTACCAGAAGTCTATTACCAACATGAAGTGTGCCACTCGTGTACTAACCTAGTCTCACGGCACAGTACCAGAAGTCTATTACCTACATAAAGTGTGCCACTCGTGTACTAACCTAGTCCACGGCATAGTACCAGAAGTCTATTACCAACATGAAGTGTGCCACTCGTGTACTAACCTAGTCCATGGCATAGTACTCTAAGAACAATGGATTTAGACCATTCATGATGTATTGTTCCACAGACTGATGAGCAAGGTCTCAAAAAGAAGCAGTGCGGTCTGGGAGTACCCAGCATGTGAGAGAACTGTATCTCACGCGCCTTAGTGTTTATCGCGTTCGCCACACGTCTAGTTTAAGATTGCATCTAGTTCTAGGAACTAGCTTCACGCGTCAAGCACCTAATCCCATGATGCTGTGTGGTAGGCCGGGTAGTGTAGCAAAACTCGTAACCATGCCTGATGTGCGTGCGCGCATTTGGAGTACAATGCCGTGGTATGGATTACAGCAGGCTGGCACACTTCATGTAGGTAGTAGACTTCTGGTACTATGCCGTGGACTAGGACAGTACACGAGTGGCACACTTCATGTAGGTAATAGACTTCTGGTACTGTGCCGTGGACTAGGACAGTACACGAGTGACACACTTCATGTAGGTAATAGACTTCTGGTACTGTGCCGTGGTATGGATTACAGCAGGCTGGCACACTTCATGTACTGTAGGTAATAGACTTGTAGGTAATAGACTTCTGGTAAAACAGACAAGTTGTGAATTCATTGTATAAACTTTTAGCCAGTAATCTACAAAATCTTTCTAAAAACTTGTTTCTTCTTGAAAGTGTATGATGGTAGTGATCCATTATGTGGATATCTCTTATTAAAAAAATACAATTTTTGGTATTCGCAGTGCAAGGTGCATATGTAGGGAATGACTTGGGAAACGCCATGTTTATAATTGTGTATATATTATGCATTATTTGAGGTAGTGGCCATTAAATGGTTTCTACATTTTAAAGTGCAATTATAATCTCATGAATTAGTGCAGAAACTGGCAGAAATGAATTTATTCTTATATCAATAAATCTTATAGTAAGAAATCCATTTATGTAATAATCATCGTTTTGGGTTTTTTGGCCCTTATTTTGGAATGTTCTACTTGTTGAAGCCACAAAGAATGTTGTTTAATTGCAAGATTTGAAGGGACAATTCTAACATCTGTTTGTGTTTTCATTGCATCTTGCCTAGTAAACATTTAAAATATTTATCTTAATTTCATTTTGATTTTTCAGATTCAAACCATCATAGGTCTAACATGATAAGATTTTGTTATCTTTTTATCCCCTGAAATACAATGTTTGTTTTCATGTATTTTGTACATTTAATTACATGTACTCTGATTCATTCACTTTAATGTTGTATGATTATTTGATCAGCCGTCTTAATTGATCAAAATTTCAAAAACAGGATGAAGTAGCATATATTGCTATTAGCCCAAGTTGCAAATTAAATTTTGACTGAATTTAATTTCCGGACAAATTTGTTACATGTTTGAATGGCAGCTGCTGGCAGCTGCAGTGGTTGTGATGTCATTACTGATCCATGCTATTGCCAAGTGCTTAAAGGGGTAGTATCGTCACGATCAGAGCAATTTTTTTTAACAGGGCATGGAATCGGTGTCCTAGTTTAAGATGAGCATAGTTACTGGGAATTACTGGCTCATTTATTTATTTATTTTTTTTTATGAGTAGTTGCCAATCACAAGGCCTACAGGCCACTCAAGGTGAAGGCTAAATAGGGGAAAGTGGGTAAGAGAAGAAGAAATCAAAAAGTAGAAAGATGAATATTGATGTTGCGTTTAAATTGAGACAGGTTAAAGGTGGCAGGGAAGCAGGATACAGGTAATGAATTCCAAAGTAAGGCAGTACGTGGAAAGAAACTGGATGAGTACTGCCAGGTATTTGCTTTGGGGACAGATACAGTATAAGGATGAGAATGAGCAGAGAAACGTGTGGTGCGGCCAAAGGTACGGTTAGGTGGAACAACCAGTGAAAGTCCTTTGGAGCACCTACCATTATAATATCTGTAAAAGAGGCTCAATGAGACTACAGAGCGACGGAGAGATAGGGGTTCCAGAGATGAAGCCAAGTCATGTCCAACTAAATTTGCAATACGTCGCTGTATACCGTCAAGCAGGGCCAAATGACAAGCTGGAGCACCAGCCCAAATATGGGAGCAGTATTCCATGACAGGACGTATTGTGGACTTATACAAGTAGAGCATAACAGATGGAGGAAGATATTGCCGCGCACGATATAAGCAGCCTACGCGCTGCGAGGCCCTTTTGGCAATACTACGAATGTACCTGTCCCAGGAGAGGTTGGAGGTGAGATCAAGACCAAGCAGCCGGATGTCAATGAGCTCCTGCAATGGTATTGAATTCATTGCCAAGGTAGAAAAATGTGGGGATCTGAACCTGGACAAAGACAACAATTGAGTCTTCTTTTGATTGAAGGTGACAAGCCAGTTGTTACCCCAGTTAATGACATTCTCTTGGTCAAGGTTGAGAACAGTACTGGCTTGAGCACAGGATGTGGCAGACAATGGACCAGGGTATGCAGTATACACTGTTGAGTCATCTGCATACATGGCCAACTGTGATGAGACAGAGTCAGGCAGGTCATTGATAAATAGTAAAAATAGTGACGGGCCCAGGACAGAACCCTGCGGGACACCTGCATTAATACAACGGGTGGAGGAGGAATGGCCCTCATGCACAACAGAGATCTGATGTTCACTGAGAAAGCTAGAGAGTAAATTTAGCAATTCACCAGAGATGGCATATGACTTCAATTTATGGATGAGCCCTCTGTGCCAAACTTTATCAAAGGCCTTTGAAATATCAAGGGCAGCAATCCTTGCTTCACCACGTCGATCTAATGCTCTATTTATGTGTTCTGTGATCAGGGATAGGATATCACCTGTTGACCGTGAATGTCGGAAACCATACTGAACATCAGTCAGGAGCTCATGTTCTTCGAGATAATCTATTAGTTGCTGGTTAATCAGGCTTTCAAAGACCTTACTCATAATAGGAAGAAGGCTTATGGGTCGATAATTGGAGGGATCTGCTTTCGCTCCCGAGCCTTTAAACACAGGAACAACAGAGGCCAGCTTCCAATTAGATGGAAACGCTGAGTGTGACAGGCAAAGATTATACAGTTTGGAGAGGATAGAGGACAGTTCTGGTGAACACATCTTCAATACAGTTGCAGGAATTCAGTCAGGTCCTGAGGCTTTAGAAGTATCAAGATGACTGATGACTTTAGCTACCATCTTAGGTGTGACGTTGATCGTACATAAACTGCTGTCAACACGAGGACAGTCAGGCAGGTCTCGGCCTAGGTCATCAAGTGTGGAGTTGGCTGCAAAACGATCTCCACACTTGATGACCTAGGCCGAGACCTGCCCGACTGTCCTTGTGTTGACAGCAGTCTCGTGTTTATGCAGCAGCAATGGTAATATGACCTTATCATGTGGGTATTATTTTTAGTCAGAGTTAATCTAAAACTAGCACTCCGATTCCATGCCCTGTCGATCGTGACGATATTGTCCCTTTAAGATACTTGAGAGATCTTTGTTATTCTTTTCGATCACACTGTGGAATAGATAGAGCGCCCTCTTTGTCTTTGGTATCTTTGTTTTCTTAGAGACCGTCTCAAAACTTCTTTTCATTTGGAACGTTCCTTTCGTGAACTGCAGCTGTTCCAAATAGAAACACCTAATGTTCCCAGCGTGCATACTCGTATGGAATGTTCCCAATGGAAGGTTCCTTTTGGAAACACATAGCATTCCTGAATGAAATGCCATCCTGTTCCCAGTGAGAACAGTGTGCGTATCAGATAGGAACAGGCAGTGTTCCCAATTGAACGTTTCAGCATTGATGATGATGTGATACTCCAGCAGTACAAATCGTTGCTATTTGAGTGTATCTCCTCAGAGACGCCGGTTCTCTCATTGTCTAGGTTGTTTTCTTGCTGCGGGATAGCTTTTTGTCATAAATCCTTTGAACAATTTGTCCTGATCAATTCCAATGTCATCGTACCTCATTACTACCTGACTCAAAACTGTACATGGGTGTCGGCCAATTCGAGATGCTTTCGAGTTTTCAAAGCAACACCTTTTCATTCCAAAGTTTTGAGATGCTCTCTGATGAACAATGGCACGGTCTGTTAATGACATCATAAACACTGGTTCTGTCACTATAATGTGCATACAATTTGTCAAAATTGTTATCTATTTTGAGTGCATTAGGTTAATAGTGATCAATGCTATTGTAGGGTCGGAACATTGTGGCTTCCTTTCCTGAATATAATACATGTACTGTAGTTGCAGATTCAAGTTGGCTTTATATGAGAGGGGCATGTTCCCTGAATACAGTTAACGCTGCAAGCTATCTTTAAACTCATTTTAATGGCATTAACCCTCCTATGCCCAGGCTGAAATTTGGCCCAGTCAGCACGGCACCCACAGACACTCACTTGAGTATTTTTGGTTGCATTGCCAATAGGTCAAACCACAGAGTCACACAGAGCTGTGTATGTACTTGGTTTTGGTTTTGGTTTGACCTCCTTGAGTGCACTGCACAAAGTCAATGGGTTGGGAGTTACATACAAATTTTGAGTGTCTTTGGGTTTGACCTCCTGTCACAGCCACATGTGCTTGCATGTATTTGAGTGCACTGCACAAAGTCAATGGGTTAAGAGAGACATACAAATTTTGAGTGTCTTTGAGTGTTAAACCTATAGGAGGGTTAATACAGTACATGTATGCAACCAGTGACATGCAATGTAATATAATATGCACAATCTATATTACACAGTACAACATTGTAGTTATGTGCCCCATGAACAAAACCCTAGCCCTGTCTCATACATGAAGTATGTCTTGTGGGCCAAAAAAAACAGGCCAATTATGGGCCTAGGTCGGCCTGTTACACTGTCAATCCAGTTCCTGTTGTTTATGTCCAGCTCAAAGTATGATTGTGTGTGAAGTAATACGTGTTTAGAACGGTTTATGTACTGCCAGTTGCACATACATGTTCAGTATCACAAATGAAGGTCAAAGGTTACTCAGACAGCTGTGTGACGTTGTGAAGTGATGCATAGAAAATCCTTTGAATTATACTGAATGACCTTTGACCTGTTCATGCATAGTTGAAATACAGAACTCACTTATTGTACATCATACAGGGTATAGGATGAGTTCTGGATCATCGTCTTGTCTGCGCGCAACACAGTCATTTATATTCTTGTCAGCACAAGGTGTATTGTGTTATTGACAGGGTTCGATCCAAAGGTTGAAATTTTTTGTCAAAATAATTAATTTGTTTTATTTTAAAAAAAATTTGGGGGTGGACAATTTTTGTATTCTCTTTGTTCATTTCTTTTTGACTAAACTAAATTATCTGTTAATGGTTTTCAGTGAATTACATTTTTTTTCAAAATATACAATAGATCATTTTCATTTTGCTGCTTTTAATTATGTTGAGAGAATTGGTCTAAGATGCTGTTGTAATTTCATTTTGATAATATAACTCAACAGGAAAACTGCTGCACAAAGTACCATATATGGGTTGTCTTTGGGGGTGTGGCTATGTTGCGATAAGTCTAATTTGAAATACAAATGTAGAGAACATTTTGGTGTGGGTTCTTGTATTTACTCACAGCTTCTACAAGAAGTATTTAGATGGAATCTTTTTATTTCAATTCAACAATGAATTTATGTTATTGTACATGTATCATTTATTTACAGGTAATAAAGGATTTATCATTTACATAACAAAATGTAAATTTGTGTCTTGGATCATTGTTTAAAATTAAACTGGTTATTTACCCTAAACCCACTAGACATTTTCACTTGAAATGATCCTGAATCCACCACAGTTGTTGAAATTTGATGAAATATGTACAATGGCAAATGTAAAACAGTCGTGAATCCAACAAAAGCAGCCGGTGGAGTTTGATACATTCAATTCACATATTTACAGTACTGAATCTACCAAAATCAAGGGGGTGGATTTTGATGGACTTGGGGATTTTAGGGTTAACAATATACAATGTACGTGTATTGCTAATAGGTTTTTGTATTACATTTGGTACCTTATTTTTAAAAAGATTTAATAACATTTTTGTTTACATTCAATGCCTATAATAATTTGTTATTTTCAATTATCTTTATACATGCTGTATCCAAATACATGTATAATAGATTTGTGGTCTGCCAATAAAGGAAATGTATCTGAATAAATATAGCCTGCATTTTAAATAATTTAAACAGACCTGTGATTTCTCCGGATTTTTCCTGATATCAGGATTTTTTACAAATCTCCCTTTGCCTAAAAATGTTCTTGAAAGAAGAGAAGTAGCCACCAAGGAAAGAAAGAAGTAGCCTGTATTGTGTCCAAACTTTAAGTTTCTTGTTTGTTGGGATGTGGAGAGTCTGTAAATCCTCAAAAATTAAACATCCAGGAGATTCAGGGGGGCTTTGTCCTCTAGACCAAAGCGATACCCAGGCCCACTATCCATTTTTCATGATTTTTTTACTTTTGTCAAATCACTGTTTAAATGTTGGTGGATTTCAAATATTAAAACCAGAAGGTTTGAAGGCACATCAGTGCAAACTATAAGAAAGAAATAATTCCAACGTTAAAAAAAATAAAATGGTTTTATAAAATATACAATAATTATATACAATTGTGGAAGGGATAAATTTCTTTCCAAAAGTGATTCTAAGAGGTACATTGCCAGATTTTACAATAAATAAGCACTCCATGCAAATCGGACTATCACTTTTTTAATTCTTGCATTTTTGAGGAAAAAAAAGGCATATGTGATCCAAAGTTGTTAGTATTTACATTAGTCGTGAAGTATGCATATGAAATACTCCCAGAGCTGCCAACATATGATTTTGAAAATGAGGAAGATTTAATTTTCTAATCAGAAAGACTCAATGCGAGCGAGCCCTTGCGGGTGGGGTCCAGGGGTTTTAGGCTTTTTGGCACCAAAAGGAGAGGCCTCCTTGCATATATTTTAAGTAAGTAAATTACCGTCAAATACGGAAGTCTTCCGCAGAATCCGGAAGAGTTGGCAGCTCTGCACTCCTATCAAAATCAAATGATTAGAAAACACATTCCCTCATTGCCCTGAAGGTCTTGTTCTTTTGCGGTATTCTGGAAAATTGTCAAACACTCACACATAACAGATGGATACAGAATACAGTAACATATTCTTTACTAAATATTCCACATTCGAATAAATAGAATAAATCTTAATGCATTTTCACTATTTTCTCATGAACGTAATAAGCTGAAACTTTCACTCGTTGGTTGTTTAACCCTAAACCACCCAAAATCCTGCAAAATCCACCAAGGGGCACTTTTTGGGAAAAGTTCAGCATTGTTGGAAATGGGTACTTTGACCTCTTCAAATGGGGCAAAATTACTACCTGGCAAGAAGTACAGGCCATAAGTGCTGAATATGAAAGATCAACGAAAATGCATGGTGTATTTTGAAGATAAGGGCATGTTTCCAAAAGTGCACTGATGGATTTTGGAGGATTCGGGAAGGTTCCTCGCCAGAATACCTAGGAGGTTAGGGTTAATGTACATCTTGATTCAAAGAAAGTGAGCATATTCAGTAGAGTCAGTTTTGCCAGCATCACCAATGTTGTACCTTCCCTGTTGAAGGAATGATCAGAGTTAGGATGCCCCGGCAATGGTAGGTTCTTGTCTGGTGTCTATGGGTGCCACGGTGAGAGACAACTGGGCAAGATCTGGAAGCGCCGGTGTGCTGTCCTTCTTACTGGGGGATTCTTGGAGTCTAGGGTGTGACGGCATCTCGTCTCCTGTGTGCTGTGTAAGGAAGGTACCTGGCTCAGGTGGTGGAGGAGCTTTTATGGCTAGGCTACAATGGAGAAGAATAAGAGAAATGTGTTTATTGATTACTTGCTCTGAGGAAGGAATTGAAATGATTCTCCTAATTATTATTTTCAAGGATTTATTTATTTATTTATTTTTTTTGCCAACCAGTGAAATACATGATACATGGTTATTGGAACCAGACCAAATTTCCCGTACACAAAGTATGATGGCTAAGAGAGGCCGCACAAATCGGGCAAATGTTCATACCCCTATAATGTGAAAAAGTTGTTTAAAACAAAGTGCGGCAGAATTCCAATCAATACAGCAATTTTGGCTGTAATTGGACTTCGTTTCATAGGGAAAAAAATTTAAATAAAAATGCTGATGCACAGGTCTAAGGCAACGCGTGCAGAAACCAGAAACCAGACACTTTTTTTGGGGGGGGGGGGGCCTTAGAAAAGCACATGATTTTCTTTTAATCTCCTTTGATGTAGAGTTTGTTCAATACAATTTTGTTTCAATTGAATTTAAACAAATAAATAAATCAAACCAAATCCAAAACTTTTTCCAGTGCAATACATGCTTTAGAGATTCAAGGCTGTAACCGGGGAAGGAAAATAGGCTGGTATTACAAATTTTGTTAATGACACAATGAAATAAGCTGAAACTTTCATAGGTTGGTTTCTGTACATATCTCTGGATTCTTATGAAGTATGGATGCATTTACAGACATCGGTTGGTTTCTGTACATATCTCTCGATTCTTATGAAGTGTGGATGCATTTACAGACATCGGTTGGTTTCTGTACATATCTCTGGATTCTTATGAAGCATGGATGCATTTACAGACATCGGTTGGTTTCTGTACATATCTCTCGATTCTTATGAAGTATGGATGCATTTACAGACATCGGTTGGTTTCTGTACATATCTCTGGATTCTTATGAAGCATGGATGCATTTACAGACATCGGTTGGTTTCTGTACATATCTCTGGATTCTTATGAAGCATGGATGCATTTACAGACATCGGTTGGTTTCTGTACATATCTCTCGATTCTTATGAAGTGTGGATGCATTTACAGACATCGGTTGGTTTCTGTACATATCTCTGGATTCTTATGAAGCATGGATGCATTTACAGACATCGGTTGGTTTCTGTACATATCTCTCGATTCTTATGAAGTATGGATGCATTTACAGACATCGGTTGGTTTCTGTACATATCTCTGGATTCTTATGAAGCATGGATGCATTTACAGACATCGGTTGGTTTCTGTACATATCTCTCGATTCTTATGAAGCATGGATGCATTTACAGACATCGGTTGGTTTCTGTACATATCTCTCGATTCTTATGAAGTATGGATGCATTTACAGACATCGGTTGGTTTCTGTACATATCTCTTGATTCTTATGAAGTATGGATGCATTTACAGACGTCGGTTGGTTTCTGTACATATCTCTGGATTCTTATGAAGCATGGATGCATTTACAGACGTCGGTTGGTCTCTGTACATATCTCTGGATTCTTATGAAGCATGGATGCATTTACAGACATCGGTTGGTCTCTGTACATATCTCTGGATTCTTATGAAGCGTGGATGCATTTACAGACGTCGGTTGGTCTCTGTACATATCTCTGGATTCTTATGAAGCATGGATGCATTTACAGACGTCGGTTGGTCTCTGTACATATCTCTTGATTCTTATGAAGTATGGATGCATTTACAGACATCGGTTGGTCTCTGTACATATCTCTGGATTCTTATGAAGTATGGATGCATTTACAGACATCGGTTGGTCTCTGTACATATCTCTGGATTCTTATGAAGTATGGATGCATTTACAGACATCGGTTGGTTTCTGTACATATCTCTCGATTGTTATGAAGTATGGATGCATTTACAGACGTCGGTTGGTTTCTGTACATATCTCTGGATTCTTATGAAGTATGGATGCATTTACAGACATCGGTTGGTTTCTGTACATAGCTCTCGATTCTTATGAAGTATGGATGCATTTACAGACATCGGTTGGTCTCTGTACATATCTCTCGATTCTTATGAAGTATGGATGCATTTACAGACGTCGGTTGGTTTCTGTACATATCTCTCGATTCTTATGAAGTATGGATGCATTTACAGACGTCGGTTGGTTTCTGTACATATCTCTCGATTCTTATGAAGTATGGATGCATTTACAGACGTCGGTTGGTTTCTGTACATATCTCTCGATTCTTATGAAGTATGGATGCATTTACAGACGTCGGTTGGTTTCTGTACATAGCTCTCGATTCTTATGAAGTATGGATGCATTTACAGACGTCGGTTGGTTTCTGTACATATCTCGATTCTTATGAAGTATGGATGCATTTACAGACGTCGGTTGGTTTCTGTACATAGCTCTCGATTCTTATGAAGTATGGATGCATTTACAGACGTCGGTTGGTTTCTGTACATAGCTCTCGATTCTTATGAAGTATGGATGCATTTACAGACGTCGGTTGGTTTCTGTACATAGCTCTCGATTCTTATGAAGTATGGATGCATTTACAGACGTCGGTTGGTTTCTGTACATATCTCTCGATTCTTATGAAGTATGGATGCATTTACAGACGTCGGTTGGTTTCTGTACATATCTCTCGATTCTTATGAAGTATGGATGCATTTACAGACGTCGGTTGGTTTCTGTACATATCTCTCGATTCTTATGAAGTATGGATGCATTTACAGACGTCGGTTGGTTTCTGTACATATCTCTCGATTCTTATGAAGTATGGATGCATTTACAGACGTCGGTTGGTTTCTGTACATATCTCTTGATTCTTATGAAGTATGGATGCATTTACAGACATCGGTTGGTTTCTGTACATATCTCTCGATTCTTATGAAGTATGGATGCATTTACAGACGTCGGTTGGTTTCTGTACATATCTCTCGATTCTTATCAAGTATGGATGCATTTACAGACATCGGTTGGTTTCTGTACATATCTCTCGATTCTTATCAAGTATGGATGCATTTACAGACATCGGTTGGTTTCTGTACATATCTCTTGATTCTTATCAAGTATGGATGCATTTACAGACATCGGTTGGTTTCTGTACATATCTCTTGATTCTTATCAAGTATGGATGCATTTACAGACAATGGTGTGCAATCCCTTTAAAGGGACAGTATTGTCACGATCAGAGCAGACTTTCAACAGGGCATGGAATCGGTGTCCTAGTTTAAGATGAACACAGTGACTGAAAATTACTGGCTCATTTATGCAGCAGCAACGGTAATATGACCTTATCATGTGGGGTATTATTTTCAGTCACTGAGTTAATTCAAAACTAGCACTCTGATTCCATGCCCTGTTGATCATGGCGATATTGTCCTTTTAAGGGATCTTTGCTTCAAATCTTTCATTATTCAACACAAATAATTCACAGATATTGCAAATTTCTGACAATAAGGATGCAACTCTATACCTGTATGTATCCTTGCCACTGATGCTAACAGGGGGTCTATGAGATGCCGTTGGACCAAAGTTCTTGGGTGGTTTGGCATTCACTCTTGACCCGTTCATCTTGGCAAACAGTAATCTAAGCACTCGCTCTCGCTGCTCCCATGTAAGCTCGCTCACATCAATCTTGCCACCAAGACCAGTCCTGTGAGGATATGGAACAACAAATAAGGGTTAACCCTATAACCTTCCCAAATCCTCCAAAATCCTCTTTGCTAAAGTGGAGGATTTTGAAGGATTGAGGTTACATGCTACATGCTCTTTGCTAAAGTGAAGGATTTTGGAGGATTGAGATTATTAGGCATACCTGCCTTTCCATGGTATATGTACATCCATGTTTGTTGTAGTGATTGCAAGGTCAGTGCTTGGGTCAGTGGACACTGTTAATTGCTCCATGCATGCATGGAGGGTCCCTGGCCATGTACATGTATCACAGATTAGAAACACATGTGTGCATACATGTCATGTGCTTGCTTTACTACTGAAGGATTTTGGAGGATTCAGGTTATGTGTAAGCAAATGGGCCTAGGGAGTTAGGAAGGATTCAGGTTATGTGTAAGCAAATGGGCCTAGGGAGTTAGGAAGGATTCGGGTTATGTGTAAGCAAATGGGCCTAGGGAGTTAGGAAGGATTCAGGTTATGTGTAAGCAAATGGGCCTAGGGAGTTATGGTTAATAAAGGAATACTATGTACATGGAATTGGGTCAACAACTTTATAAATGGTGATTTCTTGGGGTAAAATTCATACCTGAACACATTTGTGTAGAGTGAATATTAACAGCAACTATATAAATGTTTAATATTTCTCCAAGGGATTTTATGTGCTGTAACAGGTATTTGAAAAGCAAAATCAAAGTTCCTTTGAAAATGTCTGCCTTTAAAATTTGAAATAAATAGAGAATTGGCTGTTGCAAACTGCTAAAATTTGAGATAAACATTTCTCCTGAGGACGATCAGAGCACACTGATCGAAACGTCGAGTTGTACCTCCAGTTCTTTTCAGAACTAATTACTACTCAATTGAGAATTTCACATGGTGTCACCGCAATTAGTCTTACTGAGATAAACATTGCTTTTCTATAGAAATGAATCGTCTTTAATAATGATAACAGAAAACATGAATTTCCATCCTCCCACAAAACGTAAAATTTAAAAATATTGTCATATTGAGTATTTTCTTAGAGGGAAGGTTCAACATTGGTATAATGATTACAGAATTACAAAATTATTATCTGAAAGCTAGTTTTGATGTGACGTGGGTGAAGGTAACAATCACCCTGAAAAAATGAGGCTGTGCTCTCATTTCACAGAATAAAACAAACAAATATGCAAATATAATGCAATATAATATGCAATTTACAAAAAGTTTTCACACTTTTCTCAGGACTTAAAGGAACAATATTGTCACGATCAACAGGGCATGGAATCGGATTTTTAGATTAACTCAGTGACTGAAAATAATACCCCACATGGTAAGGCCATATTACCCGTTGCTGCTGCATAAATGAGTCAGTAATTTTCAGTCACTGTGTTCATCTTAAACTGGGACACCGATTCCATGCCCTGTTGGAAGTCTGCTCTGATCGTGACGATAGTGTCCCTTTAAGACTTAACAGCTGAAACTTTCGCAGAATTATCGTTAAATTTATATCTTGATTCAAAGAAAGTAAGGTTACCAAAGAAGCAGTTTTGCCAACATTATCCTTTTACCAAATATGCAAAACAAAAACCTTCTGTTTAAAAGATTAGATATTGTTTCAAGGAACATATTTCTTATCCTTATATCGTCCTGATATATCGTCCTGAACAAGGTCGTATCTAAAAAAGGTTGCATGTGCAATAGTGCATAAATTTACATACATTAAAACAATTGAGTGCAACAACGTCCTGGAACTCTGTAAAAAGATACGACCTTGTTGCACTGAGCAAAATCCATGTATGCAACAAGGTCGTAACTATGATACGACCTTGTTGCACTGATGCAGACGATATGTGAAGTTACTTACCATGCCTCAGCAGCCTTGAGATCTGAATACACACTGTTAGTGCTCATATCCGATGGCTCAAAGGTTCTGACTTTGGGATAATCTCCCTTGTTAGCATGAGCGTCTAGCATCTTCTTGTGGTACATAGCCGCTGCATCTTTCAGATACTTGGAGCGGTTGGCAATGATCTCCTTCTTGACTGTTTCCAACGAGTCCAGGAAAAACTGTTCCATCTCTGTCCTCTGTGGAAAACGATTTTACAAAATTGTTTTTTAAAACTTATTTTAAGGCTGGGAAGAAAGAGTAAATGAAAAAAAAATTAAAATGTTACTTGGATAATAGTCCTGGACTGATGGGAGACTTTAAATAACGTTTGAATTACTTATCATACAGACTGTGCAAACAAACTATTTTTTATTTAAAAACAATTTTTTTTTTAGAACATTGCTATAATGTAGTCGAACAATGCTATAATAAACACCACTATAATGAACAATTGATTATACAAAACATGAATGACTCTTGGCTCCCACTTAATGTAGCAAGCATTGAAGACAGGAATAATTGTAACAAACAACAACTACAGTGAACATTTTGTGTAGACCTTGTGATGTCTGTTACAGTGGCAGAGGGCTACATTCATTATTTAGGTAGAAGGGGGACTTTAGACAAAACAAATCTGGGCATATAAATAGTGGAGCAGTTACCACGAGGGTAAGAGTAAATATTTGGGAACAATTGGGGTTGCCTAGTGCAAAAATTACTGATCCTGCAAAAAAAGTATTTGCAATTTTGGTTTTTAATTACTATTATTTAAAACAAACAATATTTGAGGGGGCGGGGGGGGGGGGGGTATTCAGATGTAAACAGGTTCCTTGTACACAAACAGGTTTGTCTTTTCAGACAAATGTTTCTGACCGGCATAAAAAGGGTTTTAGTCGGAAGAAAGCTTTCAAAGGACTTTATAATTTGGATTTCCTCTTTTTACCTGATCTAGGATCGTCTTGGCCAATCTCTTGACTTTCTTCATCTCTTTGCTTTGTAGTTCAATGGTCCTCATCAGCTTGGCAATCTCCACTTTGCCCGCCTCCGTCTGGATGTGTGCTTTCCTGACCACAATCTGTCTCTCCTGCTCAAACTCGCGCACCACGTGGCTCAGGGACACCTCAAGGCTCTCAATCTTATTCTGGTTCTAAAACAAATAATGACAAATAATTAACTGCTGAAAACAATTCATTACCATAGAATGAATGTTTGGAAAAAATTTTTTTTTTAAAAGTAAGACTGCCATTAACTGTCTACCAGTAAGAGCTATGAAATAATGCTGTAAAAGTATTAGATGAGCATGACCTTTAACCCTAAGGCCAAAAAAAAAAAGTTTACGGTTTCTGGTCTCTGCGTGCATCACCTTAGACCCGCATGCTGGCATTTTTAGTGTGCTTTAAAAAAAAAAATGAAACGATGTCCAATTGCAGCCAAAATTGCTGGATCGATTGGAATTCTGCCCTGCTGTGTTTTAAATCTTACCTGTATGGGGAGTCTGAAACTCGGTACTTAACTTCCATGAACAACTACTGTATACTTAGTGTTCGAATTTCAAAAAATCATTTTTACTAAGTCATTTTATTGAAAACAAATCCAGATTTAACGTTGAAGAAATACCTTGAGTTTTGATGGTTGTTCATCATATATCTTGTACAAACATACAGAATTACACGCACGCACACACGCACGCACACACACACGCACGCACGCACGCACGCACGCACGCACGCACACACACACGCACACACACACAGGGGTTAAAACATTACCTCCGCCGCGACTTAGGTCGGCGGAGGTAAAAATATGGTTCCAATAACCGCATATACATATACATTGTATTTAATAGGTTGGCAAAAAAAAAAAAAGAAAAAAAAGTGCGTCACCGCATCGATTTTGAAGCCGACCTATGACCAGAAACCGGAGATTTTATTTTTATGGCGAAGTGAGAAAGACCCCCTATTGTTATCATTGTGCATGCAAATTAACAATATTTTGTTTGTGCCCCCCTTTTTTTGACACCCTAGATCCGCCCTGAAGTCGTATAAGGATACGTACCTGTTTATTTTGCTCTTTCAGTTTAACGTTCTGCACCACCTTCTCCTGAATCATTAGTTCATTCAGTTCCTTATCTCCGTTCAGTTTCTTGTTCTCCTTCAGTAAGGTGTCTCTCTCCAGCTTCAGCTTGTCCGATTCCTTCACGTGGTAATTCAGCGCCTCGGTGACGCGGACGTTCTCCTTGTAGACTGAGCGTGTCGTCTCATCGAGCTCACTAGGGTAGGGGCGAAGGGGGAAACATGAAGTGAATTCTTGGAGGATGCAATATTTGTGGTAGCACCTAATTATGTTTCTCAAACCTTTTTTTTCACCATTTTTTTTCTTAAGAACTACATGTAATCATATGAAAGAAAGGAGCTACACTGCTTGTAATTTCATATCAGTCAATTCAAAAGAGCTTGGTTTTTGTAAGTCCACAAATTTAATTTGAGTCTTTCTACAGAGCTAATGTGGGGTTTCACCAAAACAAAGCACCCTCTTACTATTTCTTCTTTCTCGAAAATTAAAAATAAGCTTTGAACAATCAATCCACTAGCAACTCATTTCCCTTGATAGGGTCGCAAGAAGTTTTTGTTGTTAATCCAATATTGCCCTGAAATGTGGATGACCGACTGTATCTCCTTCCTACTACACTGCTAGTTGTGAGTAGTATACAAACCTTATAGCCTCTGTGTGTGCCCTCTCGGCCAGTTCGGCAATCTTCTGACTCGCTTCTTGCTGAAGGCGGATCTTCTCCTCAAAGAATTTATGCTCCATTCGCTGAAGCTGCTCAGAGTGTTCTTTGTTGGTCAGGAACATTTCATCTTTGATCTGAGGAAATTTAATAATGGGTCAGGAACATCTCATCTTTGATCTGAGGTAATAAAATAATGGAAAAATTTACAACAAAACTGACCAAAAAACTGAAATGAAATATATAATAGGCTCAACTCTACGGGAAGTAGAGTCTCCAGCGACTTTCTTTCCTTGGTGGTTACCTCCTTTTTTCAAGAAAATTTGAGTCAAAGAGAGATTTGTAAAAAAAAAAAATCCTGAGAAATCACAGGCCTGTTAAAGTCGTTACCTCATCCAGTTCTTTCTGCATCTGTCCTCGTTTCCTTCTGAACTCCTTGACTAGTTTCAATTCGCTCTGCATCATCTTCACTTCTTCAGTCTTCTCAGCTAGGTTGGTCTCAAGCTGGTTCAGTCTTGTGGTAAAATCTTCAATCTATGAGCACAAAACAACATTGAAAACTACATTAACAACTACAAAATGTTTTGAACTATTCACATTTATTACAAAGTCACATTCACCAAGGTACGAATTTTGTCAACTTTACTCACAATTTGTCGCATTCACCAAGGTAAGAATTCTATCAACTTTACTCGCAATTTGTCACATTCACCAAGGTTTGAATTTTGTCAACTTTACTCATAATTTGTCACATTCACCTAGGTAAGAATTCTGTCAACTTTACTCGCAATTTGTCACATTCACCAAGGTAAAAATTCTCTAATTTTTACTCACAATTTGTTGTTTTTCCTTTCTGGACTCTCTTCTTGTGTCCTTCAGTTGTTTCTGCAACTTGGCAATCTGGAAGTGTGAAACAAAGCAATACAATTATTCAATTATTAAACATCCTTAAAACCATTAATCTTGGGAGATTAACATTTGAATCAATGGATGTTGTTTAGAAAATAAGGCAGTTAATTAAGCAATGGGTATTATTACTAAGGCTTCCAACTTGCTCCTAGCTGCACTGACACTCTGTGAGCACAGACGTACATGGTCTATTTGTCAACATTTGAAGCAGCAGACCACTTCTGTAGGGAGTGCTTCCTTGTGAAGATGATGCAATTGTGGATCTCAAGACAATTTTTAAGATTTCAGCAGATCCAAAAATATCACTTTTTAGTTTACTTTGTTAAAAAAAAAATTCAGGTCAAGTACAAGATTAATAATTGTAAAACCACGTTAATGGAAGGCCACATTAAGGCCATTTGTAAGATTTTTTTCAGGGAAATTCACTTCCTGATATTTTTTTTTCTTGGAAACTTGAACACTTGGAAACCTTGGCAAAATATCATTTTCAAAGTTCTTCTTCCCAGTCTCTCTGAACAATGTGCAAGCAGATCATGGCGGAGAAGATTTTTTTGTCAGATGCACCATCTCAATGGAATAAATTACCTCTTCACATCCAAACCTGTAGAACACTCACATCCTTCAAGACACACTTCATGACCCATATATCTTATGAAGTCTTTCTCTTAACTTTTGTTCACTGTTTTTATTTGCTCTGATGTGACTATGAGCTTTGAGCACTAATTTTAAGTGGATTTTGGTGCAATATAAGTCTCAATTTTGATTACTGGAAAGAATGTCGTATCCGAGTGGAGTGTCGTGGCCGAGCGGTCTAGCTTACCGGACTCAAGTTCTGGTGTTAGCAGCAGAATGTGGGTTCGAATCCCGGCCATGACACTTGTGTTCTTGAGCAAGACACTTAACCATAATTGCTTCTCTCCACCCAGGGGTTAAATGGGTACCTGTGAGGGCAGAGTTGGTCGATTAGCCCTATATGCGCTGTAATGGCAGCAATTGAGCTGTATACTCCCCAGGGAGCTGAGATGGTTTCAGGAATGATTTATGAGCCTTATGAGCAGGGGTAATAATATAATGCGCCTTGAGCACCACTCAGTTGGTGGATACGTGCGCTATATAAGTCCACACATTATTATTATTATTATTATTATTATTATTATTATTATTATTATTATTATTATTATTATTATTATTATTATTATTATTATTATTATTATTATTATTATTATTATTATTATTATTATTATTATTATTATTATTATTATTATTATTATTATTATTATTATTATTATTATTATTATTATTATTATTATTATTATTATTATTATTATTATTATTATTATTATTATTATTATTATTATTATTATTATTATTATTATTATTATTATTATTATTATTATTATTATTATTATTATTATTATTATTATTATTATTATTATTATTATTATTATTATTATTATTATTATTATTATTATTATTATTATTATTATTATTATTATTATTATTATTATTATTATTATTATTATTATTATTATTATTATTATTATTATTATTATTATCCGACTGCCACTTTTAAGGGGTTTTTTGGAATTTTTTTGCAACCACTAACCAGTTAAAAAATGATTCTATTGATTTTTGGGGGTACAGAAAGCGAAAACTATCTTTAAAATCTACTTTTATGATGGTTTTCGGACTTTATTTCCCTTCTAAAAAAATCCTCCCCTTCAGAAAATAGAAGGATCCTATATTATAGTTGCCACTGAGCATGTACAATGACCGTGTTGGTCACTAACGGGGGAGTTGACAAGATCAGACTGACATGACTGAGTAAGTCATCGTATACCAAAAATGCCTGATTTTTCATGAAATAAATATCCTGGAATAATTTGAAGTATATGTCCATTGTCCATCATCATCCATATGTTCTCCACCTTTCTGGGTAGGTAAGATTACATTATTGGTTATATTGAATGAGAAAAAGTGGCGGTCGGATACGACATTCTACCCTGATTATTATTACTACACATAGAGGGCGCTATTGCAGCCCTCCAATGAATTACTACTTCAACGTGAACCCACCAATTCCTCTTTTGACTGGTCTTCTTTCTTCAAGTAAGTGATGACATCAATGGTATCCTTCTCTGATTGTAGCATCTGGCGCTGTAACGTTTCATTCTCCAAGGAGATGTGCTTGGCGCTCTCTCGGAATTCTTGCCGGGATTTTTCAGTGGCATCCAGTCGTGCCTCCCAGACTCTTGTGTTGGTAAGAGCCATGGCAGTATCGGAGAACTTCTTGTCCTTTTTCTTCCTGATAAATGAATTACATTTTTAGAATGTTAGTATTTCTAGAAATTATATTTCTAAAAATGATAATGATATTAGTGAGTTGTCTATGACTACAGGCTTTTAAATATCAAATCAAAAATAATTTCTAGCTTTAATAATCACCTATTTAGCTGCCTTAGTTACAAAACATGACAAAACAAAAAAAGCAAAATAATGGTTAACAAATGTTACTGGCCTTACTTTTCAAACCTTAGATAGCACTAGCAGGTTCTTTCTCAAAGACAAAACATTGCGAAACTAAACTATAAACTGTTAACGGACAATCACAAAGTTAACTTAAAATAGGGTTTTCAGTTTGTACATGCTTGACCGAAGCCCGCCACACGTACAGCGCATCGCCCGCAACAAAAAACATCAAAATTTTAAATCAAATTTTTTAACTACTTTTACCTGCCAAAATCTTACATGTAATAGCTCATTGGAAAGCTTATAGTTTCAGCTATCCAACAATGTACATAAAATAGCAATCAGAAGTACGTGCGAAAGCCTAGGTTTTTATGAATGAACCACTCTCGTCCCGCCCAGCCTTTCGCGAAGTGTTCCGAGATCGGGTGCATTCGGCGCGTAAAATTTGCTGCGCTCTGCTGAGGGCATCCACTTCGGAGCTGTCTCCGCGCCCGAGTACATTGTGATTGACATGAAAACGGGTTTCCCTATTGAGCCAAAGGGCTCCTTTACATACCCATGCTTGCTCGATCTCCATAACTACTCTACAACAGAAGTTATGAAGAGATAAAAAGTAAACACCGTTTTTTCAAGGTGAAATCTTCAAGTTGAAAGGTAAGAGAGGTGTCTGAATTAATTTTACACCTCTTTTCTATCATATGTGAAAGTTTTGAGCCGTAATTTTGTTTAGTTTTGAGCGGAGAGTGTATTTTTTACACCCTTTCAAAAGCTCTTATGAGGGAAACGAGCACGAACGCTGTGCATCACGGTGTGTGTAGGCTGATTCAACGGTTTTGGTGTCATTAGGGATGTACACAGTGTATGGACAGTCGTGCTTCATCGAATGCTGTATATTTGATTAAATAAAACAGGATTCCTCAAAAACTACTCATCCGATTTTCTTGATTTAAAAACCATTGTATTTCTTTCATCAAGTCTTTCAAGACCTTTAATTTGATATAAATATTGAGCATATTGGTTCAGGAATAATTTTTCACCTGAAAACCCTACTTAAAACATTAAACACTTTGGCTAGCGTTATATCAATTGAATGAATAGCATTCACAGTTCAATTATATTCACAGTTTAATTACAAATTAACGTTAATATCACTGTGGTATGGTGGAAAAGTAAACTAACATTAGGCCTAACGTTTGTGAGTTGTCCTACTAAAATTAAAAAATTAAAGAAAAACCAAGTTGAAATAAAGTGACTGAATAATTGTAGAGCTAGCGTACTTACCCCTTTCCTTTTCCCTTGCCTTTCCCCTTTCCCTTCCCTTTCTTCACTTTCTTCGGCATGACTGCGGCTTGAAGTTTGTGTTACTTTATATTTTACTTCAGTTGTGCGGAAACGAAAAAAAGCAAAACTACCGCTGTGCGTTATTCACATAAAATAATCGAGTTTCCGTTTACTTATTCCACACAGTCAGACTGTGGAAATACTTCTTATTACTCTTCAGTAAATAGCAATTCAACGCCAGTAATCTAAACGTGTTTTTAAAGAAAGGACCATTTAATGACTTAACTTCTCCTACAAACTACATGCATAACTAACTTGCAGGATCATACGTGCTTCTAATTCTTGTCTATTTATAATTATTTACAAAGTAGTTTGGTTTACACATTTGTTGTTTGGCCGGTACACTGTGATCAATGTGAAAAGAGGCGGGCACCAAACTAACGTTGATATGGTAACAAACGTTATAAATAGCGCCATCAATAGTTGAATGATGTTCAAGCAATAATTCCCTCATTCCATGCCCCGCCCCATGCCCGGGCAGCAACCACGCCCCAACTTGGAGGCAATTTTTGTGAAATCGTAGGTATAGGATGACAATGGAAGATCGTGATTTATTCATTTAGTAAAAGTTATTAATCATCTTTGTAAATGTATACAAAACTTCCATTGCCATCTTTGGACAAAAGGCGCGCCCCAGCAGATCATAGCTGAACTGAATATTCACAGCTATAGCTGATCGTGGTATCATTGACGAACTCTCGCGTTTAGTGAAATCTCTGAAGGTTTGAGAGTCCATTTTTCAGTCCATTTTTTTGCAAATAAACGGCGTCGCCTATCAGCTTCTGACGACTGTATAGCCGTGAATTAGTATACTTATTTTGTTTACAACGAAGTGAAGTAAAACTTATTAAAAACTAAGGGCGTGACAAAGGGGCGGTCCCGGAGGTGGGGTAGTTGTTCTGCGACCTCAGTATGTTTTCCCGGCCAAACAATCCCTTTCATTCAATTTGATACCCGCTCATTTAATTTGATTTGAAAATGAATGCTCCTTTACATCATTCAATCAGCAAAAAGATACATTCATAATTCATCAGTTGAGCATTCTATCGTCAAGTTCATTCATCAATTTACAAGCTAAGCGGTGTAAGAATTAAATTTCATCAATTCTCACATTTTCATTTGTCACATTTTACTTTCAATTCTCAGGCCCAGGTATGAGTATATGGTGACTTTCATAACTCACAAAAAACCTTTAAAAAAACTCACTAAAATTTGACAAGGATAAGTTACAGTTTCATATAGACGAAAGCGAAAATAACAAAACTTAACAAAATCAAACATCCAATTTCAGGATGGAGATAACTGAAGTCATGAATGCCAAAAAACGAAATAGAAGTAAATAAAAGCAGTTGTGTATGACACGAAGGAATCAATGATATTAATTTGAAGTCAACAATATAGAAAAGAGAAACCTTAGTTTGATCGAATCGATAAAACGGCGTGAATTTGAATGATCTTTAACGAAAATGAACAGAACGTTTGCCAAATTTTTACGGGGCTACTTTTTTTTTCAAACAATTACTCCCATGACAAATTTCTGGGTACGTATCTACAAATTTGATTAAGATGTTGTACACAAAGTACACATTGAATGGTGTATTGTATTTCTTGTAATAGATTAGGGAAGGGCAAGGCCCCCCCCCCCCCCCAAAAAGGTCTCCGGTTTCTGGTCATAGGTCGGCTTCAAAATCGGTGCGGTGACGCCTTTAAAAAAAAAAAAAAAAAAAAATTGGGGGGGGGGGTGGTAATCTTTATTGGAACCAGACCAAATTTCCCATACACAAAGTAGGCCTATGTGGCTAAGAGAGGAGGCCTCAGGAATCGGGCAAACGTTCATGCCCTGAGGCGACGCGCGCGGAGACCAGAAACCAGAGACTTATTTATTATTTTATTTTATTTTATTTTATTTATTTTTTGTTGGGGGGGGGGGGGGCTAAGATAGAACCTAATTAGAATTTGAGGTAGCATCCTTGTCACACAAATGAATTAATAAAATATAAGATGATATCTGTGTCTGTAAAGACAGGTTTGTGACACAGGCTATTATGGGAAGAGGAAGTTTGGGGGTAGGCACCATGTAATATCTGTGGTAATAGTGTGTGGTTCTGAGAAAAACCAGTGCTTTTGACCACTCGATGGTTCTTCAATCTAGCATGGAAAACTTAAAACCCTTATCAACAATGGTGAATGAAAGGCGCAATTTCACTGTCAAAGTCACAATAGTGTGCCCATGGTGTTTTCTCATTCACATGATGTATGAACCCGATTGAACCAGTCTTTACACAAATATTTATTCTCAATTAATAAAAGTATAAAATGCAATATTTGTATCAAAGAAACTAATAAATCATAAGATACTTATTGTTAGATGTAATTATTGTATTATTTGTTCATGGGGTTATATAGCTCAAATGATACTGATTTCCAAAAATATACAGTTACAGTCAAATCAGTTTTCAATTTTTTACAATATCTTCGAGTAGCCTTTGAGTTAATTCATATGATCATTATTATTATACAACCTGAAAGATCTAATCCAATATCTAAATATACGTTCTAATGTTTACAGTCTTGTTCAGATAATAATACCAAAATAAAAGAAATTACTGAAAGTTAATGAAACATTGCATCCTGTTGAATATTCATTTTAAATTGCAAGCTGATTTATACAGTACACATTTCAGCCATTTCAATGCTTTAACCTCAACTTCATAATCATGAGGAGTAATTGCATTTTGTTTATGCAATCATGAGAGTTAATTAAAATACAACTACATTGCCTGCATTTATTTTTATACTGACAGAGTTTAATTTATGTGTAACCTTTAAGATAAAAAACCTGACTTCTTGAGTTATTAACTTGAATTCTTATTTTGTAATTTCTCGTTTTTGCAGAAATTTTGCACCATTTGTTTTGCTTAGCCATGTTGGGTTTAATGCTCATGCCACTAAACTTAAGGTCAAACATAAACATGTAAAATGTTGTTAATGACTGTTAATTATTACTGGTTTGATCTCAGATTTAAGATCCTTGTCTGTCCTTAATGTCTAGACAAATCTAATTTTGTAATTGTACTTTCAGCCTCAGTCTGTGTTCCTGAGATGCAGTTGCCCTCCAACAAAAATGAGTCTTAATGCAGTTATGGTGTATTTTGAAGACATAAATGAATATATATGAACATAATTATTTTGTTCGATTTTGTGCTCTGTCCATTATTAACCCTAACTACCCAAATCCTCCAATATCCTTCTCCTGGTTTTGCCTGGTTTTGATGGATTCAGTACTCCACAGTATAGCCCAGCAAATAGAGCATGTAGCCATGTGTACCAAATCCATCAAACTCCAACAACTGGGGTATCTTTTTAGTGCATGTTGATGGATTTAGGATGGTTTCTAGGGGGGTTAGGGTTAATAATCCTACAATATATAACTACATACATGTACTGTACATAAATTCAAAGGTAGCTTTGAAATACTCAAAACCTGAGGTAACCTTATATAAACAGCAAGGAAGCTCATCATAAAAATTTTAAAAAGGTACAGCACTGGTATTTACCAGCACTGGTATTTACCAGCACTGGTATTTACCAACACTGGTATTTACCAACACTGGTATTTACCAGCACTGGTATTTACCAACACTGGTATTTACCAACACTGGTATTTACCAACACTGGTATTTACCAACACTGGTATTTACCAACACTGGTATTTACCAACACTGGTATTTACCAACACTGTTGTCAATAAATGAATTATCTAAAAGCTTACTTGGTGTAAAGTTGGTATTTCGTATCCATCATCCTGAGAAATTTGTTTAGTTTGGAAGTAAATGTGTCTGGAATACTTTGCTTAATAAAACTGTAGAAAGACATTTGACTGAAAGACTTAATAACATCATTTAAGAACTTGAATCTTTAAGTGTGTTAAATGATTCTATAAAATGTACTGCATAGGTGTGATGGGAAAATGTAATCAGGTTCAGTTAAAAATGTGTATTTAAATGCATTGATGATTTACATTTATGGCACAGATGATGTGACATATATTGTTTACAAAACAAACCTCAGGATCAAACAGTAACGATCAAACAGTAACAGTCAAGAGCTGTATTGATGTCAATGACAGGCACAGCTAAATCTTATATTTTGATGAGAATTTTGCACTTTAAAGACACTATATCTCAAATAGTATTCACTGGAATTTTTTTTATAATACTTAATGCTATTTTGAGATCAATAAAGTACAAAGTGTAAAAACTGCACATATAAACATACACGCTGTTGCTTGCCATGAAATCGACCTAGTACTCTCATCTGTAAACACAAGTGACAATAAATTAGACTCACATGATCAGATCGAGAAGGAGAGGGAACAACGGAGGGGGAACGATGGAGGGGGAACGACGGGGTGTCAACATGGGCATGTAGATCATCATGCAAGTCAACTGAACCAAGGAGCTAATTTGTGGTTCCTCTATATTGGCTAGAGGCTCCTCTCCTCTCTCCTTTAACCACCCTGCATCCTCCCCTGCAAGATCCACTGAGGGGAAAATGAAGTGTTGTCAGATACATAGTTAGACTTGTACCTAAGTCAACAACAACTTTATATCAAAAAGCTGCCATAAAGAATATTTTGCTTTAAAATAAAACTGGACAGCAGTACACTGAACAATGATGGGACCAGCCCTCTGAATGAAGTAAGCAATCATTACTGACAGTACTGGCTCAGTGACATATAACCAGTTTTAATAATCACTGATGCTGATTTGTCACATGCTAAAAGTACAGCCATTTTATTCCATTCAATCATCTGATCTCTTGGCTGTGTTGTTGTTATTGTTGGTAATATTCATCCTCATCAAGATACAATAGGACTACTGCGGCTCCCTCTTCTCGCGACGGGATCCATGGTTTTCATCAGGAATTTTTCTTCCTCCGTGTACATAGTAGCATCTGGACGGAAATCCACGGTGTAGTCCAGCGAGCGGATGGCATTGGAGACTACGTCCTCCCGCCTCCCTTCCTCGTTCCACTGGTGCATATCGGGTCGCATGTTGTTGCTGAGTTTCCTCTGTCGCTCCTCCGTCATGCCCTGGGCGAGTTCGTCTACCTTCAAGCTTTCAAATTTCTCGGCGACTGGTGCGTAAATCGCAGTGCGACGCTTCTCGTGGACTTTGGACATGCGCTGGCGGCGTTCTTCGCGGTTGCTTTCTATGTGTTCTTTGTGACTTGATACGATCTCACTGTTTTTGTTTTTTGTGGTAGTGTTGATGATGGGGGAAGGGGGAGGGGGGTGGTTGTAGTTGGTGAATGTATTTTCAAGGATGAGAGGGTTGAGTATAATAAATTTAAGTATTTGTTGAGTAGAACCAAACCAAAAGATCAATCCATGGTAGACGTGCCCGAGAAGTGAGTGCAGTAAAACATTAAAATGACAAGAGATATTAAATGAGAAAAGTTAAAAAGCCAGTACACAGATGATCACCGAAATAAGAGAATAAAATTGTTTAGGAAGAGGACAATCCAAGGGAGCAGTAGAAGAGGACAAAATGAGGGGGGGGGGGGGGGGGGGAAATGATTCAAAGAACAAACAATTGAAGAAGAGATGATTATAAGACAATGAATATAAGTGTGACATGGGAGAAAACAAAAACAAAAATGGTTTATTAAAAATATCAACATATTTTGAAATTACAGTATGTTGTCTTAATTGCCCGGCTCTCTCAATATATTTACTAGTCTTGGTTCAAAACTGTGTATGTATGTTTTTGATACACGATCTGACGGCGCTACACGAACGCTACAATCACGAACCGCTGCTACACATACGAACTGCTATCAAACACAGTCTTGGGAACTTCCCCCGAAAACGGGGGGAAACCACTATGCATGCGTCAATTTGAAATGCTAGCACGGCCCACATTTTTGGTGCGCACGTGCATAAACAACAGCGGACTGCCGTTCTCACTGATCGACAACTTCACGGCAGTCCGTTGTTGTTTATGTGCGTGCGCTGATCGACAACTTCACGGCAGTCCGTTGTTGTTTATGCGCGTGCGCTGATCGACAACTTCACGGCAGTCCGTTGTTGTTTATGCGCGTGCGCTGATCGACAACTTCACGGCAGTCCGTTGTTTATGCGCGTGCGCTGATCGACAACTTCACGGCAGTCCGTTGTTGTTTATGCGCGTGCGCTGATCGACAACTTCATGGCAGTCCATTGTTGTTTATGCGCGTACGCACCAAAAATGTGGGCCGCGACGACATGTTTACTTGTTAATGTATTCCTATATTGTGCATCAAAATGTGTTTAAAAAAAACCACTACATGGAACATATAAGGTAATTGTATTAACATTAAGTGGCACAGACAAAAAAATAAATAAATAAATCTTTCTTCATGATATTTAGGGGGTAATAATATCCTTCAAAAATTAACACTGACCTGAAAAACGTAGTTTCCTTTTTAATCACTGGAAATATGGATGACCCTAATTACCCCAATTATGTAGGTGAATACTGATTTCAATACAGGAATAAACTTAAAAAACAGTATTGCAACTACTGTTGAGATTATATTGTCAATAATACTTAATTTTCATCTAAGTTACACTGCACAGATACATTTACATGGTATACCAAAAAACGGAGTGGCCAGAGAGAAATGTCCTCTTACTTTCGTCTAAGTTACACTTTTAGATGGCCCACTTGAAAAGATAATACCAAAATCTTACTAGTGACATTTAAACTGAGATAACATGTTCTAATTCCGCTTTCCCTTGATTCTAAGAATTAAAACAAATGATAAGGATACTGACACACTAATTAATTACTAGTGAGTTTCTCTTGTGGTTTATTTGATTAATTAATTACTAGTTAGACCCTATTTGATTTAATTTTGCCCTACACCAACGTGTGTACAATGCTGTATACTCGGTGCTTTTCGAGTGTCTGTGAAAAAACTTCACAAGCACCGAGTATGCAGTGCTATACACACGTCAGTGCAGGGCAAAATTATATCAATTGTTTGGCACCCGACGCAAGAATTTCACCAACCTATAGACCCTATTTATTAATCATTTGAAAGTATAGGACCTTCTCTAGTGAGCCAGGCCTGTGATCCTGCCCTTCTCCATCTCCTATCTCTTGCCTGAATCAGTCTAGAGCTAACAATCCCTGCAGTAGTGCTATACCTATAGCTATGCCTGTTCCAAGCCTGTCATTTCAGCTATGTGTCTAGGTTCAAGCAAAAACAAACAATCACCTTGAGAGTTTTCAAGGCAAGGATGCATTTTTAGAGACAATATCGTCACGATCAACAGGGCATGAAATCGGAGTGCTAGTTTTAGATTACCTCAGTGACTGAAAATAATAACCCACATGATAAGGTCATATTACCGTTACGGCTGCGTAAATGAGCCAGTAATTTTCAGTCACTGTGTTCATCTTAAACTAGGACACCGATTCCATGCCCTGAAAGTCTGCTCTGAAGGTATTGTCCCTTTAATGAAAACCAGCCAAACTTTTTGAACCAAGAGTTTCGCCAAATCGAACAAAGAAAAAAGGGCCGACATTGAATTTGGATGAAACAAACTTAAAAATCAATTTAGAATAAATGTACCAATTGTTGAGCTTACCTGTAGTCGATCTCACCGTTACCATCCCTGTCCAGAGTAGCGACCAGTTTATCAACCTGTCTTGGTGTGAGGGGTATTTTGGAACTCTGGGGAGAAAATGAGAAAAAATGTGAAGCGATTAAAGACCCTTTTATGCTATTGGTAATCTTGATAAACATAAATGATAACAGTTTTGTGTAAAACTCACTTGGTGCTATCATTTAAGTAAAATTAGTGAAATAATTTCCAAAATGAATTTCTGTCATCCAAAGTTAGAAATTCTACATTAACCCTCCTACTGTTTGACCATTTGAAACCATTCAAAATTTTCACCTACCAAAATGCCCATTGGTTTTGTACACACATGGTGATACCATTTGAACAGTGTTGGTAGCAAGCTTTACTACCATTCAAATCCATTCAAATGCATAAAGGGTCCATTGATTCACCACTTAGAAGTATCCAAACAAGGTTTTGTATTAGCTGTACTACCATTTGGAAAGATCCAAACAAGATTTTGTATTAGCTGACCTACCATTCAAAATCATTTGGGGAAATCAATACTGTACGCAGTTATTTCACCATTCAAAACCACAAAAGCGAATGGTTTCAAATGGTGCATCAACTTGTATGAAAAAGGTACCAGAAGTAGGAGGGTTAATCTGAAAGCATTTTCACTTGTTTCCTTGTTAACCCTAACCACCCCCATATCCTGTAAAAATCCTCCAAGGGGCACTGATGGAAACTGGTACTTTCACCTCTTCAAATGGGACAAAATTACTACCCGGCAAGAAGTACAGGCCATAAGTGCTGAATATGAAAGATCAACAAAAATGCACTGATGGATTTTGGAGGATTCAGGAAGGTTCCTAGCCAGAATACCTAGGGGATTAGGGTTAATGAAACAATAAAATATTTTTGAAAGGTTTGTTTTATACACATCTTGATTCTTATACTGGCCAACCTGTGAAAGTTTCAGCTTATTTCATTGTATCGTAAAAAATAGTGAAAATGCAATTTAAATTGTATTCATTCCAATGTGGAATTTCTGTCTCCGGATTACAGAAATTCATTTTGGAAATTATTCCACAAATTTTACGAATCCAATAACTGCGAACTGCAAATACCACGATGTCAGTCAACTCAAAACAAACTACAAAGATCAAACAAAAGTCTGTCTCTCTGTGAATGGCTGTCGGCAAAATGTTACTTCTGAAGCCTTTATCCGAGTTGTATTCTTTTTGTTAACAAAAAAAAAATCACAGACTTGCATTTGTGTGGCTTAAATGTTCAGTCAGAGTTTTAAAAAGTTGTTTAAGGGGAATTGGAACCGGGTAATGACAGGTTCGGTTCGGTATACGGATACCTGGTACATCCTTAGATAAGTAAGACTAATTGCGGTGACACCATGTGGAATCTCAATTGAGTAGTAATTAGTTCTGAAAAGAACTGGAGGTACAACTCGACGTATCGATCAGTGTGCTCTGATCGCCCTGAGGACGATCAGAGCACACTGATCAAAACATTGAGTTGTACCTCCAGTTCTTTTCAGAACTAATTACTACTCAATTGAGCATTTCACATGGTGTCACCGCAATTAGTCTTACTTATCATCCTCACCATGCAAAGCTACAAGTTTGACCTATCCTTAGATAACTTATGTCTAGCCATGCTGCACATACGACGTTATACATTCTGATTTACTGCCGTTCACTTCAAATACGGATTATTCAGTGTGAGATTTCATTTTTTTCTGTACCATTCCAAAAAAGAAATTTAATAAAATTGTAACAGCACTTGACGACCTACCAAGATGCCGTTCTTGAACTCTTCCCTGGTAACCGTCAAGCTGTTATCCTTGTCGTATGCTTTAAACAGATCCCACATCCTCAGGTTGTTCTTCTCCACGTACTGCAACAACAGTTTCAAGGGATCCTCCTCCTTCTCAGGGGGCTTCTCAAACTGTCCGAAGGCACCCTTGAAGAATACCATCAAGTTTGAACGACCTCTCTGGATCTCTTCGAGAAGCTCAACAAAGTCTTTGTTAACAACAATGTCCTGCAGATAGTAGTTAATTTATCAGATTATGAGTTTTTCCAGATAAGGATGATTTAAAATGATTTTTGTTTCAACGTTGGAATCAAATTGTTGACTGTCATGTTGCCAATCAATGAATCTATACAATTTCCGTATAATTTTGTCTTTTCATTGCCTCTTCTTGTGTATCAGTTGAAGCATCCATCAGGAAAGATGTTGGGAAGTAAACCCAGGTTTCTCATGCACTCTCTCCCCTCCCACCCCCAAAGTAAGTCTAAGTCCCAATGCAATTTGCAAATTAAAAAACATTCAACAACTTCATCTGATAAAAATTGTGAACAATTCAGCTTAATAAAACAAAGATTCTTGAGAATGTCCAGAGTCTCTATTTCACATTTTGTACATTTTGTATTGTTAATAAAACAATGAAGCTTTGATTGTGCTACAAAAGGGCGACAATGATTATTTGGCAAAGCACTTTGTTTTCAATATCTACTATCTGTTAACCAGTTCGCACCGGGAATAAAAAAGTTTTTCCGAACCCCGTGGCGGGTTTATTTTTACTGCACAAACACGACCAATGGTGCTCACCAGAGTGTGACCGGGGAGACCGCGTCTTCCACCGTATGCTTATGGCTCGTTGCCACGTTGACCGGGAATCTATACAAATATTCCCGAGAATCCTGTGGCGTGTTTAGACGCTCTCCGATCCACTGTCCAAAAAAAAATTGCGTGTATACACGGCCTCCGACGCGAACTGGTTAATAGAGTTAAGCTTAACATTTTTACATGTACAATGTATATGTTAACCCTATAACCACCCCAAATCCTGCAAAATCCTCCAAAGGGCACTTTTTGGGAAAAATACAGCACTATTGCAAGCTGGTACTTTCACCTCTTCAAATGGGACAAAATTACTACCTGGCAAGAAGTACAGGCCATAAGTGCTGAATATGAAAAATCAATGAAAATGCATGGTGCATTTTGAAGATACGTGCATGTTTCCAAAGTACACTGGAGGATTTTGGAGGATTCATGAAGGTTCCTAGCCAGAATACCTATAGGGGGTTAGGGTTAAGCTAGTACAGGAATCTCAAACCTGTACCACTGATTCCCCTTTCTTTTGGAGTTGAATGACCAGATAAGCCCAACCCCAATAACATGTTGCAGACACTCTATATGCAACAATCATTATTTCATTAAGATTATGCAACTCTCATCAGTGACTGGCAAATTGGCAGGTAAACAAAGTGTCTGACATGTGTCTGCATGAAAATTTTAATTATTGTCTCTTCCTCAGATGGCTTTTTGTTATGACAATTATTTCTCAACGGACCTATAAACCTAACTGCTCTTTAATAACACTACAGTTAGATGCCAATCAGCAATTTACAACAAGCTGAGTAACAGAGTATTATACTTCAGTTATGATGTTTTGTGTATAGGTGTAAGGACACAATACTGACCAACTTTCATGGTGCACAAAATGATCTTGATTTTCTTAAATAATTTGACGATTTTATTTCCAAAATGGCGTCTAAAAACGGGACATTAATTGAACAAAAGTTAATCAAATCAAACACTTTACGTATCCCTTACTTATTTTCCTCACGATGTGCATATAACTTGAGTAACTTAATGAAGAAATAAACTGGCTCCTAAAAAAAATATTAAAAAAAAGATTTCACGAACCTCAAAAATGATCGCTAAATCTGTGTTCACGTTAGTTACACATCGTGTCTGCCAAATCATACGATGTTAAAACGGCCAGATATTTTTTTTTACAAAACTCATCCTTACCAAACTAAGCCATTTTTTATTGGGAATAAGCTACATAATCATGGTGTAAACATTTTTTTGCTTTAACTTTTATTGTTGGGTACTAGACTGAAAAGTGGACACCATGTAACTTACGTTAACTTTCACACGCCAATCGAGAAAATACAACAGGGAGGAAAATCTACTTGACACATTATCTCTCCAATGCTATTTTCAAGTACAAGGGTGTCCATTCTCATGACTTCCAAGTAAATTACAACTTTCCACCAATATTTTTTTTCACCCCGTGTCCCATTTTTGTCAGCCAGTATTGTGTCCTTACACATAGATGCAATTCTATGTGAAAATAATTTTTCATTTTTCAGTTTTGGTTTTAAACAAAGTGTCTGACATGTGTCTGCATTCACCATTTTAATTATTATCTCTTCCTCAGATGGCTTTCTTGTTATGACAATTATTTCTAGATAGGTCTACCTGCACTTTAATAACACTACAATTAGATGCTAACCAGCAATTAGTATTAAGCTAGTTACATGTTCAGTGTTTACATACACTTGGTGAATACAATTTCTGTTTTTCGTCTAGCAATGCTACATTGCAAGAGTAATATTTGTAGCTTTGCATGCTGAAAAGGATAAGTAAAGACTGTTTGCGGTGACAGCACGTAGTTAGATTTGTAGCTTTGCATGGTGAAAAGGATAAGTAAAGATTGTTTGCGGTGACAGCACGTAGTAATATTTGCAGCTTTGCATGGTAAAAAGGATAAGTAAAGACTGTTTGCGGTGACAGCACGTAGTTAGATTTGTAGCTTTGCATGGTAAAAAGGATAAGTAAAGACTGTTTGCGGTGACAGCACGTAGTTAGATTTGTAGCTTTGCATGGTAAAAAGGATAAGTAAAGACTGTTTGCGGTGACAGCACGTAGTAAGATTTGTAGCTTTGCATGGTAAAAAGGATAAGTAAAGACTGTTTGCGGTGACAGCACGTAGTTAGATTTGTAGCTTTGCATGGTAAAAAGGATAAGTAAAGACTGTTTGCGGTGACAGCACGTAGTTAGATTTGTAGCTTTGCATGGTAAAAAGGATAAGTAAAGACTGTTTGCGGTGACAGCACGTAGTTAGATTTGTAGCTTTGCATGGTAAAAAGGATAAGTAAAGACTGTTTGCAGTGACAGCACGTAGTTAGATTTGTAGCTGTGCATGGTAAAAAGGATAAGTAAAGATTGTTTGCGGTGACAGCACGTAGTAATATTTGCAGCTTTGCATGGTAAAAAGGATAAGTAAAGACTGTTTGTGGTGACAGCACGTAGTTAGATTTGTAGCTTTGCATGGTGAAAAGGATAAGTAAAGACTGTTTGCGGTGACACCACGTAGTAAGATTTGTAGCTTTGCATGGTGAAAAGGATAAGTAAAGACTGTTTGCAGTGACACCATGGTTCATCCCCACGTGTTGCATATTTGCATATATACTTGGCGCATTCTCACATACTACCTGATTTATTTTTATCACCCCAATACAAGAGACAAGTGTGTTATGTACGTCAAACAAAGGTCTTAAACAGTTTGTTGTTTTGAGATTTTGAAATCTTCAAGTGAATTTTTGAAAAGTTATAGAGACACTAATAATCTATACTTGAAATGTTAACAAGAAAAACAGTACAGTTTCATATAAACCAGTTATTGATGAATAATTAGTGTCTATACTTACGGTGAGATCTAATTCCTCGAGTGCACTGTTACCGTTGTTCTTAATGGCGAGAAGTATAGCCATGGCTCCTGCTGCTGTGATGGGATTCATGCCAAGCTACGGGAATTTTATAACAACATTTTCTAATTGAATAACACGAAAAGAGGAGCCAGGACATTTTATTAATTGAACAAAAAAACAAAAACAAAAACAACACTGAGATATGTAAATAAAAATAAAATAAAAATATTCAAGATGTACTGCCTGTGTATTACCAACAATTTCCGGAAATGTTTGTTTTCATTGGAACATCGATAATTTCCTATTAGAAATGAATACGAATACTTTGAAATGAGATATTTCACAAAACAGTTGTCATAAGCTTGGTTTCACAATAAACAAATTAATATTGGTACACGTGTAAAACCAGATTTCTCATGACTATTTTGAGAAATGTTTCATTTTACAGCATTTGTATTGGGGAGGTACATCAGTAAAGAATAGTAGTAATTTTCATGACTTTTCGCACACTCACTGGGTTATATATACTCTGACCAGCACATCAACAATTCAACACTGTTACATGTTTCTAAAATATATTGCACCAGCATGGACTCTGTTGCTTATTGTCTCTAAATTCTTTGTCAGTACCCTTGGGGAAATAACTTCTAGTACCAAAGCTGTGCTTGTAGCCAGAGTTTAAAACATTTGATCATTCACGGATAAAATCAATTTTTTTTAAGACTTTTATCCATGGGAAGTTTCACTTATATATTTTATAAAATAACTCGGAGACATTAAGTACTTTTTGAACCATTTTCTGAGTGAAGTTTTAAATGAGAGGTCTCCACCAATCACTATGGAGACTTTAAGTCCTATGTGGCTGCATACAAATGGTATATAATCATGTTTATTATCAGATAAAAAATGCTTTGTTTTTGAATTTTGAATTTTTGAAAAGTAAAGAAGGATCAATGTTTTCACTTTTCCCATAAATGTATTAGCTGACCTTGAGTACTTTGAGTGAGTCGTTGACCTCTAACCCTTTGGACAGCAGCAATGACCCCTCATCCATGATGCGGTTATTGCTCAGATCCAGCCACTGCAATGTGCTGTTAAACTTCAGGGCTTCCGCCATGGCCAGTGAGCCCTCGTTGCCAAATCCATTCCATGACACGTCAAGATTCCTTATAGACATATTTTCCTGAAATGCAAGCGACAAAATATTGAGGTTGTCAAAACCTTGAATCGCTTGTGTGAAAAAGTTCATTTTTATTCAAATCAAGGACAAAAATAATTTAGGACTGTGATTCCAGAATCAGATTTGCCTTCAGTTTCATTTCCTCCCACACATAAAAGGATGACCAGTCAATGCATTTTCCCCCTCGCTGGCAAAAACTTGACAGATGCATTCTGTACTTTTATACGTTAAAGGGGCAATATCGTCACAATCATGGAATCAGACTGCTAGTTTTAGATTAACTCAGTGCCTGAAAACAATACCCCCACATGATGAGGTCATATTACCGTTGCTGCTGCATAAATGAGCAAGGGCGTGTTTTGGTGAACACGAGTAGAAACTTGTTTCTGACGTCAAATTCTTGACCAGAAACAAGACGGCATAGCTACGTGAAAACAAGAACGTAACCAGAAACTTATTTTCAGTTTGTGATGTGTTCAATCCTCATTGTTTCTCAAAATATATATGGTGTAATTAAAGTTTTGGCAAAATGGAACTTACTCGTCAGTGCTAGTAATAAACTTGAAATATTTGATTGTATGCGAACAATCATTCCATCATTTTTCAACAAATAATGAACAAAACTTTTGTTACTTGTTACAATCCGCCATCTTGAAACCAAGCACAAACTGATCACAAACTTCGGTTCACGTTTGGTCAGAACAATGATGTCATCGTAGCACGACCAAACTAGCGAAAACACTTAACCAATGACCGAAGCCCAAACATGTTTCTGGTCATGGTCGCAACACTGTGTTCATCTTAAAGTAGGACACCGATTCCATGCCCTCTTGAAAGTCTGCTCTGATCGTGACAAATCTGCTCTGATCGTGACAAATCTGCTCTGATCGTGACAAATCTGCTCTGATCGTGACAAATCTGCTCTGATCGTGACAAGTCTGCTCTGATCGTGACAAGTCTGCTCTGATCGTGACAAGTCTGCTCTGATCGTGACAAATCTGCTCTGATCGTGACAAATCTGCTCTGATCGTGACAAATCTGCTCTGATCGTGACAAATCTGCTCTGATCGTGACAAATCTGCTCTGATCGTGACAAGTCTGCTCTGATCGTGACAAGTCTGCTGTGATCGTGACAAGTCTGCTCTGATCGTGACAAGTCTGCTCTGATCGTGACAAATCTGCTCTGATTGTGATATATGTGTCAAGTGTCTACTTACTGCCAATCCCCTGCAGATTGATATTGCACCGTTTCGTCTGAGATGATTCCAGCTAAGATTAAGGACATTAATTGACTCTGTTGCAGCTGTATCAATAAATAATTACATCAAATCAGTAAGACATTTTTATGCAGTACATTTCACATTATGTTCCAATAGTATTTTGTTGTTGTTGCAATTTTCATTGCTGTAAACTGTCTCAGCCCCTTGGGTATAAACAGCAATAATTGCTAAAACAGCAATTCTAACTAAATTATGTTTAGTTTCATCTAGTAGATCAGCAATCAGCCATCTTC